>VYXB01007936.1:26967-133824 GCA_013397135.1 Pachyramphus minor
TTTTTTAAATTCATATGACCTACCAAAGGTCTATTTGAGTTCATTTTCTGGCACCCATCCTGCTCTACACCATTATGGTCAGCACTTTTCGTGTCATTATCTCACAGTGCCTGTGGAGTGCTTAATTAATAACTGCACAGCATCCGAAAGAGTAGGTATGTACCAATATTATTCAAGCTTAATGACAAAAAGGTGGAGCTACCCACAGGTTAAATTACTTGCCTGGTGTCTCACATCAAGCAAGAGAGGAATTTTAAAGTTTGGATCTGTGCTTTCTCCATTAGAATAACACTTTTATTGTATTTTTGTCAGATAACTGTTTTAGCCTCTATCCATAGCACAAGTTATGAAAACAGCCAGTCAGGTCTGCTTAGATGTTTGACAAGAGCAGTTAGCTGTCTTTGTGATTGACTTTCACAGTCACAGTCATTATGTTCTCTTTGGTATTTTATATTTAAAATGTCCATGTAGTTACTTGTGCAAACTTTTTCACAAAAAGAGACCAACTAATACTTGTTTTCCACAACCTTATTTACATTTAAGCCAGAGAGTCATGAGTTTAAAAAAAAAAAAAACAAAAATCAGGGAAAATATTAAAAATAAATTATTAAATGCACATACTGAAATATGGACTAGCCCAGAATTAAACCCTCTATCTGTAATTTGAAATGAAGACCCCAGTAGGGGACAACTTATAAATTAAATTTAGTGGGCAGTGTGAATTTTAGGACTGTGAGGGTCACTGACACAGTATTTTTGAACATATTCACCATAGTACAGTTTTATCATCTTTTTTGCTATTAAACTTTATCAACCATGTGTTCACCACAGGACTCAGTTTCTCTGTCTATATACACATTATTGCTATATATTTCTCTGCCTTTCAATGAAATAACTCTTAATCTGGTGTCCAGCTTCTAGTAGTATTGCTCACATAGCACAGAAATCGTAAAGAGCGAAAAATATCTCTGAAAACTGATATTGTGCAGTCTTTGAGGATTACAATCCTCAATAGCTAAGATTTAATGTGATTGATAAACCACTGTGGTTATAGGCATAGGAATGCTGAGAACAGACTAATTTTAGCCCTAAACTAGTGTTACTCTAGCCTTGCTACAGGTAACAAATGTATCATTAATCTTGTCTTTATCTTTTCTTTGATACTTAAAGATGCAGATGGTTACCTTGGTCTGACAAGTTCTCATTTTTTATTGTTATTTTGTATGTTTCCCAAGGCTTTGAAAGAGAAACTGGCTTCCCACACAAAGATGATTCTTTATAGAAAAATTTCTTCTTGTTCAAAATCCAATTGGTTTAACTCCCACAATAGAAGACAGTCAAATATTACAAGATGACACATTCCCACTGGGGATGTGGATTTAGGAAAAAGCTAAGCAGCAAGCCAACAAAAAGCTAAGCCCTAAGACTTTCAGTTAAAACATCCGGTAAAGAGGATTGGGTTAACTACATCAAATCCTCTGTGCAAACACAAAAGACAGCTTCTGGAGGAAAACCTTTCGAAATGGCCAACCATACCACAGGAAACTCAAAATTTGTTAAGAACAAAAAAAAACCCACCAAAAACCAACCAACCAACCAAACAAAAAGAAACCCACAAAACAAACAAACAAAAAAAAAAACCACAAAAAACCAAACAAAAAAAAAAACACCAAAACCAAACCAAACAAAACAAAAAAACCCACAAGTTAAAGAATTGCATGGCATCTGACATATAAAGTGTATTATAGGCTATGTGATGTACTCAAGCTGATGGACGTTGCTCAGTGGGAGTCAGGAATGGATTTAAGAGCTTTGCTGAATTGGGTCTGGAAGGTCTAACAAAGCAAACAAGGTTTATGGAAAAGTCAAGTGCTTATACAGGAGCTTCCCTGCCAACATCTGTGTTTCAGGCAATTCTTCATGAACTTATCAACCCTATATTTCATTTGGGTTTTTTTCCCCTCACAAGTTTCCCAAGACAATAAAATTCAGCTCATTTCAGGAACTGTATTTCCCTTCCCACATATAAAATTTTCTGACCGTTACTATCTGAATGTGAAAGGACTTTTGTCAAAGGCAGTGGAGAAGATTGCAAGGTGTTCAGTAGCACCTCTAAATGTGCCATTGCTTTTTAGCTGAGTCATGTGAATTAACCACATTCAAGCTCCTACCTCACATGCAATTGCAAAGTATACTTTGGTATCTAAGCCACGCTAGAGAGGCAGCATATTTGAATTTCTGCTCACAACAGGGTAGGATCAGACAAGATCATTTTACAAGACCCAACAGTGTGACTTTTCAGGCAGAAGTAACTAGGTCATTTACAACCATCTGTTCCCAGCCTCAGCCTCCCTGCAGTCACCACCGAAGCTGTGCGCTAATTAATTTTCACCTGCTAATCAGCAGAGACAGCTCTGAAACTAACAAATCATCTGGTTTTAGTCAACAGTTTCTGGACTATTGTGGGTGGCATTTCAGTGAGACTTTATTACAAATAAAAATAAAGAGTTTTCTCTGAAAGAAGATCCCCTATAATGCTTCTGACCAGCTCTGTGTACAGCAGCCCTTTGAAAGAGTGAAGAACACTTCATCTCATTCTTCGGGCAAAGAACTGAAGGTACACTGGAAATTGCCTCCAGATCTTCAAAGTATTGAGGCACCCTCTTAATTTTGATATGAGAGTTAGGTATATAAATGCTTGGATTTACAGACTTAAAAGACCTTCTTGAGGTCTCCTGGGAAGTCTGTGGGGGAGCAGGGAATGGAATCATGCTTTTCCAAGTCATAGGCAAGCACTCCAACCATGGCAACATCCTTCCTCTACCTTGTAGCTTTAAATAGGACAAGTAGCCTTCTGCAATGTAACTGAAACTCCATTTTAAACTGTGAGAAGATTATTACATAGCTCCAAACCAGAATGATTGTATTTTATTTGTTCTGAAGACAGATAAAGCAAAACTCATAACACTATGTGCTCTTCAAACCTACCAGTTCTGTCTTAATGGCACATCTTATAATGAGCTCTGAGATTTTTTGTTTTTATGTACATGTTTTCCCTGCAAATAGTTATGATTCCTTAAGGTAAAAAAATATTCACATTCTTCGAATTAGTCAATTTTAGTTCCATGGAATGATCCCGCTTTTAAAAACAAACATTTGCATTATCACAGTAGCGTTACTTCGATTTAGTTGGTAGTATAAAAGGCCCAAGAGGAAAAACTCATGTAGGTAACTATTGAAAGAAAATGTCTGTAATACCCATGAAAATTGCTCAATGAGAAATGGCAAGAAATTATGATCTAGTTTCTACACTGCTGCTTGCGATTCAGTACCACAGTACCTCAGTAGGGCTCCGAAAAGTATGATTTATGAGTTGTGAACAGTGCACAGCATTCAAGAATAGTTCATGCTAAATAAGGTCAAAATAACAGTTCCCAAAAACTATTATTCTCTCTCATGAGTATATAACAACTTTGAACAGGAGCTAGCCAAGTAGGACGGCTCCTAAATGGTAGCAAGGACAGTTCCTCCCCAAATTCCCCATATGCAGTATTGTCACAGTGACTGGAGACAGTTGTCAGTTCACCTGTGGTCAATCAATAAGATATTTGCAATCCTATCAGTGGGGATTAGACAAAATTCTAAGGGATATGCTCTGTAATCCCCGCTCTTCAAGATGTATGACAACTATATAATACAACAGAACTAAAGGAACCAGAAAATTATATCCTTGGAGGCTGATTATTTTTTTTTTTCTTAGAGAGCTGGTACATCACATTCTCAGGCTTGCAGCTGATGCTCCAAGAGTGCAGCCAGGCATCTTCTTGCAGGCAGTTACAGGACTGGGGTCTAATGGCCACAGTGCCACGCAGGTAAGAAATTAAAATGCACTATGCCCTGGATTCAAGTATGGTGCAGTTAAAAACCAGGATCCCAATTCAAATCAAAGTGCCTCATCTTTATGAAAAGCAGAGGTCAGCCCTGTGTGTATATTAAAAATACTTTTTTTGATGCACAAAATTTTTTGCACAGGTGCGGACAACTGGAAAAGAAAGAGTGAACACACCCACGGACATTTCTGTGATAGAAATTGCACATGTGAAGTGGAAGAAGGAAAAGAGCAGTTAGCACTGGAACTCTGACTCAGATATAGACCTGCACCCCTGCACTGTGTATCAGACCCCAGGCACTGAAGCCTTACTGCTCCAGTTTTCCCTTTTTTCCAAGCAACGTGCTACATATGGTAACTCAAACACTGTGCGCGACCTTGTCTAAGCATTGATTAAAACACACGTGGGAGGGAGAAGGGGCAGATTGTTCACAACTCTTAATTTTGCTTTGGGTTCACCAAAGTCGTTTTCAGTTTGCTTTTAAAGGTACAGGTTAGGGTCTACACTGATAAAGCTCCACTGCAGAGAGTGATAGCAGTACGAGCAGGAGCACGGAGGGCTGTGAGCACTAGCATGGCTCTCCCCCATTTCTGTAAAAGAACCAGACCACTGACAGCACAACAAGACAACATTTTGCAGAAGCTGGTCATCAGCCTCACATTCTCTTCTTTCTGAACATGCAACTTTGGTTTTTAAGCTTTTTTGTGTGTGCTATGAGACATGCATAAATAAAAATGAGTGGTATCAGGTAATTATTACAGCAATTGTGATATCCTTACGTAGTATCTCAATAAATCAAGAGAAGCTTTTCCTTTTGGAGACAGAACATGAAGTGAGGAATATGAAAATTGCCTACGTAACACTGCCACAGGGATGCCTCTCAAATCATTTTATCAGCAAAAAAGGAAGCCATGTCTGCTGGTAACAGCTAAAGATCATGTTCTAATTTTAGCAGTTGCAGTTAACTCATTCCCAATGGAGTTGCACTTACCGTGAGAAGGTTTCTAACTGCTTCAGCACTGAAAGGAAACAAGCATTGAGTCATTCAACTGCAGATCTATATGCAAATATGCTTTTTGGCCCACGAAGGGAAAGCATATAGAATCTGCTGCTGTAATGCATTCAGCCAAACATTTCCACACATTTCTTATAATGAAAATGATGAAAAAAAAAAAACAACCCTCATTTACCAACCAGTGTTTCAGCTGTCCCTACACAAGTATGACCATTAGCATGCACATGCGCTGTTACGGACAGAGCATGGGTGTAGGGACTGTATGCACACTCCATGCCTAGAATTGGTAGGAAAAGTTTTAATCAACAGATACATTCACCTTGACAGCCAACAGTTCAACAGTTACATTATTAATTTTACTCATAGATTATGGTGAGGCCTTTTATAATTCAAGAGATATTGCGCTGATATATTACACTTTTAACAAACTTCTGAGGACCATAATATGGACTGTTCTTTTTTATTATTATTATTATTTAGCTTCCAGAACAGTGATTCTGCATAAATAATTTAATTCCACAGAATATTGTATTTTGCTGCATTAACCTCTAACCAGGCCTATGATAGAATCCACATCACAGCTAGTCACCCAAAATGCTTCCTTATAGCAAAGGTGATTCAGTAGAATGTCCTGGAAAAACTGTTTTATAGTTATGAGACTTTTGGTTAATCCTAGACCATGCACTTAGTGCAAGGAGAATCCTAGCAGCTAATGTCTAAGTATACTAAAAAGAAGTAAGGAGACTGTCTTGGTGAGCAGTAATAAACATGAGGCTCTTTAAAGACCGATTTATCAATTAATTGTGGAAACAGATTTACACTTTAAATTAAAATCTTGAGCAAGTTCTTTCACAGTAGGAAATGAGAATTCCTTTTTCATTCAAAAAGAGTACAAATAAAGAAAAGAACACAAAAATGTTAAATCCAGCAAAGGTCAACATAAAATTAAGATGTAATGTCAAAAGTTAAGTGTTCTGGAACTGTCACCTGGTTTTCTGCCTAGATTAATCCCTGCTGTGAGCCTGTGACTAAACAGAGGTGTGGAATCCCACGTGAGCTGAACGCACAAAGGTGCCAGGAAGTTTTTTGAATGGAGAGTGCAGCTTGTCACTGAAGATGAAATAGGAGAACTGGGGACCTCTATAGTTATTGGCAAAATTCACTGAGCATGCTGATAGGCATTCAGGAAGGGGATCAGTACATACATATAGAAAAATTCATAAAGATGATTTCTTCATGCCACTAACATGTAGTCAAATGGAAGAACTCTGTCTATTCCCCAGACTAGTCCTGGACTGTAATAACTGGGACTTGGCACTGTGCTAATGTGCACAGTGTCTGGCTTTGCACAGGTAACTGGGCTGAGAAAGAGTTAAATACAAATGGGAATTATGCTGCCATTTTTCCCCAGATGTGCAGATACTGATAAACAACAGGGTAGGAAACTGCAAACAAAGTGCTAAAACTTTAAAAAATAATAATAAACAAAGCTGAAATGTATGAGGATGCACATTACAACTTATATAAAATACATTCCTGTTCTACTCTGAAGGCAAGATTAGCACCTAAAAATATGTTGAACTTCAGATGTAAACTGCGCTCTTTGTATTTCAATGATACATACACTCACACTAAATTTTAAGTGTACTTGCAGGCACTGTTGAACTGTGGCCTGAGTGCAGAGTGAAGGGGACTGCCCTAAAATTGTAGGGTAACTCCAAGGGTTACCTTGGAAAGTTCAGATGATATATAATTTCCATAATTATTTTCACTGCTCTGAATATTTAGCTCTCTATTCATTGATTGTTACAAATATCTTGAATCTGTGAGTAATTAGATACACAACAGTTAACTATAGAAATAAGATTGCTGCTTAAATTCAGAGAGGAAAAGGGTGATAATTTCTTTAAAAATATCTTCTAAAATGGAGCTTTAGTCATAAATACATATATTTATCTAATCTATTGATGAATAATAATGTTTAGAATGCTTGTGTGCATCTTTGGTTTGATTAACTGGAAATAGACTGGTACCTCATTTAGTTTAGGAGCAATATTATTATTCTTTTTTTCCTCAGATAATATCAACAGTCTGTTGCAAACTAAAAAATTATACTGGAAAATATCTTCCCTTTTGCAGGCTTCAATTATACTAAAAAATATTTTTTCCTCTTGCTACAGTTAGCACACATCTCTCTCATATGTATTTTTAATGAACAAATTCACATGATAAAGCAGACTGGGCATGAAACAAGCGTCCTAAAGAATGAGTTGTTACCTTAAATGGGGTGAATACGTTTGAGCTGAGTGTTAAGAACATGTTCAGAACCTAATAGCTGCAACCTGGCAAATGATTTTTATTTTTTACTTTTTTTCATTCTATGTCAGGACTGGGTAAACTGTGTGCTGCTTTTTCAAACATCTCCACTCTAGATATGTCTTCATATTTTAGATGTCTTCAATTACATTGCATTCAACCCATCATGGAGGTGCTGAGCTATATGATCTATTACAGGACAGGTTGGTTGTCAGGGATTAGTGTATTCCTCCACCTTCCCCCAAAGAGCAGATCATTCAATTGTCTTCTTGGACATTAGTGCATTCCTAGCAGCTGAACCAGGCAGTGCTTTCCACTTGGAGCTTTAAAGGCTGGAGACAATTGTGAACCCAGAAAAGAACAAGCCTCATTGTCTCTTTCAAATAATTTTGGAGTAAGGTGAAAGGAATCAAGGAAAAACTTAGAAAGAAGAAAACACACCAGAGGTAGGGAAGGAATCAAGGGGGACGAGGACAGGAAAAGAAAAAAAAAAAAAGAGGAAAAAAAAGGAAAAGCCCTGTGAGAGAGAAGGAACAGATCGCATGAGAAACCGAGTTCCAAAGGATAAAAAGTTGCTGCCTCTCATTAATTATAGTGTTGAGGATTTATGTGAGGGAGGCACTAACACTTCTTGGTCCATTGTTTTCACAGCAGGAAGGTGGGTGCATATGTACTGGCATCAGACTATGGGGTCAGCTCCTGTCAGACCAGAACCAGCTGTCCTGGGGGGGCTCAACCCACATCAGTCCCTGAGCATTCCCTGCTGTGTTGCTCCAGCACCTGCCAGACTGATGCAGCATCACAAGTTCAGGCAGCTTCTTGTTTGAGGAGTATCAGTGAGGTCTAACTGTCCTATGTTCCCCATACCAGGAGATTTCAAATGTTACTCTTTAAACTTTTTATTATTTGGGGAAGAGCCACAGTTGCAGAGCCCTGAGGACTGAGCCCCTTGTTTATACAGACACAGAGGTGTGGAGGGACAGACAGTGCTAGATCTGCCTTGCTCTCTGGCCTGGGTATGGTATCTGCAGCTGTGGGAGTGGGGAGGGGGATTTCCTGGGATGAGAACAAGCAGAGCTATCATGGATGAGTGATTTGCAAAGGCAGGCCTCATCTCACTATACCTTGACCACCTTGAATTTAAACATCTAGTCTAGGTGAGTTGTTTGGGCTGCCTCCAAGATCACTGGGGAGTCACTGTGAGTGTAAGACTCATCTCACCCTTTGACAGGCACTTCTCTATAATAACTGGGAAAAAAATAAATGGAAAATTCTAAAACCTCAAAAGGTTACCAGTCTCAAGATAAAATCACTAGGGATTAGTCTGATACTACTAAGCTCTTTGCATCAAAGAACTCTCAAAATAGTGAATGCGATCAATCTGGGCTGGAATCAGAAGTCTAAGAGTTCATCAACCTTCTACCACTCTCTCTGAATTGTTGCATTCCTCATACTAAAGCAAAATGAAGTGCCATATTTAATTGATCTTGAAATAACCATCAAATTGTCATGTGCTAATATGCTAAGTTTCCTAGATGAATCTATCATTAGTTGGACTAAATGTGCACATCTTCCTTCGTTAGCTTTACATCTGCATATGTTCTTTTTCTTCCTTCTTTTTTTATTTACATTTTTCTTCAACTACCAGCTTTTCTGGGTTTGTGAAATAATCACAGAAGTGAGAAGTAGTCTGATTTACTCACTCGAATAATCCCCTTGCTTAAGCAAGATATTAAAGGTTTTTAAATAACAGGCCCAGCAAGCACAGCTTATAAAAACAGACTATAACTTCTTGTCTTAGTCTGAATTAAATCAGGGAATGACCAGATCTTAACAGGGAAAGATAAATAAAGAAGAATCTCCAGTAAACTAGTGATTCTTCTGTGATATCAAGCTCTACTGGGAAAAGCAAAAGCTCATTAAATTTCATCTGTAAATGAAAAGCTAAAGAAGATTATCATTTAGTTGTTTTTAAAGGAAATCAATTTCTAGCCTGGAAAAGATGCTATTGGCTGTATATTTCTCCACTGTGTGCTATTTTTCAAGTTCTGAAAATTTTAGAGCATAACTTACACTGTAGATGTATTTACATTTTACTAAATGACCAGAAGTGTCTTAAACCTCACTGTACATGAACTACAATTAATGATAATTTAAAAGTTCTAATCTCTGCCACAGAGAAGTAGCTCTACGTCTTATTAATGAAATACTGAAAATATTAGTAAATAGAAGATGCAAAGTTTGGCATAAGCTTTGACATAACACTGCTCTTTGCTGTAACACAACCTCAAGTAATAATGTCAAAACCTGTTATTCAAATAGTGGATCAGTACACTGTGAATTGTTAACACCTGCTAAGATTTCATTTTTCTTACCTGGTCTCTTCTGTAGCTATAAAGAAACCATCTTCTGAAGCATCAAGCCAATTTTGCCTCTGTCTCTTGATCACTGGAATGGTGCTTGCCTTAATGGCACTTGCACTGGCTTGCAAGGCCTTACCATTGGTCATATGGATATGGGGAGCAGCATGCTGAAATCATAACAAAAGGGAAAGGTATTTGCTTGAGAATAAGCATAATTATTAACTATTAACTAACTCCGCAGTAAAGGGCAGCTTACACACATCTCAAAAACAAGCTCATCTTCCCCAGCCAGTACCTTAGGGTCAGATAACAAACAACCTGTTTGTTAACAACCCATCGACATGTTTTATTGCTGGGTCTTAAAGGTCTTTAAAAAGTAAATTAACTCTAATGTCATTTTATACAAAGAGATACTGAGACATGAATCAATACTATGAACTGAGCAGTTCAGAAACGGAGACCCGCTGATTTTAGGAGAGAATTAATATTTTAAGAGCAAAAAACTAGCATCCCAAGCAATGAGACAGAAGACCTACTTTTTCATTCAAGTATGGCATTCAACTGATTTAAAAAAATCCATACTTCTCACTTCACAGATCCTTACTCTCCCTGTCTTTCTTTTTAAATAAAAGTCACTAAACAAGACAAGTGCTTTGGACCTGATGCTAACCTAAACAAGCAGGAAAGCAGAGGTTTATACCACCATGCTACTGCCATGGTTCTTAGGTTTACTCACCATTAGAGCTTACTGCAATATATCTGCATGCATTTTATAACAGATAACAATAAAAATGCATTAATTTCCCATTAAACCTCCACCTGGAGTAATTGTGCAACAAGAGCAAGTACTCAGAACTAACAAGAGAATCTGCTATCTGTCACGTGAGGAGAGCTAATGTTCTGGATGAATATACCATGGCAAATATATTAATCTGGGAAACCTGAATTGTGTTTACCACATAATTGACTACCAACAAGAATAACTAACTTTGATTAAAACATATATGATAAAAGACATTCTACAAAGGTGAAAATTTGCTTTCTTTATCTTGCTTAGACTCAACATCATGTTCTCTTAGGAAGAAGTACTATTTTCTTGGTGAAATAATACCAGTATACCACATTAATTATAGCATCTTTGCAATATTCCTACAATGCACACAGTGCTGCACATTCATGGGAGTACCCTCTAATTAGGGGACCACTAGCACAGCCACTGAGTAAGGAAGGGGCTGGTAGCACCCACAAAGACCAGTAGAACAGAACACAAAACTGATCTCTGAAATCATGTCATAAAAATGTAACAGCCAAGAGAAAGAAAAACAAGGGCCTTATTTCTTCTGAACAATTCTTACACTCATATGTAATTTATTATATTCACATTATGTCACAAATTTCACTGCACCCCGATCCACATCATTTGCTCCCTTCAGTAGGACAAATTTCATGTATTCAACAATGAATTCCAATGCTCATTATGCCACCACAAGTTCATTATGTACTACAAGTTCATTATGCTGCAGCAAGATCCATCTCCTCTGTGTTTTCTTTAATCTGATGCAATAAAACCAAACAAGAAGAGGAGAAACAAGACATCGAATTTGAGTGAGTCACATATAAATCTTTCTTAGAGCTAAACTATTTTCCTTTGTCTTAGAAACAAACAAGGTTTATGGTGAATTTAGCTGTTGTTGCACAAAGGGTTATAAATCTATCTTTGCAGTCCCTCTAAATATTTACTTATTTTTTCCGTTTTTTTCATTCAGGGGCTAAACTGCAGTTTGGCTTTCACATTTTTTTTGCATTGACTTCAGTGGGGATGAAGAACTAAAGGGCATGCTACTAGAAGTAATTCCGCTGTTATTTAGAATAAATTCAGGGTAAAATACATAGGTGGGATGAAATTGGAAATTCATGAAGGTTGATCTCTTAGGGTACGAAGTGGGTATTGCTCAAAAAAAGAGTAAGAATTCATGCATGAAAAATGCTGCCATAAGATTTCCCACTAAATATTTGTATCTGACAATTGCTAATGACAACATTACAGAGAAACATTCAAGGGCTCAAATGGTATTTTTGTTTGTTGTGCTTCCCTAGTCAGAAATCGGTTTAAGTTATCAACAGGTTTAAGTTCATATATTTTCTCAGGCTCCTCCCTAATACATCACTGAATGGTGCCTTTACTAAAGACAAGATTTGCAGTCAAAAAACACTCAAGAAATGTACAAAGTATAAAAAGTGTATTTCCTATGACACAAACTCTGAAGAACAGGGAAGCCTGGTGGAAAAAGGATATGATTTTTCATAATACTTTTTGTCCTGGCAGAGACAGATGTTGTTACTAGTTCTGAACTGCTAGTTTTTCTGCTTTTATTAGCCCCTAACTCTCATTCCAGGCAAGGGATAGCATTAGAGAAAATGATGCAAGAGTTAAAATATAATCTCATTTCTATTGCAGCAAATCAGTTAGAATTTTCTTCTTTATTTCCTTTCTCCCCTGGCCCTTTCAAGCTATCTAAAAAAATTAATTACACTTCAAATAAGGATAAGAGAAAATAAGATCGTTGTTCTCCAGCTGGTGTTAGGGACCACATTATCTTTAATTTAAAGTTAATCAAAACAACTGAAGTTCTTGACCGGGCAATCAGTTAATTAGTTCCTCTCAAAAATTCATCAGTGTGTATAAAAATGAACATTCAATGCCGCTGCCATACTAATATCAACATCAGGAGCAAAATGAACTTTCATACAAAGTACTCATTAAATGCTTTTTTTATTATTATTATTATGATGATGATTTCAAAGTTTCTCCCTCTAGAACACAGTTACATTAGAAAGATTATGAAAGCCTCAGGAATATCACCTGTGCTACCACAGAAGCCCTGCTCATTCAAAACCCTGCATGCAGAAAGCTTTAGTAATTTCATCATAACTCCACCGTGTGCAATCAGCTGCTGGTGTTTTGATTTTGACTGCGAACATCACGTACATCACTAACAAGCTGTGCTGTGAGTTTGCAACAGAGCCACTGGTATTAAGGGTCCAATGCATCACAGAGCAGCACCTGAGCAGCAGGAGCTTTACCCAGGGTTGTTAGCTGCATGTTGGACAAATCTTCCTCCCTGCAGGCTGACTCCCTTCTCCCAAGTTCTTCTTCAACTCAGTCTGGGTATGTTCATTGAGATCTCTTGTACCTCCAGGACAACATTGTGCCATGCTCAAAAGACACCATGAGAAAAACCTATCTTTACGCACATTTGAAAGAAAAACTTCTCATGACAAAGGGAGGTCTGATTCAAGAAAATTACATCCAGAAAAGAACACAAATATTTGAGTCAGCACAGGATTATCTCTGGGAAGAGTTTCATTTGCCAAATAGAGGGTCTCCATGTTGCAGCCTGAATGCATCTTCAGAGAACAAAGGCAATCTTTTCAAGGTTTTCAACAAGGAGGAGTTTCTGTGAAGACTGTTATACAGCTTCACCCATCCCCTGCTAAAATATTTTTCTGCTGCTTGCAAATGCTGCTTATCAAAACTCACCTGGCAGGGGCATGGATTTCTCATCTGCATACAGATTCATTTCACAGTGGGCAACTGAGACATCTCCAATGTTCAAGGAAGGCAATAGATCCTTTCATGTAGAAGCTACATAACAATGTCTCTCTCCCTCTCAAATGTCCCAGAAGCAGCAGCACAGAGTTACTAATTCAATCAGTTGCTTAACTGTAAATCCAGGTTTTTCAATACAAGCTGCACCAGGCATAAGGTTTTTTTGTGTCAGGGCAACCAAGGAACTGGCTGTAGAGAATCACTATACAAGTGATATGTGATGTAGTGGCAGCCACAAATCCAGCAAAGTTTGGACATCATTTCAAAGACACCTACTAAGATACTCCACAAACATGTGTGGCATTATCTGACAGCATTTTTATTAAGGAGGGTAAATCTCCTGTCCTCACTAGCCCCCAAAGGAATTTCAAGCAAAATGATATTAAGATGCATTTTTGTAAGTCAAGAGAGGAATCTTGTACAAATTCAGAAATGGGACTCAGATCCCAAGTCACAGTCGAGATTCCTGTCTATAAGTTTCTCAACTTGTCCTGAAATATAAGTGGCTGAGCATTTATTCATTGAGAACCCCTATAGATTCTGAAAAGACATCCAGCTTTGATATAAATGCATAACACCAACAGTCATTCAAAGCATAAAAATTAACAGTGAACATTTATGCTGTGACTAAAAGAACGTTTAACTGGATTACTGTTAATCCCTATGTGAACTTGAATTTATGATTTCTTATGTTTTTCCCCATTGTTTCAAAAAGGAAAAAAATTCCATTGACTTAAATTAGCATTTTTAATTTTTTTTGTTGCATCTTTAAACAAAAAAATCAAATCAAGCACAGAAAAAAGATCCTTACATGAAGAAATAAAATGACTAGAAGAAACCAGATATGCTCAGATGACTGGTAATAATCCATACTAATTGGTTCAATATATTTTGCATTGACCTAATTATACAGGATATAGTTTAAAACAAGTTTAGAATTACTTTAAGTTTGAATCAGCAATTGATTCTGTTTTGCCACACCTGAAGTGTTCTTATTTGCAAGGCAGTAGCATTATACATTTAATAAGCATCAAGTTTTGGGGCTGGTATAGTTATTCACCGAGATGTAAGATTGATGCAAAAATTAAAAAACGCAGCCCCTACACAGTATGAAGTTGCAACTGTTGATAGCAGCATGCAGATACACATTCACTTTGGGTACAGAATTTAATTTAAAAAACCCAAAAGCTATTAAAAATAGAAGATTTTCAAACAACAGATGATATATAAGAAAATCACCAAAGAGTCAACACAAGTATAAGTTTGGAACTTCTGGATTTGCTATGAAACTTTTCACAAAACACCTAGAATAGTTGTAATGCTAAAAATCCAAGTCAATTTACTTTTCTGTGCAAGGGGAAAAAAAAACAGCAAAAAAAGCAAAAAGGAAACAACTCTCCCCAAAAGATGAGAGCTGACTTGCCAAATCATCTGGGCTAAAACACTGCAATGTTTATAGCCTCTGTTATGTCATAGAAGTTACGTAAAAGCTACATAATCCCTGAATAAATTATGTCTTTAAAGGCACCATTTTGAGGTAAATTGTTATTTAGGTAAATCAGTAAATTAGTAATGAAAGACTAATCTAGGTAACTATCCACAGAATAAGAAGAAATTTATTTTATAGGTAAAACACAGAGCATGCCCTCTTTCTCCCTCATCCAACACAGATGCTTAAAAAAATTTCTTTAAATTTATTATTATATATTAAATATTATATTATTATTAATTTTAATATTTTTAAATTTTTACAAAAAAGAAACTGAAACAAAAAATAGGAGAACATCCATATTGAATATGTAATCTCATACTCTTTCTAATGCAAGGAATAGCATATTTTCAGCTTTATTGATAATTTCTACCCACTCATTGGGCAGTAAGAAATTTTCCTTTACACATTCAATTAAACTTGCCTTAATTGCAAAGAAGAGTGGACATATTGCTACAACTGATTCACACTAAGCAGAATACTTATTTTTATTTGTGCTTTTATTTGTTTGTTTAAGTGCAACGGACAATTACTGCATACTGACTGCAGAATGTTAGTCTGAGCAGTCTGAGTTGTCAGCAGGAGAGGTCTGGAGAGGTTCACAACATAGGACCCTTGAGAACTCAAGCTATTCAAAAACCTTTTGTTTATCTCTTTAAAAGTTTGGACATGTTTTGGTGTGAGGAAAAATTTATATAGGCAATACCCTCACTCCTACGTGTCAGTTTTTAAAAATATTTTGATACATTAATGGGAAAGAGAGACTGATAATCTTCAGAGTCAAATTAATAGGAAAAGAAAGTACAGACAAATGAAGAGTAAAGGTTTCACCAGCTTCAGCATTAATGTCCTACTCTTTTCCTGACACCACTGCAGAATTGAAAAAAAAAAATTCAAAAATTTTTCAATTCCTTCCAAAATTTTATAGCAGAGGAATACACTTGAATAACTAGGCATCTTATTTTGAAATGGGTGTAACTAAAACAAATTCACAACAAACAAGGACTACAACACATCCAGTAGAAAACATCACTGTTTTCAGACATCTCTACTATTTTGAAATTTTGTGATCTGTAGTCCTTACTTATTTATAATCCGTTTGTACTGCATTATTAAAGACTATTGATGATAAAGGCAATGAACAATATTAACCCTTTGTCCCCTGTAGAATCAAGTTATCCATGTGTGAATTTACATGTCCCGCAAATGTTATACACAGAAGAGGTAAATAAACTTGAGGGGACACCATAAAAACTCTAGGAATGAAAACAAACAAGTGCACATCACGTTTTGTTGGGGTTTATTTTAAAATTTCAAAACTTGTCTCAAAACCTGGTCTTTTTCCAAAAACAGACAGCCTTCTCCCCAGACATCCACAGGACAGGCATCAATCATTCCCAGAGAAAGGTTTTCTTTATGTGAATCGTTGTCCAGTCCTTACCTAACTTTTATTTAGGAGTTTGAAACAGAAAGAGACCAACAACATTTCTTACCCTATAAAACCCAAGATGGACACTAAATGCATGACATTTTTATGCATAAAACTTTCTAATATAATTTCTGAATGTGTATCTGTTTGCTTAACCATTTCTCTGTTTCTGGAACCTGAACTATCNACATAAAACTTTCTAATATCATTTCTGAATGTGTATCTGTTTCTGGAACCTGAACTATCAAACTCAAGGTAAAGTCAGAAACGGGCCTGCCAGGAATGTGATGCAAGAAATTACTCACCTATTATTTTGAACTTGAAATGTGCTCCAACACATGTGATACACATAGAGTGCAAGAGATTTTATCAACATTAATTTGACATGACTGAAAATTACTTAAACATACAACACAGAATTGTAACTGGATTTTTCACCTACTCAAGCTGACAGCACTAGTACCTCTAAAGTTATTCAACCTCTCTTTTTTTTTCCCCCAAGATTTCCCGTGAAATGAAGACAGACTCATTTTTTCTCTACAGTGATATTGGACTTCAAAAAAACATCCCAATGTCTTGGGACACTACTATATCCACTTCATTTTCAAAGGAAAAATTGTAACTATGTACAGATCAATACCTATAATCTCCTCTATACTTACCATTATTGTTCTTGTTGTATGGCTGGATGATTCTGGAAAACAAAAGAACCACAGCATATTAGAGTATTGTCTTTACCCATAAAAAACCTATTTTCTGATGCTCACCCGAAAGGCTAAGATTCTACTGTTTGGCTAGAACAATGAACACATCAAAAATGAAGATGGAAAGATTTCTCATGAAATGAACATGAGAATCATCATTGGTCCTGAATATATACGGTACACTATAATATGCTGTTAACTGCACTCATTCCCTTTGCTTAATTATCCTCTTCTGCAAAAAAATATAAAAATGGAACTAATTCATAATTCATGTTTCAAGAAGCGTTTTTTTTCATTTTGCTTTTAACATATGGCATCATTTAACATGGAGGATTAGCTCTGCAGAAAGAAATTCAGAGAGTATCAGCATAATTCTATTACTGTTCCCATTTGAAAAGGTTTTATAAAACTAGACAACCATTTTTACGAGAATTCTGAGATGGATGCTCAGTTTGAAATTGACAAGTAAATGTAACATCCAAACATGTTAACTATTGTCTCCTACATGATAAATCTGGAGTCAGTCAACCAAATTCATGGTTATATTTATATAACTTGCAGAGGAATCACTACTAGACAAATAGCTAACAGATTTTACCCTGTTGTTTAACTCAAATTACTTTTGCTTTTTTCTTTCCCCAAGAACAGAAATCTCTCTTTGGATTTAAAATGCTACAGTTTACATGTTACAGGCATTGTTCTTTTTCAAAGCAGTGCAACTTCAGCAACTAAACATCCTCATAAACAGTTTAAAAATCTGCAAGAAAATTCACTGCTGATCTATAAGATGCAAGATGATGCTACTAGCAGTCTCACAGACTTGCTCAAAAATTTGTGTAAGACATCTTATTGGCTCTAGCAGACAGAGTTCTTAAGGGCAAGATAGTTATCAACACTACATTCAGTTCTGCATAAAATGTACAGAATTCTGCATTAATTCAATCAGCAGAGTCTCAGTCCTGCAAGTGAGGTGAATGTACAATAATTACAATGGGTTTGTTATTCTCGCCTTGGTTTCAAATTGCCAGTCTTACAGGGGTTCCAACTGGCATCACTTAGACCAAGAATTCTCCAGGGATTTTGTTATTGTCAAAAATAGTATTAAAGAGATTAAAAGGACATAGAAAGAACAGCTGCACATCTTTTTCTGGGAAAAAAAAATTGTAATTACACTCTCAAACAGACATTTCTCTTTCATTTTGAGGAGTCATCCTAACCAGTCTGAAGATATCATTCAATCACTCACAGAAACAAAGATAAGCCATTTTAATAATCTCAAACCATTTAGAAACTCCAATATTCAACATAAATTCCTGTATCTAGTTTATATTTACATTTGTACAAGTCTTCCTCCTCAATCAACTCTAATTAAAAATATATATATCACTAGTATTACATTGATAAAGGTGCTGTAATGTGAATACCTACCTAAAGCCAGCAATATTTTACTTGTGATCTCCTCTACCAGTGTTCTTTTCCTCTCTTTTTGCACACAAAAAAATTACTGTATGTAAAAATACATTTAGGTCACCAGTCTTACAGATAATTTTTAAACTGATACAAGAAACAAAATACTGTGACAGTTTCCTGATTGTTTCCTGATACCTGAGTATATTTGGCATTCTTATAAAGTAAAAGAACTCAGTAGAGTGAAGAACTCTATAATCTGTTTTTATCTTCACAGTAAAATTATTTTAGTTATTACATCTTTACTTATTTTTTTACACACCAGTAAAATAATATTTCAGGATCCAACTGCTCCTGAGAAAATCCAGAGACTGCATTCATGGAGGTATAACCACCTCAAAAACTCTTGAGACAAAGACTCATTCCATTTATAAGCCTAAATACCCGGAAAAAAAACCCCAACCAATCTATCTCCAAAGGCACAACTGCATTTCCTGAGGAATCCTCAACTTAGGCAGAATTATCACGTTAAACAAAAAGAGGCTGCTTCTCTCTTGAAATATAGAAGAAATACATTACACAGCACTTTCAGTCACCCCCAAAATGATCACAGTGAACAAACAAAAATCCACACTTTTTATATTCAGATACTAATAATATAACCTTCCCTCTTACTCAGAGGTGCCATACTTTTGGCATAGCTTTCTATGCCAAATCTATAAAAACTATGCTTAGCCATGATTGTCCCAAAACACTCAGATACCCTCTCAGTTCCATAGACAACTGAGTGAGAGTATCTCCCTAAAACAAACTGAGGAACAGCTGAATGTACCTGGAAGTTGTTAAACAGTGTATTTTTGAAGAAAACTTGATGGACAGTGCTAATGAAATGCCAGCAGCTGATAACTTCAGAGTATTACCATATTGATAACCTATTAATAAAACCCAGAAGTGAAGGAAGATCTGTTATATTTGTAAATATCCCTGTGTTATATCATACAATAAAAATAATTCCCTGGGTTTTGCATATATTTTTCTTACTGTAGATAATGAAATATCATCTAAGTAGCCAAACGTCAAAGACCTGAGTATATCCATAAATAAAAAGGTAGGGAAAGAACTATTTAATAAGTAGTCATAGTAAAAAGATTCTAGGGTCTAGCAGAGACCACTAATTAAAGTGCCATTGTTACACAAATTAAATGCTTATATACTCTGATACACAAACATTCAGATTTTAGAATTGAGGAGATATTGATTTCTTCCAGAAAATAATTACACCCTGATTTGGCAGGGTTCTGAAAAACATTATGCACGAACACACACCAGGCAATTTTGTGGAAAACTTTTAATTAAGGCTGCTAAGAAAGAAAGCTCTTGCTTAAAAAGGGAGTCACACAGCATTTGAAACCTTTACAAAAGGTCTGCACCCCAATGCAAACTCCAATGCAGCTTAAGGGCATCAGAGCTTATTTAAAAACCACAAATATCCCGGCATTCAACAGAACAGAACACAAAACTTTGGATTTTCAGTTTTACCTGCCAAGTTTCAGAATGCCTTAGGGAATTTAAATAAAGAGGTTTGAATTTCAGCAAAACTAGCACCAGTGGACATCTGGTTTATAAATGAGTTGTTACAGCAAATGATTTTGCACAAAACAGTGATCTGTACTTGCACCACTTCAGCAGAAAGGGAACTCCAGGATACAGAACGATTCTCACCTTATGGTCCGTGGATTGCTCCACTTTAAACACAAATGGCCAGACATCATCATCACTAAGAAGGGTTTTTGATAACCTGATGTGAGTGATTTACAGTAAATGCAACTTCAGTGCTGACAAGATGTTTGTAAGTGCATTATTATGGAGAAACTGATGCACCAAAGGCTGAAACTACTTAAGATGTCTCTATGCTCTTTCTACAACACTATGCTCTTTCTATTTGAATTCAAATAGAAATGACTAAGCTGTAGATGAAATTTCTTCACATTAAAATGTGCCTTACCAACCATTCTGATCAATCAAGTGTTTCTCCCTGTTTACAGGCACTATGAGACCATAAAATTTCCCACTGTGAAACCATTTAAGTCTAAATCAGAAAAAGTGCACTGCTAAAGAATGGTGTCAGCTACAGAATTATTCCCCAGTAACATGTTATTTTTTTTATTCCCTTAACAGTTCTTCAAGCCAGAAGAGAACCCACATCCTTAATGTCACTCCAGTCCTTTTCCAGCTGTTCATGTGTTATTTGTATATATGCTATTCCTTATTTCTGCTGATAGAAAACTTAGTTATCTGATAATTACCTTTCTCTTTTATATTAATGGAGTCATCAACATCACTAATGGGTAAAATGTGTCCTATTTCTAAACCTTCCAGAATAAATATGCTTGAAGATAATGTAATTTTGACACGTGAAAAATAAATGCAGACTGGCAATAGCAGAGCTGTTTAATCCTAGTAACATCTCAGCTTAGCATGGTGCATAAGACTTTAAAAGTTCTTTTCACTCAGGATGGACCACCTGAAAATAAGCTGAGGAAGGGAGACTGCTTTGTTATTTTTTCTCCATCTGGGTAATGAATATTTTAAGTAACCAAATGCAAATATTTTTTCCCCACCAGCTTGTAGCAATGGAATAAGTGACATTTTTACGTCAAAAGCATCAGTAAAAATAAATAAATACATACATATACATCTTAGAATCATACTAAGAATGAGTTTGAGGAAGACCCTTATTCTGCCAAGAGAGAAATTTTAAACACTGGAGAAACAACATACAGACAAAAAAAAAAAAAGAAAAAAGTACAAAACTATCACAAAACATTTTCCCCAGACACGGGAACTTGCCAGTTCTACTGCCTAAGCACTTTCTGAAGGTGCCTCCCCTACTGCATTATGTACTAAAATTGTTAAGAATTATTGCTCTGCAATCACAGCTTACAAAAAATAATCAAGCTACTTGACACTAATCATACACAGAAGCTCTTTGAGTATGAACTCCAGATCTTGAATCCAGAACATCTAATTCACGAGGTAATATGCTGCTAATCCTGTTACCCAACAGACAGGATTCTCTTTCTGCAACTGTAATTCTTCCAAATAATACTAGGGGAAAGTAGTGATTCCAGGAATTAAGGTCTGGCTATCTGCATTGTGTTTTAAATGCTAACTTAATTACAGTGGTGTTGTTTGCTGTTTGAAAGGCTGATTTACTCTGCCAATTATAAGAGCCAGTGTTACTGCAGTTTCATTTCTACACATGACCTGCATATTAAAAAAAGGAACACCGATTCAACAGCAGAAATGGGGCAGTTCACCATGAGGTGCCCTTTCCTCTATCTGCCATCCCACACTTCTTGCTCTTTCTAATCCCTGCTGTCATCAGTGTTATCAGAAGCACATGTTGCACTGGGGAATTCAGGGATACAACACTTTAATCTTTTCATAAGCGTTCATTTCCTTCATACAACAAAAAGGAAATGATCTATGGCACATTCAAAGCAGTGCATGAAAGCCTGAATATGATTCTAGTTTTGTGCCTTTTTTTTTTTTTTTTGTGAATCAGCTCTAGGCAAAGAAGCCTTCCTTACACAACCAAAGACACATTTTTGAAAGAAAGGAAAGAAAAAAAAAATTAATAATAAACCCTTATGCAATTCCTAGTGTATTTGCACCCTGGGAAATAACTCCCATGGAAATTGTATTTTGACTTTGGTAAAACAAAAACAATCTCTCTATATATTTAAAAAATCCACAATACAGTGCTATGCTAATACTTAGGAACAGTTTTTTTCAAAGGAAATTCAAGGAAACATGGGTTTGCAGAAATGGTTTTGCTCCTCCCAAGCACTTCACTGCTTACCTTCTCCCACTGAAAAATATTCTGCAGTTGGAGCAGTCTTCAGACACTTCAGAATGGAAGACTGTCCTTTCATTTGTAATCAAAGAATCTCTAATACTTGGGAGATAACTGTAAAGTGAATTCAACGTAGGCAAATGATCACCATGCATTTATCACTATAGGACAATAAATAATTTTTGTAATTTTAAGACATTCTAGGGGGAAAAGATATTTCTCTTTTTTTTTTTTTTTGGACAAAAATATTTTTCTCCTAGGTGATTATTTTTTGTGTTAAGTCGCAATAGTATTTGCTTCACTGGGGTTGGAGGAATGAAGACTGAAGTGGGGAATCATCAACTCATTGTTTTATAACACAAAAATTTAAATCAGGGAAAAAAAACCCGAAACCTGGAGACATGCAAACATGATATACAGTAGCTTAGTTCTATAAATGATTGACCATGTCAACAGTAACACCCTGGGTTAATTAAGGCCTGTATCATTTTCCAGGCACATTTCTTGGGCCCTGGAAGTTGTCACTAGTTCATCATCCTCAGTATCATCACCTGTACCTCTGCAAAAGCAAGTGAATATACTGACCACAGTAATGCAAGCTTTAGAGCATTTTAGTTTTCTAATAAATATTTAAAATTATTGCTTTCAACTGGGCAGTGAAAATAGACAGAAATTAGCTACTGCTGTGCAAGTTGCAAAAATTAGAAGTAAAAAGGTTGTTAGGTCCATCTCTTGAGGGTCAGAGATGGTTTTAATGACTTTGTAGAGAAAGGCAGGACAAGGTTCTTAACATTTTCTTATAAGCATAATAGTAATATATTTGGGGAAATAACTAAGAGTCACAAATACCCTTTTCATCGTTCTCTGCTTCTCCAGTCAATGAGAGTAACACAACATCAACTTTTCCTGAGATCCATTTTCCATGCTCACATTTCCACCAGTGCACACATTTGACTAAGAGATTTGTAGCTAAATATTTCAAAACATTTTCTGGCTATATCAAAGACTAAAGCTACAATGCAGATGACCTAAGTAAACTTCAGAGGGAAAACTGACTGTGGAACAATATATAACCTTTGTTTCTCACTTTTGGGAAGAGTGAGTATACAAAATTCAACATTAATCATACTTTGTGTTTCAGCATGGAAGAAATGGCAAAAGTGAATTCACACAGTATCTTGTTTATCACAATTCATTTCTTCTCTTTTAGTTGGAAATCACTGTTATGTTAAATGAGGTTTATAACAATTTAACAATAACAATAGTTTAATAATGTGTAAAAGCAAATTCAAAGTAATAAAGTGCCAGATGTTTTTTGGTATGCAATCAATGCTTACAGCCTGCCACCACAGCCAAACATCTCCACCTCTATAGAAAAGTAGTATTGTGATAAAAACAATCAGGCACCTTTGAGAAAAAAACAACACTGCTGAAAAAAATCCATACTACAGTGAAAACTCCTTCCCTGTAATGTCTTTTCACATAGGGTTACGTGAACACATGATGAAGCACATATTAGAATTGTTTTTTCTGTTCCAAGAAAATTTGGGGCAGGAAAGGCTCCAGTCTGCCTGCTTGTCAGTTAGGCTGCTTACATTTTTATTTGTTTGTCAAAGGAGAGTCTCAATTTCCCCATGGAAAAATAGGATTGAAGAAGCCTTATCTCCTGAATAGCCAATACTATCAGTCATAAGCAGAGAGAGAAGTATTGACCAAAAAAGCACCTAAGAGAGAAGGTATATTTTTTTGAGGTCTTTCTCCCTTTGCCAATCACATCATCTTTCTGGGCCAGATGTATATGGGATCCTAGAAAAACCCAAAATTGAGAGCCCTAGAGCCCAAAATTGTTGCCTCATTCCTAGAAACTTCACGTATCTGCTGCACTCTTCAGTATACGCAGGAACAGAAATTTGACTGTTGAAAGAATCCTCTTGAAGGCATCAGGATATCTCAGCCTGAAATACAGCAATAAACATCCAGACAGGGAAGAGAGGGGGATCAGAGCCATTGATTCAAGTCTCTTCGGCTATGAACAATCAGTTCTCTTATTTCTGCCCACAAATCACACAACTTGTATCAACAGGCACAGGATGATTTCTGTACCTCATTAGTGACGTTGATATCTTGGACATTCTGTGGATATTCTCGTTCTGATGCATGTAAAGGTAAGGAAATGTGTGCCAGGTGACAGAGATTATTCTCATGTAAAATATCTCTACCTGATGTTTCCAAATACTATAAGCAAAATTATCATTACTCACCCTGCCAAAACAATAGGTTGACGTGAAACTTGACTACTTGGATGTAAGGCTGCTCACAGTTAAGCAGCTTGTGGGTGAAAGCAATTGCTCAGAATAATTTCAGACACTGTAATTTAAAGATTGGATTTAAAATATCTACAAAGCACTTTACAGTCACACCTAAATCTTCCCATAATCAACTCCACTCATAAAACTGGATACACGTAATGTTCTGCAGCATCGTGATTTTCTGAAGATGGAATTTTCCCATTTGAAAGCAGTTGTCTTCTGCTGCAGAGAACCATTTAAATATCTTATGCTGGCTTTAATTTCAGCAGCAACTGAAATATTGCACCTCAGAGTAGTTAAAAACACCAGTTTATTACACAAAAATTTCCTGAAATACTGTGACTTGTTTTTTGCAGAACAGCAAAAAAACCAAACAAACAAAACCCAAAAACAAAACAAAACAAAAAAAACCAAAACACTTGATGGCATTTTTCACTACATCCTACAGAATGCAAGACTTGATGCTGTTTGAAAACAAAACAGAAAACCACTTTTCTAATACCATCCAGCAAAGATCTTCCTCCTACAATAAGGGGCACAAAACCCTACAAAATGCTCTATCTAGCTACATATACACACATACACATGTATACATACACAGTGCTTAAGAAGAGCAATTTCACTTATGCCCATGACTTACACAAGGGTTCATGCATACAACTACAACTACATCTCTCACGACTGACACTTAACAGCAAGATATCAGGGCACAATATCCCCATTTTTGACGAGATAAATGAGCTCCCTCAACAGTCATGATGAACATGGAGCAATAGTGATCAGAAATTCCTGACTCCTCACCACAGAATTTTGTGATGCATTGGCTAAAAGCAAAACTCAAGCCAACATAAGATTCCTATAAGAAATGCTAATCATATTCTTGTTTATTATTCTTAAAAGCATTTAACTAAATATTAATGATGTTTCTCAATCTTACTCCACTTCCCCACAGAGGCATAAAGAAGTGCCATTTCCATAATGCACTGCTATATTCTAAACCAATAATTATTAATTTGCTTAATAACAAATTCTGTCAAAATATGTTACTTACCTAGGCAGTAAGACTGACTTAAATTATGCTAATCTAAATATATATTTGCACAAGCCTAAACAACATTTACTTGAATGGTGTAGATTATTGCATATCTTAACATATTTATTTGGCTTTCTTACAACAAATTCCTAATACTGGTGGAAAAAAAGGAAACTTGAACAAGCAGACATTACTATGTCAATTAAATTATGAAAACAGCAAGAAATGAGACAATATAAGTCTCCTGTGCTCCTTGTTAGTTGATTTCATCAAAGCATGCATTGAAAGACAGAATCTGTCATCATCTCCATAGCAGGCTTTCTGGACACTCTTAGATGATACAACACAACAAACCCTGAAGCAATCAATAGTATTTTGGAAGCAAAACAGCTTTTTAGTATATTTATAGTAACACAAAAACTCTGGGGGTTGGCAAAACCTTTCTCTGCACAAATAGTACACTGTGGTCAGGGAAATTACACAGAAACCACCATTTCCCAAGTTGATCTGGTCACTGAGTGTTTGCTGTGTTCTGAAGAGAAGCTGGATAAATTACAATCAAAAATATATATTTTATATTTACCAAGAACCAGTAGAGTAGGTAAATGGTAAATATTAAAGGTAAAAATTTTTAAGTCAAAATGTACTGTTGAGTATCATTACTATTGGTTTGTTGCTTTCTCGTTGCATTTTATTTACACTTCACCATCTTTAAGTAAAGAAATGGGCAAGGATAAGAACCAAAATAGCCATTTTCAAGTACTAAAATAGTCTTTTTTTGCACTAAAATAATAGGGATTTCAGTTATCTAGGATATATGCTTTCCAGTATGTTATGTTTTCATGTAAAATAGATAAGCCAAAAACAGTTATCTCCTAAAGCAACGACTTACAGTTCTCAATACTGATTTTTCAAATTAGATGTTATTTTGTGCAAATTGCCTTAACACAGTTAGCTGACTGTTTGATACAAACTAATCAGTGTGGCTAATGACTGGTTTTATACACTCTTTACTTTGAAGAGAACTAAGTAGAAAAAAAAATTTAGAGACTTCCAAGGATGCCCCCTTAAAGGGACATAAGGAGGGACTTAATCATAACAATGTTTACCTTGATCTTATTGCTACAGTCTTCTCCGAAGTAGAGATGTGCGGGTTGTAGCAAGATGGGGGTTGGTCTCTTGTCCCAGATAACAAGCAACAGGACAAGAGGAAAAGGCCTCAAATTATGTCAGGGGAGATTTAGGTTGGATATTAGGGAAAATTTTATCACTGAAAGGGTTGTCAAGCACTGGAACAGAATGCCAAGGGAAATGGTTGAGTCATCAAAATAAAACATACTGTATCTCTGCCTTCATCAGATTTGTTTTATTCTTTTCTTGTCCTTAAGTTTTTAAATCGAGATGAGTAAGAAAAATGGTAAATGGAGTTTTTGCAAGAGAGGGCATTAATATATCCTTGTTGAAAGAATAAGCACGACCACTCATTGCATCGATGCGATAAACATGCTATCCATACCTTACATTTTTTAACTCTGTACCGTCTTATTTAATGTCATCTCAGGTTCACAGAAAGTTTTGCAATTCAGAAACTTAAAGAGTATTTCTTTTATATTCCTTCACATACCATCAAGACCATTATGATGGCTGTAGTTTCTTTTCCCCAAAATACTTAATGAAGAGTGACTGGAGGGTGCAAGCAATCGTTTTGCACTTGGACTTTGAAGGCTTGGTGTTGACCTGATTACATTTGGTTTCACAGCAGGATGTATCTCTGAGAAAAAAAAAAAAAAAAGAGAGAGATATTATATGTACTTGATTTTAAAATAAAGAAAACCAGTCTATTTCACATATTAAATTTACTTTTGATTTTCAGTGAAAGGAAATAAATTTTCTTCTGCATTTGTGAGTTTACAGGACCCTGAACAACACTTCAACCATAAGTCTTCATACTCACAGGTCCTTCAAGTAAGAAAAATCTATATCACTTTAGATTACCCAAGTTCAATAACATGTGTAGAAGTATAAGGATTTGAGAGGTTGAAGAGAAAATAAACATAAAACCATCTGCAGGTCTATGTTTATATTTTCTTACTCTTTTGAGGTTTGTATTAAAGCTACACACCTACAGATTTTTTTAGCAAGGAAATAAAAGCAGTTTACTATAGTGAAACCACCTCAAGCTATTCAGTATTTTCTCTCACAATAAGAACCTTTAAGGGATCTTCCCACACAGGAGTCACAAGGTGTAGGAGAGTCAGGGGGCCAGCCACTGTAGGGCTCTGCAGCTCAAACTACCCCAAAACTGCAACAGGAACACTCCAATACAGTCATTACTGGGGAACTTCAAATATTCTAATATGTTTCATACAGCAGGAGAAGCAGGAATAAAGAGGGTAAGAGGCAGCAAAAGTACATCTGGCCAGCACACTTCAGGGTGGCAGCTGCTGTGTTTGCCAAGAGCTGATATAGCTGTATGGAAATTTCTGTTATCTGCCAGATAAAAGTGGGAAAAGAAAGCCTCAGTCGAGTCCGCTTGTTCTTCATCAGGAATTTGCTAAACCAACTAAACTTATTCCCATCACACATTTGGGTTCAAAATGCCACCACTGTGCACAACCTTGGGCAGACCCAAATTTGTGTGTGGAGTCAGATGCCTGAGGGCAGGCCCTGTCCTTCTGGCACAGCCACAGGGCACCAGCTGCCAGCACTGAGCAGTTTATGAGGCACTCACGGCCCAATTACAGCAGCCACTTGATGTCCCCATGCAGCAGAAGACACCTCTGTCTCACCTCTGGGCTGAGAAGGTGAGGGCAGAGGGGCTGGAACACACATCAGGAGAGTCAGCTGCGCAAAGGGAGTAAGATCAGAAGACAAAAATGAAGCACTTTCTCACAGGCAGCCCAGGTTTACAACTCCCGAAGAGTGCTTCTTTCTGCTTTTCTGTATGCAAAAAGCACAGAAGCTGGGGATAAGCAAAATCTACAGTGAGGCCAGATATCCAAGAAGGCTCTCCAGCCTCTACCATTCACAGCTATCATTCCAGAGGAAGAGAAACCATCGCATAAAGTCAAAGTCCATTGCAATAACGTGTTTTTCCTCCTTGGCATTTCTGAAGGAAGCCCGACATCCAAGCACTTGCCTGCCCCACCTCATGCTCCCTCTCTCACAGCGAGCCCTCATGGGCAGCTGGCAGGTACCCAGCCTGCCCATCCCACAGGCAACTGGTCATGGCTGCAGGGGAGGCTGGGGGTGAGCCACCAGAAGTTGTGATAACTTTTAAAAGGTAGATACATAAAGGTGGGAAGGCCCAACAGTTTCATCAGTATCCAAAGGAATGGAAAGGAATAGCATGGCCACGGTGACTTGGTCAGTTTCTACTGGGAACAGCATGCCAGCAGACAATGACAACAATTTTCACATTGGAAAAGACTTTGCTTAATTATTCACCATTGGTTTGGTTGGAACTAGCAAACACACTCTCAAAGCATAAACACCCTCATACAAGAAGCTTCAGGAGGGTCAGATAAGAAACATAGAGCAGGGTAATGCACAGGAAGTAGAGAGAGAGGGTACAGGTAATCTCTTCTGGGCAGTCCTGTAGATTTGGGTGTGCATCTAAAGGCTAGTTTAGTGTCACCAAATTTCTCACCACTTAATTAGATGAAAACTTCTTACTAACATTCACTGCAGTATTCATCTGCTTTTCATATAAAAACACCAAGCACCCAGCAGATTTCTAACATGTCCCATTTTTCTTGCTGTAGGGAACAAGCATCTTGTATTTTGCTTTTTTACTAAAATGGGAACTGAGGCATGCTTAATGTTATGAACATTACTGATTGCTAAGGCAAAACTTTAAACTGAAATAGAAACACTAGTGCCATTTGCTGTAGATGATCGGAATTTGGATTCTAAAATGTTCATTTGGCAATCTTTTCCAATTTTCTGAAGGAATTGGTAAATTTTCAGGGCTAACGCCATTAAAATATAATTTTATTTGCCAAAGAGTTCCAGCAGCAGCCACAATAATCCCAAGCAGTTGTGTCAACATTTGAGAACTCAAGCTCCTTCCATCTACAGCATATAGGAGATGCATTTTTATATTTTCAGGGTGAATAAACAGTTGAGTAAGTAAGCATTTCCTTCCTTTGACTTTTCTTAGTTCAGCAGTCACTAATCCTCCATTAGTTTACCACAAAGGCCATGTCTTCTCTTTCTGCAGTAGAAGGCAGCAAGAACAAGTTCTACAGCTTGTTCCAAAAAGGAACTTAACTAAACAACCAGGACACTTCCCAGTGGACTGAATCCTTCCTTTGGGGTCTTCACACCTCACACTCACTCCTCCTCCTCTACTTGCTTCAAGTATTTTCATGCCTTAGATCAACACTTTCTAACCAGATGTTTCATCACACCTGAGAGGGGTAATGAGGCATTTTAGTGGTTTCATCTGAATTATATTATCCCATTGTATAATTGCATTATGGAATAATAGTAATTATCAATCTTTTAATTCTTGCTGTTCTTGTTCTATTGCCTAGTAATTCACTGAAAATCTTCTAGCTACCAGCATCGTTTGCTAGCTCAAGAGAAATGACTATAGCATCCAAATTACCTGATTTATTCCTTTACTCACATAACAAATAATCAGTTGGCCAAAGTCTTAAATAAAAATAAGACAGGAGTAAGAAACAATGTTTCAACAACATATTAGGAAACCATTTTAGAGGACCAGAATACCAGAATGCAGCCTCAAACAGCTGAATAACAAAAACAACACCAAAAAGTTCTCCCATTTCCACCCATGTCAGTAGACTAAAAAAAATTGAAAGACTAAAGCAAACAAAGAGAAGTTGAAGTCTCCTACTGAGTCACTCAAATAAGCATCCTGGACTCCAGAGGTGCTTAAGCAGCTGCACCTCCCTCTCCTCTTATCTCATCTCATCTCCTCAGCATGTAACACAATTGGAAATGTTAGCTTGGTTTCCTCATAACTAGGAGGTAACAAAGGACATTTAATTAGCCAGGGGTTCACCTTAGGGGCTTTGTTTTAGCAAGCACAGTGATGACTGAAGGGATTAGAGGGGATTAGCCCTAGCTCTGTGGAGGATAGGGCCTAATTTTAATGCTTAACCTGCCTCACCTGTGGAACTGGCAGCCAAGAAGCAGAATAGGGATAAAGGTAAGTGATTACCCAGGATGTGCAGGGCACTGAAATTCTCTCCGCATTACGAGAAAGGTTGAAAACAGTAATGCCCTAAGACACACAGTTAGCTGTATGCCAATAAATGCCTCTGGAAATGGCATTTATTGTAAATTCGTAAAAAGAATTGTAAAAAGAAAACAAATGCCTCCTGTATAAGCTATGATGTGATATATAACACTCATTAGATCACAAACAAACATTCAAGCATTACTTGTTTGCTGAAACATGCAAAAATCCCAAATAAACAAAAAAAGATCACAAACAAACTAAAAAAACCACAAAAAGAACTAAACCAAACCAAAACCAAAACCAATCAACCAAACAAAAAACAAACCCAAAAAGCTAAATGGCAAACAAAAAGCCATTTTCTAGTCATCCTTATAGAGCTAATTCATATGCATGTATTCAACTGCACTGGGTACACCTCATATCCCTGCTACACATTATTTGCCATCAACTGTAATGGGATACCTTCACTTCCCACAAAGTCAAATGCTAAGCAGACTCTACAGATACCTGGCATATTTTAGCACTGTTAACCTTCTACCACACATTCACCTAAGTACACAAAATGCTGTTTGACATTGCTCATCCATTTACCCCCATTAAACCTACAGCCTTATGCTCCCTCAACAACTAAATAACAAGGCATTAAAAACATTCAGTGACTTCTAAGTTTACCAATGTTATCATTTCTTCTTTTGACTGCACAGACAGGTCAACTGGATGAGCCATCCCCCCTTACAACCACAGCTCCCTCCAAGTCAACCAAAGCAGTCCTTTTAGCATAGGTAACACATACAGCCTGTAGGAAATGATCACTGGCTTTTTTCTTAAACTCTAGGGCAGGAGGGATCAAAATTCAGTGAGAGTGGCATTAATTCTTCATTTTTACAGTTTTCTGAAGTCAGGATTTTGATAAAATTGAAGTTCTGGAAGAGCAGATGTAACTACATTAATAGCTACTGTTTACTTCGTTCTAGTACAAAAAAACTTGATTGAATTTTGAGCAAAACATCTCAACTGAGCTCTATACTCAGCTTCACTTCTGCAGAATGGAATTAGCAGCAGAATTATTCACTGCTTCTCTGATCAATGGTTTGATTTCTATATTCATTTGAGTATTTAAAAGCTTCTGGGTTATCACAATTCTTATATGACTGTGTAAATATTTAATAGTCAGTGATAGTTCCTTGAAAAGAGAATAATTTTCACTTGGTTTAGCAAGGAATCACTATTACTAGAATTTTTCTTCTCTCCATTAACTTAAGGGTTCATTGTCCTCTTGGCTGTGATCTCAGTATAGATCTCATTGCACCTTTTAAATTTAGGTCATCAGATTACAAGATTGGTGTCTTGATGTGGCCGATGTGCCCTTCTTTTAAATATATAGGTCTGCAATTGGATTCAAGGGGCACAGTAGAGCAGCCCTGAGCATACTAAATATTGCCTCTCTGAGCAGTTATTTTTTTCATCTAGACTACCAGACTATTTTTCACATGCCAAACTAGATCAGATTTCACTCTGACACTTTAAACCAGTATCAGAAGAACTTCTGCCTATGACCCGTAAGTTCAATCATGCAGCTGTGCAACTGATAGTGGACCATCATTATTATTAATCTATTAACTTTGCAGCTTTTTCTTTTTACTCAAAGCATAAATCCCTCTTTTTATAGTTTATAAAGCATCAGTACACACTGAATGTTGGTTTGGTTTGCTATTCTCTGGAGTTAGATACGCACCTAAATACCCAATGATACATGACAGGGGTTTTCTGGTGCTTTTAATCTTCAGAGGATTTCCAGCAAGTTCACAATGTCGATCTGCATCTGAGAATTTTAGAGAATAAAACTCAGTTTAATTTTTTTACCATTACAAATAAAATTAGGACACACAAACCACTTTCTGTCTTGCATTTTTGACAGAAATTTATTTTTTCCTTTTAGCCCATATTCTCCTTTTTTTATCAATACTTATAAGGATTGATATTTAAATGCACGACACGTCCTCATTCACGCAAGTGATCTTATAGTTATTCTTTTCTTTTTAGAGTTAATGTAAGTTTTAACACCATTTTGATTGCATTTTTTGCTTACAAAGCAAATGAAAAGCCAGCTAGGCAAATGAAACACAGATGAAAACATGAGTACTAAATGAAACGCAGCTCTGGCTATTAAAAATAATTTACATTGAATTCTTTATTGGTTTTTACAAGCTTCTTTGTCTCTAAATGGGGCAATACAGAGGTAAGAATTTAAAGCTGGAACTACTGACTTTTGTCATGTCTTACTTGCATAATGGTGATTCATATAATGCCTAATAAGTAAAACTGAACACAAGGGTTACCATGGCTTGGGTAAAAAACAACCAACCAACCAAAACAACTCCTTCACTGTAAACTTTTGAATGAAGTGGCCAGTTGTAACCAATTATTGCAAAGCTCAAAGGTCTCAAAGATTGTAACTTTCTGCAAAGTACATGAAAACTAGCAGTGCAGTAACTGCCTTAAACATCATGCTACTACTATGAACTCACACCTCTAAAGGCACTCTGATGGCACAAGCAGAGATTCCATGTTTGTCCCAAACATAAAGTGTTACTATGAAGAGGTTCATGTTTAGGTGGTGAAGTCAATCAACTTAAGGCAAAAATTTACAAGGCACTAGGTTTCAGCAAATAGTTCCAAAACTACTGGAAATATACTATCTTTTTTTTTTGTCTTCCAAGAACACATAAGAAATCCTCATATAGATTTTCCAGTATCCCTAGAACACAGGTATTCTGTTCTATACAAAACTGCACTCATATGGTGATTGTGTAGATTGAGAATTCTCTCATGTGGAATTACTTCCCAGTACCTACATGTACTCTTTTCTTTATACAGGTTTCACACATGCAGATCTGCATTTCCTAACAAGCTTTACAGGAGGTACACATTATAAATAGATTATAATTGCAAATCCACCTTGTGTTTTATCAAACTGCTCATGTTTGCTTCATTCCAGCACATGAGATGGAGTACATAGTCACAGGAAGAAGACAAGACACTATGTAGAATGATTTATAATCTTATATTTTATGTAGCTCTGTGCAAAAACCATGAAGGTTGTGAATCCACAGACAATTACTGAAATAAATATTTCAGATGTTCAGAGATGTTTTCAGTGCAGCAGAAAATGCACAGCTTACTTTAATAGATGTGGAAAACTACTTGAAATTCTGGAAACACCAACTGGTATTTGGACAGCCCAAAGCTTCCAGAGCCTTAATGTTGAGTACACAAAGTACATTATTATTTTCTTTTAATAACATAATATACCATTATATCGGGGGGAAAATGCACAAACCTGGTGCCTTGAATATTTTTAATATTCTGCAATGCTTGAAATATTTTAAGTGACAGAGTAGAACAGTGTATTTCCACAACTCCCTCAGAAAAATAAGCACAGTCTATACAGTATTTTATAGTTACTTTGAGAATACCAAAGCATTGCCTAAGAAGTAATTAGCAAGAACATTTTCCATCTACGTGTCTTCACTGTAAAAAAAGACATTAACTCCTGGAGATGTATTAATATGGTAACTGGGAATAAAGACTGCAAAGACAGAACAATTTCCATGCTTGAGGTAAAGCATGTTCACCAAAGCTGAGTATTACAAAGCACACATATCTATTAAAGCTGTTAAGTATTTTTAACAGTAGCAAACTCTGATCCACAATATGGTACTCCCATACAAAGTGCAATAAAGTTTATGATCTCTATATACAACACACCGAAGTCCACAGAAGTTGGATTGTGCATCACTCTCAAGTGTAAAACCACTGAATAAAAAACAAGTCCTAAAATCAAATATGAGCATCCACATGCAATAAAATTCTTAGTAAGATTAGTGAAATAGTGGAAGCTAGGAGAAAAAATATATTTATTAAAAAAGGAGTATTATGTTTTATAGGATATTTTTCAAACACAGCGAAAGCAGAAAGTGTGCTAGTGCCCGTAGCAATAGGACATGATGAACACATGAGGAAAATCTTCAAGAAAGATAAAGGCACAGCAGAAAAGCTGAATGCATTCCTTGTATCAGCATTCATTATAGAAGCACTTAAAGATCACTTCCAAAATAATTTTATGAGGAAAATATGAGAACTGTGTCACATCAAAGACTCCATAGGAGTCAAGTAAACTGATTAATGAATAAAAACAAGTTACCAGGACCAGGTGGAATTCTGCTGAGCACATACGCTGCTGGTGTTTAATGAATGCTTAAACAGCCTTGATTCAAAAGAACAAAAACAGGGCAAATGTGATAACATTCTTCAGTAAGTAGGTCTGCAGAGTGGCAAAAGTGTTGCACTATTAATAGAGGCACACAGTTAAATATGGAAACATCAAGGGAGCCAACAAAGACCTTGCAAAGGGGAAAACACGGTTAATGTGCTCACATAACTCAGTGGTATGTCCTTGCCACAAGAAGAACGACAGCGCACTTGGCCTTATGAGCACACAAACACCAAGCACAGCCAGGGAGGTCACCTGTCCCCTCAGTCCATGTGAAACAACAGCCAGACTCCATGCTGAGTTCTGGGATCCCCACTATAGAAGAGACATGGAAACACTTGACCACATTCTGGAGACTGGAGAGTCCCCAAACTGATTGGGAGCTGGGCCACAGGACATACGTAGAGTCCAAAGGACTGGGTCTGGTCAGCCTTGGGACAAGAAGCACGAGGGGAGACCTGATTGCCCCCTGTAACCTCCTAGCAGTGGAGCAGAGAGACACCAAACCAGACCCTTCTCGGACAAAAGCAGGGATAGGATAACCTACTACTGCTTTCTGTGGCAGCAGCTACAAGCTGGGAGACAGGAAAAGATTATTTACTCAGAGATTCATCAAACACTGGAACAAGGTGCCCAGAGAAGCTGTGCAGTCTCCATCCTTGGAGATACAAAATGCTTGTCTGGACAAAAGGCTCAGGAGCACATGAACTTTATGCAAGAGGTGGAATTAGAGACCTCCAGGGCTCCCCTCCTACTTACATGTCCTATAAACCAGCAACTGCCACTGTCGCAAGTCTGCCAGGATCCTCTGAAGGGATCGTGACATGGACACATGCAGTTGATCTGGCATCCGACTTGGCATTTCAATGAGCTTTTAACAAATTCTGTCACCAAAGACCTCTGATGCCCAGATGTTACAGGGTAGAAGTTCTTTTTCAGAGATTAGAACCTTATTAAAATTAATTGTCTAAGTAATCCCCAAAGGATCTGTGCTGTTTAACATATAAAAATTCATGAAAAAGAGGTGATTAGAGTTAAAATTTCCTGATAAGAAATTTCTGAGCATAATCAAAGCTAAAACTGATTGCAAAGGATATCATCAGCATCAAACACTACATGTAAATTAATTCTTAAGGAGTAAAATAGCTGTAACACACACACATAACGATGGGTTCTATACCATCCCCAAGCAGAAGAGAACTTACGAAGTCAGCACTCTCTAAAATTATGGGAAACCTGTATCTTGATGTGCACATAATTTGGGGCATGATGACCCTAAAGAAGATACAGTACTATTAGAAAAACTCCAGGAAACAACATTACAAACATTCTTTATGAGGTTTTGAACAGACCAAGTTCTTAACCTAGAAAAGTGATGACTGTTGTCGGTATTACAGAGGTGAATGAAATCATGAATGCTATGAAGAAGATGATATCAAATGAGGTTGTGCTTTTAGATTTGAAAGTACTTTTTTAATGATTTCCTTTTTCAAACTAATTTGTAGGTCTCTTAGAGAGACTCTCATTGTCAAGTTATTTGTCTCTGACATTTCATCATCTCTCTATCAAAATTCTGATTATCTAATGACTGTACTGTCCCCTCTGTATTCCCTGAATTGTATTCTTCTTAGAAACTTTGGGGAAAAAATAGTGTGCTCTTTCCATTTTTTTTGCTGGCTACTAAAATCTGGCACAAATTGTACTCAAAGATAATGGAGAGAAAATATTTTCATCCTAAATGCAGCTAAAAACTCTTCTGCAGCTATCAAAATCAAGGATGAAAAACACAGTTTGTGAAACATTACTCATAAATGTTACTTGCTTCAGAATAATGGGTAGTTCTATATCAGTAAAATATAAGCTCTGTGTTAACAAAGACAAATCAATAACATTTTGCATATTCTACCTACTTTTGACTTGTCTTTGTTTCATCAAACTAGATCACAAGCAAGTACTGTGTACCAAACCCATTAATAAATCTGAAGATTCAAAGGTATGATAAGTTTTCATCATGAGCAGTATACCCATTCCCAAATCCCTACATATATTATACAGATATTACCATGCACTGAAAACATTTTGACAATCATGTCTACACAGACAGCATGTAGTTATCCACATTTGAATTACTATAATTAATACATATATTTATATTGATAAAGTTATATTCAAGCAGTGGAATAAAACAATCCATCAAAATATCCCTGTACTGAAGTAATAATGCTTGCAGATGCATGGCTCACTGCCAGGCACATATCAATCTGCTTGTAAGCTGGGAACAGATCCAACCTTGCCAGTTCCTATCGAGAAGAATGCCCACTTTGCTTTCCTCTAATTAAGAGACCTTCTACAGACAGGATAGTTTTGCTTCACCTTCTAAAAAACATGCAATATATTCAAACTAAAAGGCAGGTAGTGCATGAGATTTAAAGCATGAGAATTTCCTTTCACCAAAGCAGTTCACCAATTCTAATTGTTCCTGAAAATCCATCAGACAAGTTTATTATCAACAACTACAAAAAGTCTGTTATGTTCAGGCAGAACAAAGTTTGAAGTTTCCGTGACGGGTTGCGCTCCTAGCAGGAGGTGCTGTGCCTTCTCAACCTCCTGGCGGTCATTCCTAGATTCAACTGGGAAGTAAATGCACCATCTCCACTACCTCCTGCTGGCATCTGAGCAGGGGACATGCTATAGGGTTCATTAATGAGAAAAATCTAATTTTCTACACTAACTGAGGGAATACAGAACATAGAAAAGGACCTTGTTTTCTGCCAGTGGATATAATGGGCTGAGCAAGCTGATGTGGGTGGAATTACAATAATAGAAAATGCTCTGTCAAAATCTGGTTTCGCCTAAAAGATGGTTGGGCCTGAGGTTAGCATTCTCAGAGGCTTCCCTGCTCCTCTGAGACAACAGAACTACCTGCAGATGCATTCAGGTGGAATGAAAAAATCTGTCTATTTTATGAGTAAGTTTTGAGATGCTGGTTCAGACAGTCTTCCTCAGAACTGGGAATTAGTTTCATTTAGAACCTGGCACTTCAACAAATTGCACAAGGCTAAGGGGGCATAAAACCTGTTACACTGCTGGCATAAGTGCCCTACCAATCCTTCCATCTTCAGGTTTTATGGTTTCTTAGTGTTGTTATAGTGCCTAACACAATAAAGTTGTGAAACACAGTTACAGTTTCAAGAACTGGTTTGACAGACACAAAGCATCAGGTGAGTCTGACATAGCATCTAAGCAGTCATTAGATTCAAGTTTCAGCACACCAACAATTTGGAAAACAAATTCCAAATCAGGTCTTGAACATCCTAACATCATCTCATGCCATATCACATCATGAGTGACTTGCTACTCTGGCCAGGTTATCTAAGCATATCTGTAACTTTATCTGTAACCTACAGATACTCATTCAATATTGTAACTACTCAGGCAATTCAGCATAGCAGATAACTTCTGTTGATTTAGTATCCCACTTAAAAATCTAAATTTAAATTACTTGCTTCAAGATAATCTTAGAAAAAGATTCAGGGCATTCTCAGGAAAATAGAGACTATTTATTTCTAACATTAAAATCCACAAAGTGCACTGAGCAGAGGTCACCAGATACAAGTACAGGAGTAAAACTACAAAACAAATTTTTTTATTTACTTACTTACTAATCTTTACTAGACCAAGAGTATGACAATGACAATGCAGGTAAGAGCACTGTAATTATTCCAGAGAAAGAGATTGCCAGAAACAGAATATGTGTGTGTGTGTGTGTGTGTGTGTGTGTGTGTGTGTGTGTGTGTGTGTGCATATCTATTTGCATACAGAGAAAAGTGAGTTATATTAGTTGAGGTATAATCTGGTTTCCACTATTAGAAAATTATTTTAATGTTGTGTTCAAAAAGCCCTGACAAGTGTGACTTTTTTTTTTTTTTCAATCTATGTTAGGTCTAATCAGGAAGAATCAGAATTCAAAAAGACAAATTGCAAGGTCCAAAAATTGCTTTCAGCAAAAAGATTAATGAAAGACAGAGACTACAGGGGAAAAAAAAAAAATCTTTCTGCTCGTTGTAATTTGATGTGGCACTTTTTCACTCAAAGGAACAAAGAGGAAGCACTTGCAGTACTGCCAGTCTGATACAAGAATGTTTCCTGCTGAAAAGTTCAGCTTTTCACTCCTCTCTTTAAAAGTTGAACTGTGTGTTTAAACACTTATTCTAGTATGATGATTAACCATTGAATGAAACTTTTTTCTTCTATTTTTTCTCTTCCTTAACCAAAGGTTTCTTCTTTCTTTGAATTTTGTTACTGCAATAAGTGAAAAGAAATACAGATATGGACAAAAAGAGTCAAGGTTCAAGCAAAATTATATGTTTTCCTCCATGATTCAGAATAATCAGAAATTTAAAGGTTTATTATTATTTAAAATTTTCCTCTCAGAAAGCAGAAATGCTTTCCTCTTACTTTGGATTGAGAATTAAAAATATAATCCTACTTCACCCTTAGACATACTTCTTCCATCAATTACAACTCATTTTATTCACACGGTGGACACACAGTTTCCTTAAATCTGAAAGTTGCTCCTTACTTGCACAGGTTTAAAAGAAGAAAGAAAATGGCCAAAAGGACAACTCAAAAACTAGATAAGGACAATGAACAGAGATATTCACCAAGCTTTGGATGCCTGTAGAAGCAGGTGAAGAGCTTGCATGTGAATAATAGCTGATGTTAAATTACATAAAAGGAAAATAAATACTCAAAATCAGATTTTAAGCCTCCATGGAGTAAACTTCTTATAAGCAACACTGACATCATCAACATCCTGGCTAAATATGTTAGGAAAACATTTGGCATTAATCTAGTAAGCATGGTTATAAAATTTTATATTCTAAAAAGGTCTCTTCAATTCTAATACAATTGACAGTACGATGAGCCACCGTGGCTCATCTCGGAATATCAAGCATCTGCTCCAAGAACTGTATCTATGGAACACTGGGACACATAACCAGACAGCATGAACAGTAAAACAATGTGCTTAGCATAGAAACAAAAGCTGTTGAAATATTCAATGACTTTGCAGCAGAACTAACACACATATGCGGATGAGGAGAGTTACTGTTGCTATCTAAAATAACTCATATCCTTTTGTCATACTACTAGCAAATTCATCACTTCTTTATATTTTTCGTTATAAAAAAGAAGCATAATACAGAATTTTATTTAAAACTAAAATTTGAAACTGGAACAGACAAAACCGAAATGATGCAATTATGATGTAATAATAAACATGGCTATCACCACCATCTGATCATCACAGTGACAAGGGGCTGTATTACACACCACTTTTAAATTCTTCACAGATTTCACAGAATACCCACAAGGATCATCGAGTCCAACTTTTAAGTGAATGGCCCATACAGGGATCGAACCCCAACCTTGGTTTATCAGCACCATGCTCTGACCAACTGAGCTAATTCCCAGCTCCTGACTCTTTTACCAACTCACTGAGAAAAAGTAGATGTACAGATCTATACTTTCTGCTCAGTGAAAGAATAAATGAACAATATAAAAGCAAACTTCTTTCAGAATGCCTCCTAGGAAGCATGTGTTTTTTACATCATGGCATTGATTTCCCCCTCCTGACCCCACTTTTGTTAATGGTTATTTTTGTAAGGGAATGAGGTAACAGTTATCCCGTTTTTAACTAATTCGAAATGTTTCCCCAACCTAAATCTGTTCAAGGCAGCTAGAAATCCAATGTGTGGGTGATGTGCTGGACAAATGAAAAAAAAAAAAAGAAAAGCAAAAGTGTATAGACAAGAAATGTTTATTGAAAAAGAAAATAAAATTAAAAGACAAAAACGGGTGGAAAGCACAGCACACAGAACTAAGAATTAAAAAAACATCTTACATTCTGCCTTAATGGCAGCACAGTTAATAGGGACAAAGGGACGTCTTGCTGCCTGCCGCAGCCGGAGGGTATTTTTGCAGACCTGACGGGCCAGTTTTGTCCAACACGTCGTGTGAAGAAAGAAAGCTTGACGTGTTTTCACTGCCGACTTTGGACTTCCAGTGTTACGAACTGGAGTTCCCTGTGTGGCCTGCCGGGACATGTGAGTTCTAACATGCGGTTCCTACAAAAATTAAAAAAAAAAGTTATAGGAGGTACATGTGAATTACAGCATTAAAATATCCACAACTTGGATAAATTTTCAAGGTTACTCAAATAATATGCATAAGCACTATACAAAACTCTGGGGCCCATGTAGGAAGCTGTAAAACACAGAGTAGAGAACTCTATTAAGAATGGACATATAATGCCATTCTAGATAAGATATTGTATAGTCAATTTAACATTTCATACATAACACACTATTTGATTGAGAAAATTACATTTGTTCACCAAAAATGCACGAAGGGGATGTTTGTTTACATAAGGCTTAGTCAAATGAAGACATGGCAGGGCCTGCACACTTTACAGTTCTACTTAAATAGAGGAAAAGGATTAACAAATTGAGTTTTATTCAACCAAAGTTAACACATACATAAAAAACTGTTTCCACTAAATATTCAAATCCCAGCAGACTTGTGAAAGCACTATGTTTCATTTTAGCAAAGTTTATCTACACAATCCTACCTCAGTAGGTTGGCTGGAAGACAGTTTATCTTCATCTGTCTGTGTAGGCATTTTCAGGCCACCATACTTCTTCCAATAAATCCAGCAAGATGCACACAACCTACATTGCATATTAGGAGGGCCCCAAGAATACCATTGGTGAGACTGTGGAGCTAAAGAGGAGAAAACAGCACAGTGAACTGGTGCACGCTACATTCACTACAATAAATCCAAAAGCTGTAATAGATGGCTAAATATGGCCAAAATATAATATTGCATGAATAAAGGTTTAATACATTTGACATGGAGAATAAAAACTTGAATTGTTAGTTGCTTTATTTTTTACAAAGGCGTCACAGAAGTCAACTCCAAATGGAAATTTTGGAAATGCTCAAGTCATCAAATTGAATACTTATAAATTAGGATCCACATTCAAAAAGGATAATCCTCTATTGACCTTGAAGATGCATATGTAGTTTTATTTTGTGCATGTGGAGACCCAGAAGGATGCGCTAATTTAACGTTCTCTCTTTTCTTTTTGGAATCTTTCATAAGAAAACTCTTCTTTAAAAAAACGATTTGAAAAACAACTAAGTATAGAACTGGAACCTTCTATATACAAAGAATATTTTTAATTTAATTGTTGTTTAATAGATGGGCAGCCGTAGGAATGATAAGCAAGGAACTCTTATACAGCAGGCCTTTTCAATTCTTTCCATTTCTGGATTTTATTATATCTCACTCTCACAAAACCTCTTTTGAAGGCTGCTATTTCAAGAACTACAACAAGAATTATCAGAAACACACAAAATACTAGAAAAAACCAACATGTTCTCCCCTTGACCCCCAACAATAACGGGGGGGGGGAAAGACACCTCAAAACCAATCAACCAAAAAAAACCAGCTAAAGCCCCCTTCATCCTTACAGAAGAACCAAAAATAAATTTGTATCTAGCATTCTTAACTTAAAGGAATAACATATCAGTGCCATCATATTATATAACAATCTTTCTGTACTTTCTGAATTGTTAAAAAAAAAGTATATCTGAATATTGACATTTAATAAATCTACTGAAGATAGCTATAATTTTAAAGTTATTTCTGCCACACAAGTAATTGGAACTTATCCTCTATGACATGCAAACAAAAGTACATGCATTTGTTTTTAAAAAAGAGCACATATTAAAGTTAACCCAAACTCTTGAATTATTAAAAAAAAAATAGTTACTTACTATAGCAGCTTTCACAAGCCCGACCTATTACTGAGGCCTGTGCCTGGTAAGAGGCTCCCATTGCTCCATTGACTGCAGCAGGTTTCCCATTGTTGCTGGATATTTGATTGGGATTTGGTTTATTGCTTTAAATAAATGGGAAAAAAAAAGTGATTTTACTACCTGGTTAGTCAACATAAAAACAAGCAACATAATTCTGATGTCTGTTGACACATGTATAAAATCTGCTCTAAACAAGACTAATTTTTGTACTCCTCTAGTATTTTCAGCAGAGACCTGATATGTAAGAGCTGCTTTGATACTCCAATTTACAGATCTTGAGTGTGTTCCCATGTTCTAAACTACTTGGGAAGTTAGTAAAAGACCAAGTCTCAGGGTCAACGCATTAACAAAAGTTTGACCCAGCACAGAATTTAAGAAGGTGGTTCTAGTCAAAAGATAAGGCTTTACAGGTTGAGGCTGGACTTTGGACAAAGCATAGCAAGCAAGAGTAGTAACACTGCCTATAATATGACAAGGTTGTCCACCCTAGAAGAGGATCAAAGAATTTCCTGTCTCAAGCAGCAGTACACACTTCCCAACCAACTGCAGTAAAAGTGAATGTCTTATAGTCCTGGCAAAACTTCCCATATAATACCAGGTTATTCTATCTGGATTCTGTTCTAAACTACTGTCTCTCTGAGATGCTCAATAACTGGCTTTGGATACTATTGTTTTGCTTTTTAAATAGTATTATGCTTTATTATTCTTCCAATTATTGTAACTACGCATACTTCAGAGAAGTTGGACTTCACAGGTCAGTTAGCTAATTCAGAGACCATTAATATACTCCTCATGAGGTTACGTACAGTATTTTCAAAGCTTCAATTTTGTGCATGTTAATTACTCTCAATATAATGCAAGGCTGGATACATTGATTCCTAAGATGATTACTTATTAATTTAGCTAGCATAAAATATATTCAAGATTAGTTAAAATGACTAACTGAAGAAACCTCTCCTGTATTAAATCTCTATTTCAAATGTCAATGAGTCTGTCTCCTGTCTTCTCTTTTTTCACTATATCCAGCAGGAGACACTTTTACAATTTCCACATACTCTTTATCAAGTACCTTGGGCTCAAGGTACAAGAGAAGGGATTGAGAGACAAGTCTCCCACATTATGATCTGTTGCTTAGTTACCTTCCAAAAAAGCCATGAATTGAAAGGGACTCTCTGGTATTGAGCACAGAACCTTGCATTTACAGGAAATACCTTATGATCAAGTTCAAAAAGGTACTCAGGTCTGAGAATCAATTCTACTCAGATTTCAAATGCAATAAATCAGTCTTGAAGCAGCATTAGTGATCCACCACCCCAGACTGCACAGTTACCAAAGACACGAGAAGTCCCACCACCCTCTTACTGTTGACTAGGGATTTTGCCTTGAAATGGAGGCAAAAGACAGGCAGTAAGATAAAAACTCAAAAATCCAACATTTCAAAACACGCTTTGTCATCCAATACAGCTAGTCCCCACAGTGAACATATTGGTGAAAATCCTGAATTGTCTACAAGGAAAATTAAATTGAAAAAGTGTTATGCAAAGACTGAGCACCATATGGTTTTCCTAAAGCAGCCACTGGAATACTCATACTAGAGTTTTCAGCTTTTTTTTTTTTTTAAGTATCACCTATTAGAGATGTGAGCTTCAAAACTCACAAAATTTCTTCAGATATGAGATTAAAACAATGAATTTAACAGTCTGCTGCTTGCATTATTACATCTTTTTAGGAGAGAAAAGGCTGTATGAAATATGGAAATGAAGCTCTATTGTATGCAATTTATACAAGTCATCAAAAAGCCTTGCAAAGTACTTCCTTTGGTATTTCAGTCTTCTGTTATACAAACACTCATAACAGGAACTTCACATATATGTAAATGAAATATATCTATAGAAATCTTAAAAAAATGTCAACTGTAATCCTTTCTCTTCTTATAATCTTGAGGAAATTATGCATATGAAAGAGGGATTATATCTTGTTTCTGTAAACTACATGTCAACAAATGCAGATATAGCATTGACTTTAACTCTAAAAAATCCAAATTAAACAGCCCTCATTAAAAAACAAAATTGCATTAATAGGATTTGTTCAAAGGTGAAAGATTTGGGGCTGTGTACTACCTTTAATTTACAGCCAGAACATCTCTTGTCTTTAGCTGTAGTCTTTATCCACCAGATAAAACTGTAATGGGAAATTATCTGATTTTATGTAAACACTTTAACAACTGCTTCTATTTTGAGATATTGCATTTACAGAAATATGAAGTATTTACACATATATGAAGCTACAGGGATTTGGAAGAGATTCTTCTCGAAAAAATGCTTTTTAAATGATAGGGCTCTTCTTGCTTGTGAGCAGTCCACAGATAGCACTTGATCACCTTTTGTAAAAGTTCTCAGCATTCCAGACAGGCAGTTTGCAGGTCACGGACAAATGGCTCAGTTAGATATGAAGGTGTCACTCAAAACAAGAATTTCTACTGTTCTATCTTTGTATATAACAAATACTATGAAAGTAACCATTATAAAAGATGACTATGAAACTACCATGTAACACCATGTTACAGTTTCAATTTTATCTGTATATTTTTTTTTTAAAAAAAGACTTTTTTGTGATACTCACTAGGTGGGGATGTATACTTGTTTCAGTTTACTTTCTGCTTCAGCTGCTTTCAGACGTTTCTAGTTGAAAAATTCACACATTAAAATATTTTCTTAAATTAAAGCATGAGATTTCATAATACTGCACACAATCCATCTTTAAATTATTTCTATTTTTTGATTTCACAAGAGCCTCCAAAACAAGTGCAGAAACCTACAAGATGAAAACCATGAAAAACAAAGTTCTCCATTTTTATTATTAGCTTGAAATTATACTATACTGTCCTTCCCAGTAAAATTCACAGGCCTCACATATGACAACAAAACCATAAGAACAAGAATTACAATTTACATAAACATGTATGACAATGTGGCTAACCCTCACTGCAGAATTAAGTAGGCAATAAATGAATGAAATTGCACACAGTGCAATTTGTACCTCAATACTTCCTGTGCACTCTGTCTAGCCTGAGGCTGGTATTTATAAGGAACACTAAAGTCCACTGACTGTTAGAAATAACTAAATACCTACTTTTGTTAAATGCCATTAAAACTGTGGCTCGGGTACATCGCAGTACCAGGAGAGCTACACTACTGCTAAGATAGTCTCTGAATTTACTAAATAACTACGTTCTTCATACTTGCAACAAACTCAAACCATCTTGTGAGTAGTCCTACTAACTTAAAAAGGTTTGAGAAGCTTTAGTTACAACCATATATTACACAGGTAACTAAGATGGCATTTGTTTTCAGCAATGGCACAAGCAAAACAGAGTTCGGGTGTCTACAGGTTTGTCTGTACATAATAGATGACGAAAAAACATTATTTCCCTGCACTACTTCTGTTCCCTTGAAAAAAAAGTAGAGAGAGAAAAGGAGTTGAAACATGGTCAATTATATTACAGAGGACGAAAAAAGGAGAAGACACATTGATAGCCAGCAAAATTAAATCAACATTACCTGCTTTTCTTTATCAGGTAATTAAAATTCAGTCCTTCATTTTTTTTACAACAGCCAATTCTCCTCTCTGCTATACACCTATTTTCTAATATCCAATCTCTGCAAGGCTGATAATCCAGGAATATATTTCCCACGTTGAGAACAGTACCATCAGACGACTCTGCTCTGAGAATCTCTTGCCTGAGTCAGTTACAGGGTTAATCAGCTTTACTGGGCCAGTCTGAGTAATCCTCCCCATGTAACCTGTTGTTCTTCTCCATTTCAGAAAGTTGCGTCTCTGTCACCCACTGACAAAATTCTCATTTGTAAAAACTGCACCTTTAAGGAGTAATGTATGACAAATAGACTTCTAAGCAGTCCATGCCACCATTAATTAATTCCCATGCAATATGAGAGCCCTTTTCTCTTTATCTCCAAAATAGGCTTCCCCCACACCTTTTTTTTTTAGGCATGTTTTTGCCAGCCACAGGTGCCTGGTTTGTGTTTGGAGCTACAGAAGTGAATTCCACTAATACTGTTGGTGCAGTTGTAGCTTTCCCTAGCACCAGGCCAGGCAACACTTCTCTAGCTTCAACAGGCCCAGAGCAAAAATGCAAACACAGTCTGCTCTGCCTGCAGAGGATGTCTCAATGGTGAACTCTGTCTGCTTTACAGTGAGCCACAAACTTTCTACAACCGTCTCTCTTTCCTTTTCATACTATACTCAACAGCACAGAATTTGTTTTCAGCCTGAAAAAGCATGCAAAACTGCCAGTCAGCAGGTAACACACATTCCACAGGGATTCCTAACAAACTTGTTCCATTCTACAAAAAGAATGAGTAAATCTCACTGCACACCAAGCAGAAGCAAAAGAGAAAAACACAATAAAGGGCAAGAAATGAGGAAAGCAGCCCTGAAGCACTGTCAAAATATAAAGGTTGTATTAAGGAAGCTGTATGTAGGAAGCTGTATTGAGCCCTAATGGCAGTGTCAGTGAGAAGTGATTATGTAGACATTAGTTAAATTTAAGCATACTTTTAGTGGTATGGTGGTTGTAAGGAATGCAATTTAACAACTGCTTTCCTCCTTTATTTACTAAATCAAATGATACGGCGCCTTCTAAAAAAAATAGTCATACAAGGCCATTTCAGTACAAGCTATATTTTTTTACATTCAAACTATGGCTAACATTGTCTCCAAAAGCAACAGAACATGTCACAGCTTGAATTCACACTGACCTATCAACTTTTAAGTACCAAGAGAGAAGAAAGGATGCAGAAAGAAAACTATCAACAGCTGCAGTTTCTGAGATTAAACCCCTGCCTGTTGAAATTTAGAGGATGAAAACTGGTAAAGGTTGGAAGTTGAAACTGAAAACATTTAGATAAGAAACAAAGCAACAGCCTGTAACAGATCACTGGAGCAATGTAACAGAGTTGATGCTTTACCTGGGAAAAAAAAACAAATTACATCTTCAACAGTATTTCCAGGAGGTCTTACAGACCACAATTTAGGTGAGGTCAAACTACACTAACCCAGCTTTTCACCTGAGCTCTACTACTTTTAATCAACTAGCAGTGAAACTGAGTGTTTTTGTTTTTTAAGGATTTTTGTTATGAATATCAACTTACAAATATCCCAAGAATTGACCCTTTCCCTAAATTAGTACTGTTTTCACCAATGGAAATAAATGAATGAGAGGTAAATGTTGGTATATTGTTGCAGAACAGTAATTTAGTTACTATTAAGTATGTTCACCCTTTTCCTCTTATGAAGTCTCAGTAAAAGCCTTTTGCATTGAATCAGATTTTTAAGAAGAACACCAAAAATAATGAGAAAACTTATCATTCAGTGGAATCAATCACCTGGCCTTCCTCAAACACTATTTATATATATTAGTGGTTATTACAAGTGATGTATCACCAAGAATGTGTTCTCAAGGCCTGAATTAGTTTTGCTAAGCAAGTTCAGAGAACTGCAACATGTCTTCCCTTCACTTTGACTTGAAGAGAAGATGGTCTGAAAGCAAGGTGGTAGCAGTACCTCCACTGCTATCACCACCTATCACCTCTAGCTACCTAGCAAGAATAACATTTAGTAGAAGTTATGATAAGGAAATCTTTCTTATGCCTACACCATGTATCCAATTCACACAAAGAAATAAAGGTAATTGAAAGCAAATTTTTGTATTAAATCAGACCAATCTAGGATTCAGAGATTGCATTTTAAGTAATTACATCGACATTTTATGTCTTCCCATTCTCACAAGTCACCCTACCCCTCAAACTTGAGATTTAGAGAAGATTGACACTGAAATCCCCGCTTTCTTACTGAACATATTTTCTCCCTGAAACATTCAATTATCACAGCTTGTTCTTTTTGGGGAAAAAAACCCCAAACCCTACACACTGTATTAATATTGACCTGTGTTAACCATTCTGCAACAAACTAAACAGGGGCACAATGAAGTTCTGATCCCTTGTTAGGAAGGATTACAGAAACATAAACAAGGATAAAAAATAGGTATTTGGCCTACACTGGTTTTGTTATTGATGATCATATATGTGATCCTGAAAGAACATGTCTAAAGCATTCAATCCTCTGGTGTACTGGCATGCTCTATGGGAGGATGTTTTGTGTTTATTTGGTCATAAGTAAAACACAGGCATTTACAAGAGCATTCAAGCTGCAGATAATCATAAAGCCTAAGTGTTTTTCTTGCATAGAACTCAATCCTGTGAAAGGACATGCAATCGCAACACATCCCACACCTTGATCATTGTAGCAACAGAATCATAACAGAGCCTTAGAGAACTAAAAAGGGAATCTTAGTCTTTTGCCAACTCCAGAGCAAGTATTCAGGAAAAAATTACTGGAAACAAGATCAGTCTCTGAGCAACCTAAGAGTGTTGACAAAAGACAATTTGTGCTTCATTTTATCCTTACTCCATGGCTTTCAGTATGGATAAAATCTTTTTATCTGATTCTTAAAGATAATCTCTTGCCCGATCCTTAAGAGCTGACAAGCACAGCAAATCTCTGTTTGCACTACCTTTCTAGGATAAAAATTAACAATGCAAAAAAAAGTGTTAAAAGTGACAAACATAGAAAAACATGCTTTTATACAGAATATATTATTCGCTATTTGTATTATCCATAGAACTGAAAAATCCTTGTGATAATCCAAGACTCTCCTATGTGATAAAAGACTTTCACCATACTTTCCATACACCAACAAGTTGATGTAGAAACACTTCAAATAAACCAGAACAACCTGCAGCGATCGTCGTTCTGACACACTTAATCAGCAACTCCAAAGATCCATCTAACAGTACAGCTGTAGTTATTACAGCCAAAAAAAAATTATTTTCAACACATTTTACATAATGTTGCTGCTAATTACGCAGCAAATGAATGAGCTACAAAATTAAACATTAAATCAGAAATTAAAATGGAGTACTTTAAAGTATTTTATATGTCCAAACCAAGGAGTAAATATAGAGAGTACAATATATAAAAAGCACGAACATTGAAATTTTGCCTCAATCTGCTAAAAATATCCCTGTAGTGATACCCATTATAATCTTATGTTTCTTCTCCAGAGCAACCCAAACAGTTCAACACTCAATCAGAAGGATGAACACCTCCACCATGTGCAGAATGGTCTCAATTTTGGTTTTAAATGCTGGCAATTCCAAAATGATGTTTTGTCAGGGAGTACCAATAAAGGGTTCATAACAGTAGCACTTTAACACAGTGTATTTTCCCTTTTCCTTCAGTCCCATGGCACAGCTTCACAGACTAAAGCATTTGTTCTGCAGCCCATTTCCTTCTTATCCCTTACTGCAACAGGAACCAGGAAATCCTATTGCTTCAAACCAGCATACAATACAAAAGGCTTAAAAAGCTCTTCACAGGTATGTGAAGAACCACTGGTCTATATCCCAAAATATTATCATAGGCCTCCCCCATACTTCTTTTTAAGAACAAAAACAGATTTTTATGCTTTAACATCACCACATTTTCTTAAGAATGTCTCAGACTGGTTCATGCTGAAGTAGTCATTAAATTACCTGCTGCACATATCTGTCAGTGGTTTTCCACATGTAGTAATATTCAATGATGCTAGTCAGTGACTTCCAAGGGAGCTGAAAAACATTTGTTACAAATTAAAGTGGTTCCAGAAACTGCAATGCCCACATCTTATTAAACACATGTTAAAATCAAATATAGTTGAGACAAATACTAAACCCTGAATGTATTAAATAACCACATTAAAATCCATATGCAAACACATATTGCTATTAATAATACACAATCATAGTTAGGAAGTATGCAGAATTACAATATCACACATGCAAATCTAAATGTAATTTATTCTGTTTAAGCCACATGGTTAAATGAAATGATCAAAACAGAATGCAGATTTCCATTTGGAAACACAGAAGGTAATGTCTCTATTATAAAGTGTATCAGATGGAGAACAACAATAGGACTAAAAGAAATCATATTGACAAGACTGTGTTCAAATCTCATGTATTTTTCTCTTAAAAAATATAAAGGATACCAGACTTAGATCATGCGTTTTGCAAGACCCATAACAATTCAGCCACTCATACAATACCACTAATTTTGCATAAATCCCCACATACTCTTGACCATTATCAAGAAACAGAGGGATGTGAGGGACAAATGCTACCTTGAGAAACAAGAATGGTACTGATAATGAATATTTCATAAAAATTTTTGTGCCTGTGATAATGACAATTATTTTGGGTGCACACATTCATCGGTAAAATAAAAATATATTAACCTATGTTTCGGGAAGAAAACTAAACAATCACTTTTAACTACCACCAAATAGTCTATTCAACTCCATAAGGACTTTCTATAATTTAAATTAGTACTTCTCTTACAAAATTCATGCATTTTTTCTTCATAACTTGGAAACATGTTACTAATTTGTGTGTGATATTTTCTAGAGGCATGTGTTAATGCCAATATGCTGTGCTTTCTATAAACAAGGAAGATGTTTAGGAAGTCCCAGAAAGTACAGGTGTGGAAACTTATCTCTCCAACATTACTCACTCCACTTTGGGGCTTTCTGCATGTCTTAAGCCAAAAGAATAGTTTCCTGCATCTTAAGTTGAATTCCTAAAACAACAGAGCAACACCTAATCAAGCTGCCTCTCCCTGCATGCAGGAGCTTATAGCTAGTTTTTCATGCTGCTTGCTTGCAGAAACTTAGAGGAACTTAGTCTGGCTCCCACCTCTGCCTTTCAGGAAATGGGATTTACGCTCAGACTCAGCTGTGATTCCTTTCTCAGGCAGCATCCCACAGTGTGTAAATTCTTGAATATGTGCATGCAATTCAAAAGTAATGGTGTAAGAAATGCACATGCTGATGTTCTAAAAAATAGCAACACAATTCAGTTTCCTAAAATCCTTTTACTTTCTCAGGCAAATTATGCTTTCAGAGAAATCTGCCCCAAAAAGCCAGTGACAAGACCATGTTTGTTGTGAAGTAACAGATAAACTGATTCTCAGTCTCCAGGTCCATATTCTTCTGGCATCCAGATGAAACACTGCCACCCCAACTACCTGCCATTGTCAATTAGTACATTTTAGCATATCCGTATTTATTTCTCATCCTAAACACTTCTTAATGACTTTGTGCTACAGATTATCTTTACCATTTCTCTAGGAAATACTTTAATCTGTTTTAACTATGATTGTGACACCAATATGTTCAGTCAGTCAGTAGTCATCCACAAATAAAGAAAGACAATTAAGGTGCTTGTAACTGAGTAACTTTTACACTTTGATTCACAACTTTTTACACTTTGATTCAGTACTTGAAAAACCTGTTTGACAGACTGAGCATGGATAATCTTTATTCAATTTACCTATGCACTTAATGTTCTGAACTGCCGATGAAGCTGTGAACAGCCACAGAATAATGTATTCTCAGTACCAAATTCTATTTTTGAAAGAAGCAAATATGCTCATCTGTGTGACATTTTTGCAGGAGGAAATTAGCAAAAGGTATCAACTCTACAAAAACAGAGGGAGGAGACTTTTAAGTTTCTTTAGTTTCTCCAGGGTGAAAATGGACCACTCAAACCAGACGAGCAAGAAAAAACTTAGGGTTATAAAACATCCTAAAATGAACATGGTAATTTTAAGGCATGTTTCCACACTCTTCTGAAGCTGGAAAACAGTTGTTCCTGCTTTCTATAAACAGTTCCAAGGCCTTTCCTGCCATATCTGAGATGTAATAGTTATAAATTTGTGAAAACTGTTGATAATGAAAAACTAAGAATTAACAAGCATAACAGCTGTGTCTTATTGTTAGGAAAATAGTTATATTTGGAGAACATAAAATATTCATTCTTCTTCCAGTCTACTACCCTGGGATGTGAAATAATTCAAGCACATCAAGTAAATTGAATTAGCTTATAAAGTTTAAGTTGATTAGGATTCAGACAGTCTTAAAGCTAGCAGAACCTCTCCTAAAAGAGTTGATGAGTTAACAGCTGATGAAAATGATTATTCAAAGGCTAGACTGGTAATTTGATTACAAATGAGCTTCTCCTCGCTATTAAAAAAAAAGTAAACTCCGTTACACCATTTAATTTATAATAATTATCTTGCTTACTAAATATTTAGTGTTTATAGCTTAATACTTGAGTTGCACATTGAACATCAAATAGTGCCAGTTCTTACTAATTGTTGGAAAAGTAAATGAACCTGCCCTTTACAGAACTGTCATGTACGGGCTGCAATTGAGCTGCCATGCCTTGCAAATCTGGGCCAACTCAGAAAAGGTAACTCCTCTGGGATGTAATAACTCAGGCAGGTAGTTCTGCTCCAGGAGACTGCTACCAACCACTTTCTGCCATGCAACATGACAGTCTCACCTGTACTGTGGCATCACTGTGTGACTATTTAGGTTTGAGTTTAATCTCAGGCAGTGCAGACTTTAATTTTATCATCAGATCCTATGTGGAGACTCAATTCACACTTAACTACCAGTTATCTTCTTCGTCCTTGCTCTTACAACACATATAAGAGTACTTAAACTTATCAATGACTTGCCACTGAAGAGAGGGATGATAATAGATAAATGTACTATTGTGGAAAATCACTGCTTAAGTGCCACATATTTATACCTACCTTACCTTGCAGACACTTATCATGTATCCATAATCTAAGTCTTGAAGAACTATTTTTGATGATTACTTAAAAACCAAACGTGTGTTTTCAAATCCCTATACTTTTAGAATGCTACATGGGAAGTGAGAACAGATAAATTTTACTCTAGAGAAATTAAGATATCCAAGACTACATAGTGATTAACATAATTGAAAGATTTCAAATTACATAGAATAGAATTAAATCAAGACTTGCAGTGTTACCAATCTCATATAAATTGAGATATAAAATAGATGTTATAAATTATGTTTTTTAAAATTACACTTTTCCAAAGATTAAAGAAGTGACTGAGAATAGACAACATCTCTGTACTAACTAAAAGAGGTTATAAAAAATTAGTGCCCCACATCCATTTGTGCTGCACTCTGACTCATCATGAACATAACCTCAGTAGGCTACACAACACTATTACTAGATCTGTGTGTGTATGTGCCTTGCTTTGGGAGAAGAGGATGGGAAAATACCTGTGTTTTGGGAAGGAAGATTCAGTGAAAGACAGAGGGTGTCAGCAATCTACTCAAGATAAAATTTGAACATGGTAAATGGCTTCTAGTAGAATCATTAAAATATCTACCATTGGAATATTACAAATGCAGAAGCAATTCTTGAGACACATTAGCCCATTGTATCATTTTAATGTATGCATATCAATAGAATTGGGTACATAAAGGAGAAATTATACAGAAAATAAAAATACTACATAAATACCAGAGATGAGCCTTAGGTATACTTGGTCACAAATTGTGTTAGGACTCAATTTGTAAACAGCCACATGTTATAAGATTGAGGTATTTTGAAAAGCCAAATATTATATATTAGCAATCATTTAACTAGAAGGCATAGCTCCTAAACTATTGTACAGTTACAGCTGAGAACCACTTATCTGTATGAGAAATAATAAGGAATTGTAGTTTACATTAAAATTTCAAATCTAAAATGCTATAAAATATTATTTTTCAATAATACTTTACTGAACTTAACAGAGCTATTTCATCCATGATGCAACTTTCAACCCAATGTCATGAACGCAGTGAACATTTTCTCCCTTGGGAATCTCAAAATTAAGCACACAGATATAATACACCTATTAAAATGTCAGTTCTTCAGAAAAACAATAGCCTTCCCTTCCTACCTTCATTCAATTATCTGTTTCATTTCGGGACTGTGAAAGTGAAGGAAAGACAGCTTAGCTCACACTGCCAAGCCTCCTCCCACCGTCCCACACTCTATCTTGGAAGGACTTCTACATTTACCATGTAGAATGGTATACCATTCTCCCCTAATAAGACTTTTAATAAAATTATGCAAAGAAAAACAAAAATGAGCTCTCAGAGTCAAGCAGAATAGATTAATGTAAAAATGTTTCAATCAACTTCAGTCTTAAATAATGGAATTACTTTGGTTCAATTCCTAACATTTTCATGAAGCCTAGCTTGAACTTGGTAAAACAGAGGAAATCTTTTTCCTTGAAAGACTGACCCTCCATGAAATGTGAAAAAAAATATGCAGCAAACTACTAGCAATTCCAATAATCAGTGTTAGAATCCATTTAATTTCATTACTCTGTATTAGAATTACCAAATTAAAGCTTTCCCGCTCTATAGTGTGATACTTCACTACCAAAACCATTGTAGTTAGAACATATTGGAAAACATTTCCTTTACTTTTCAGAACTGCCAAAACACCTAATATAACAAAATAACTCCCTGCAGTTCACTTTAAAAGCTATCTGAATATAAATTTCTCTCTGCTAACCATAGAAGGAAAACCCAGCTTTTCAAAAACACCCAGGGGAGTCAGCCATGAATTTCAGCTAATGAATTTCACTGGAAATTGTGGAAATGTTCTGCAAAGTTCCAGGAACTTTTTCAGATGCTTGTAAAATCCTTGTAATAATCTTGATTGAAACACCTCAGCTTGAGACATCCTACCTAGTATTAAACCATTAAACTGTTTATCTATTGTCACCATTTTTCCAAAGAATGTCATCAGACAAGAAAGCATATTGATTTTCAGCCAGATAAAATATATATGTAACTAACATACATATACAATGCACAGATTTCTCCTCCAGCTAAATCTTCCAAGCCTACAGAAAGCAGTTATGCTAAACCATGTGAAAACACAGCTACAGGGATGTGTGCTACTTGCATACTTACAAAGTCTTGTCGAATGTCATTGAAGTCCTTGCCATACTTTTCCAATGCCTCTTCAAACAAACTAGCTTCTGATGCAGACCACTCTTCCATTTCATCTCTACACAAGACAGGCCCTCCAAGTGGCACTAGAACACTGATGGCACTGCTCAAATCATAGTTGTGTTTATGCAGTGTATCCATTGCATGAAACTGGCAAGGATAAGCAGAGAATTAAGATGTGTTTAAATAGACAGTAGTCCATTTCAGTTAATGCAAATTCGATATATTATTCTCTATAAGCCAAGCAAGTAGCCTCAAATAATGCTAAATTTCAAATCCATCTTGATATCATAGTTTACTGCTGTGGAATATAAGGAAAATAAATTGTTTATTACTTAATTTGGGAAAGGAAATGCCTTGATAAAATGTTTACCAAAAATGACATTAGTTTATTAGTTCCCGCAAGTTACTAACAAACATTTCTGATGAATCTTTAGTTGGTAGAAATTGGTTCCAAGTAACCCAATAAAGACAGTGGCATATATTGACTGAGGGGCCATTTTCAATTAAAAGAAGCTCTAAATAGTAACTAAACAGCTGCTCAGACATCTATGTGCTCAATATTCTCATTGCTGGTGAAGGAAGACATGTATTGTTTTCATTATCATCATACTGAAAAAGAAGCAAGATATTTGCCTTTTGGTAAACACTGTTGTCAGAGACAGGTAAATAAGGTTTCTTTGCTTGATTCCCTTTGTATTATAAAAGACAAAAATGGAAAACACACAAGTTAAAACATTCTTCACACTACAGGTAACACTGAATGCTCACGTTCAGTGACCAATGGTGAGGAATAAGAAAAGTAAACAAATCCACCTATTGGGAAAACGAGTAAGAAAAGCCTTTCTGACTCAGCGTCCCAAAAGATCCCATCACCACAAGCACAAATTGTTTTGCTGAAGGAGGTATTAGAGTTATAAGGCACAATACTGTATGTGACTGTGTAACATCAGTCTCCTTCCTATTTGTCCCATCACAGCGCTGAGCTGTGAGCGTAGCATGCACACTTTCACTTGGCCGTAAACTCATGAGAAAACCTTTCAAGGAAGGAACACTCCTGTACTATGTGTCAGTGTAACCATTCCAGAGCCATTCCAGTTGAGCTTCTGCATCCAAATACGCTACAAATAATAGATTCTCCTTATCTTTTTCCATCTCCTACGAGTTTGTCTTTCTCCAGAGTTCACTATAAGTGAAGCACAAGATTCTGAAACTGTTTTTTTCTGCAAGAAGCAATGTCACTATTATTCTGTAATATGTCATTTTACTTATAGTTCAAATTCACCAGCCTGGAGAAAAGCTATTTTTAAGTATTCTAATATGGAAATATATAACATAATGAGCTTCATACAAGGGAACGTACCTTGAAATCACTGGTTTATTGCTTATCATTCAGGCAATGAATAAACCAGCTCTAAAGATTGAACTCTTACAATAGACATGTTAACAAGATTTAAATCTTTTTTCAAATTGCAGCCATTGTGGAAAAGCACTACATACAGGGCATTTTTCAGGCAGCTGCTGAATCCAGATCTATTCACTAATTCACTAACTTTCTTAAAAATTACAACAGAAGTAAATAAATCAGAATCTTGCCCCTGCTTTATATTTGTCTTTCATCTATAATAAACATCCGATTCCATAAAACTTTCTTGATATTACTAAAGAAAAGATTCATAATGAACTCTGTGGATAAGTGCTGTCTTCACTGAGGACCACTGTCACAAGTTATCTGATAACAACTCTCTGCCTTCTACAGGTTTGCCAGCTCTCACCTGCAATAAAATTCCCCCATTGCAGTGAGAAAATTATGGTAGCAAAGGCAAGAAAAGCCCGAAGACATTACTAGAAATTGTGTGAAGAAGTCCTGGAGTATCTTCTTTATCCAAGGATGAGAGGATTGCAAGAAACAATTAGTGGGAACCTATTACCTAAGGAGCAGAAGGCTGGGAGACCTGGCATTGCCTCTCGCAAATGAGAGCCTGAAGGACAGAGGAAGAGCCACCCTTCCACAAGAACTCTTGCCCAGAGCATACTGTCCAGCACAAAAGGGCCCACCAGAGGAAAAGTACTAGCCACACAGATAGAGGGAACTTCAACTGTGAACATAAACAGGTAAAGAAAGAAATTTCAATCAAAAGCTAAGGAAGGGATGCACGGAGCAGCGAAGAAAGGGCACGACAGGGCATGCTGCAAACAAGTTGCAACACGCAGCTCCCAAATCTGCTGCAATTTCCATAGTCAGTTAAAGCAACTAGACTGAACTCTCTCCAACAAAGCACTCAGACTTGAAACAGAGTAGGGATTCTATAGTTCAATAATATTATAAGTATGTTTATTGTATAAGCCACATATATGGAAGTCTAACCATTAAAACTACACAATTCAAAATGCAAAGGAAAAAAACCTTCATACTTTTCATTATGAAGAGACATCCAAAAGCAGATTTAAATCCTTACAGTAAAGTAACATAGGCTCTTCTGAACAAGTCTACCACAAGGAGCAGGTGATTCCATCAACCTGCTTTGTTTTAAGAGGCTCTAACTTATATATATATATGCACTATGCAATGTTTGAGAATATGAAACAGAAAGCCTTCCCATTCTTTTTCTCTTGTTAGAGACCAGTTTTCATTATAAAATAAAACCCTGTCTCTGAGAAGGCCAGAAATGCAAGATTCACTTGTTTGTCTCACAAGTCCTTACCGCTGTAAGAGGAGCACATTTACTATCATCTAAGAAGGTAAACACACATTGTTTCACAGCTTCAGTAGGGTTTTCTAAAAGCACTGGTAGTTTCCTGTCTTGTCTCATTACAACCCCCTCTTGCTATTCTGCTGCAAGACCTCACTGATGTGTACATGCACCCTGAATTTATTCCTGTTTATAACCTACGCTTTTTCTCTTCTCTTTTCTTTTCTTTTTTTTTTTAGTATCAGTCTGTTTACAGTTATCTCTGACTGAAACAGCTAATTAGGAATATTGGAAAGCCACAGGTGTGGTGTACAGAAATCCCTAATAGCACTTCAGGTGCAAGGGTTATCTGCCTTGCATTAAGAATATAGACAGTATAATTTTCTTAAATGAGATATGCCACAGGTTCTGCAAATGTCTCTACTAACTTTAAATGCTGCTGAAAATACGTTCCCAATTAGCATGGGAATGTCTGAAAAAGTAACTATTATAATGACAACTATGTCTTTTCTTAACTTAGAAGGAAGTGTATTGCCAAAAACCAAAAGAGAAGGTTTTAAAAAGCTGAGGGGGTAGGAAAATGAGAAGACAGACACAATAATTAAGCCTGGGGTGGCTCCTCTGGCGCCTCATTATAAGATATGCCTTTCATTAAATGTAATGGAACGTAATGGATCATTTGCAATAGAGAAACATTTACATGGCACTCAAACACTGAAAGTATCCCTTTATTAGCAGCACTGTACATATACTTTTAAAGAAGAAATTGCTATAAGGATGAATCTATTCTATTAATCACTGAATACAGTGAGAAGGATGTGCAATATGTGAAATTTATTATTAGAAATTCTTATTCTAACTAAATCTTACTAAAATGAAAACTGTTAAAGAAATAAAGTATTTAATGTGAATAGAATTGTGTCATATTAAGTCATATCAGCAAGTGTGAAACAGAAAACTCATTTTGATTATTACTCAAAACATTAAATTTTGCCACTGCCTTTACCACACCATAGTCCAGACTAAATCCAATAGCCTTTGAGTACACTTCAAAAGGTAATAAATTAAATATTTTTCTCATCATACTAATGAATATATTTTACCTGGAATACAAGAACTGCCCTACTGAATCTGATCAGTCATCCATCTGGCCAAGCATTGTCTCTCTTACAGCAGCAGCAAGGAATGTTGCACCAAGAAAATATGCAGGTAAGTCTAATTACAATCTGAGGTCAATTCCCTTTTCATTGACCAGCATCTACAGACCTTAAGAATTAAGAAGTTTAGATGGAACACCTTTCCCTATACTCCTCAGTATCCATTTATGGCCGATGGTCCAAAATTTTTCTTTTTTTTTAACCTGCTGGTTCTGCCCATTCTCACAAAATTTTGATTTCAGGGGCCTCTATCCACTTTATAAGGCAGTGCCTTAACTATTTCAAAGTGATCTTTTAGTTTTATTGAGTGTCCTCTAGTTCTAGTACTCCAGTATCTGGTAAATAGCAGGACTACTTTAGCATAAACTATCATCTTCCTGATTCTATACATAAACACTTAAAATAATAAACAACTGCTGATGTCTTTGGAAATCTAAGTCAAACCTGATTCTATGAAACAGTAATATTTTTTGTTCTCACATAGTACATCTGTATTACTGTAGCACATCTTATCTCAGCTGGTATGGTATGAATATAGAGACAAAACATATATTTTTATATATATTGGAATATAGAAACAAAGCTGTTTTTAACTTTCTTTAAAAGGTGCAGGTGTTTACATTACAGCAAATACTTAAACAAACTAATGAAACGCTGTAAGAATATACTAATTAAAATGTTCTTCAAAAATATGCTTACAAAGTCAGATTGCTTATGCTTTAGAAAATTTAATGACATATCTAGTAAGTAACAAGTGTTATCTATACAATTTTCAATCAGCTTTACTAGCACATACTTTGTTGCTCAGTTACACCAAATGAATCCAATGGATTCACCAAATGGATAATACAATGTGTATTACCCACTCTGCTATTGAAAATACCACAACTAAAGTATGATTACAAGGGCAGTACCACCAAGCCTAAAGAAAACACAAAGGATTTTCTACCACACCCCCCCCTTGCATGCATAAATAAATATATATATATATTAAAAAAATACATATATGCATGCATATATATATATATATACCTTGCAGGTATCTAAAGGACAAGAGAAGGAAAATAGGAATTCAAGTACAGACAGTGTTGAATTCACAGATATCGAAGTTGTAGGTTTTTAAGAAGCCACCTACCAGTGTGATGTCTCGGGAAGCAGCAGCTGCACTCATGTGTAAACTAGGTTGCCTGACAGAGCTACTGCAGTCCAGTGCTCGAGCAAACGTGCCAACCGCACTACAACAGTGAAACAGCAGAGACAGTAAATACACAGAAAGATGTAACCTCTTTCTTATTATCAGACTATGTCATAACTATAAAAGTGTCCTTTTAAAAATAGAAATCACATGTTGTAACTGTTAAGATTTCAGATCTTTGCTAACAACAAACAACTTGATACTCAAGAAAAACCACTCAACACTGCAGCAAAAACTCTGACCTTCTCCCCTCAAAAGTAATAATATACATGTAAGAACAACAGCATAGAAACAAAAGATATTTGTAATGTACCAACTTTTTAATATACCAATTTTTTTATTATTTATAAAGTCAGAGATTCTACACAGATTGGGTTTTACAACCATGACATATTTCTAAAGTTAAAAAGCCATAATACTGCTTAGCAAATTACAATACAAATTTAAAAGGGTTCACTGTATCCCCATGAGGAAATTTTATTCACTTCAGCATTGCATATCTACTACTACCATCAGTGATCCAAAGAAAGCATATTAGCTTAGTGTAAGGAACTACCAAAATCCTATTTTTGTCACAGGTCTTAAGCAACAATAAAATAAATGGATCTCTCAACGTGCTTACTAAAAGCATTGCAGCATTATTGAAATGGACACATTTTTCTCCAAACCTTTACTTTTTTTTTTTTCACTTTTATTGATTAATTGTACATGGCATTTATTATACTTACCAGAGCAACAAAAAGTAATAGAGGTGGAGAATTAGTGTGAATATGACTGTTCTAAACTGTTAACATTTCTTGGAAGTACATGTATATGTCATGCACAGTGAAGGAAAAGATGCATAAGAGAATTTGACTGGGATGAGCCCATACAGGAAATGAGCAAAGATGCAGCAACACAAAAAGTTATTAATTAACAGAAGAGAAGTTGCTCCAGTACCTGGAGTTGCATAATGACTCTTGAGGTGCATTGTGTCACTGTGATTTCAGAAAAAATATTTGTTGCAGTTATTAAGTAAAGCCCTTCTAAATTCAAGACTCAGTTACATAACATTTTTAATGCAGTGTAAGCCTCTGGAGTAAGGACTGAAGCCTCACTCAGCAATTACACTCTGCACAACTTATAAGTGCAGAATTATACCAATGGAGAATGTCACTGACAGATCAACACACAGTACTGTACCCTATAAACCTGATATTCATCAATAAAATATTGCACATCAAGACTTAAACTCACTGAGGTGTATAATGGATCATGAAGAAACTGATAATAATGTCTGTTACTTCAATTTCATCTTGAATCTGAAAAGATTTAATACTGAATGTTTCAGTACTTGCTGCCAAAATCTTGTAAGACACAGTTAAGATTCAATAGCAATGATTCACAGATATTAACTCCTGATATTAACTGCTTAGATTTCTAAAGGCTGTGGAATAAATAAGTGATATTCAAACACTGTTCCATGACCTTTGCTCCCTCTTTGCAGAGATGGAAAATATGTGACAAGAGCACTCACACACATTCTATTTTGTCTTTTTGTTTTGCTTTAAAGCTTGGCAGTACATGGAACAGTATTTGTCCACAAATCAGTCCTAAGAATAAGACTCTATTGTGAACACATTTCCTAATAGTCAGTCAACCCCTTTCAACATGTTGGCATTGATAACAGTTGTAGCCGAACAGTCCTTCCTGTGATCCTTCTGTCACTACTGTTCGAACCAGTGAATGTGGCATGATTGTATTTCCCTTTTGCTGCACCTACTAGCTTCTTAGCTTCCTTCTGCATAATTAACACTATTTTCTTTTGACCACATTTCTAAAATAAAATCAGAGTACGCTATAAACATTACAAGAACATGTTCTCACAAGTCACTCTCTGGCAGATCAAACTTTTCAGGCTGATTTCAGAGCCCAAGTGCATGTGAACTATGTTGCCCAGTATGTAAAGTCAAAAATTAAGTAATGATATATGGTTTATTTGGAAAAGTGATAAAATTGATGCACCAGTTGACACTGCTTCCAGTGCTATACTGAGTAGGTGAAGATCACAACCAAGAAGCATGGGTTACATGAGGGCAAAAATAAATAAAATACACAAAGACAAAATAATAAAAACAATATAATAACAATATAATAAAACCAACATCATAATAATAATAAAACCAAAACAAATAAAACACAGGCAGTGTGACATTTAGAGGGGGCAACAGGGATGGACAGGGGATGGAGATAGTACAGGACACAAACCAAGGAGTACGTGCATGTCTGTGACTTTCTTGAAATCAAAGTAACTTCCAGTTCACCTTTCCTTGGAAACTTTTGAAAAACAGTGAATTTATCAGACAATCCAAAGAAGTGTAGAAATTCTAGAGCATTTGGCTATTAAATAGCAACTAGGCTCAAAACTTAATAGTGATATACAGTTCTCTGCATAATCGAGCTACGCAATTCAGACCCTAATTCAATACGGATTTTTAGAAATCATTGAAATACCCTAATTTTTATGTTTTTCAATTAAAAATACAGATATTAGTAACATATTGATGCAAAGGTGAATACATTTCCTTTGTCACTTTTTTCCTAATAATACCACCAAGAATTGTTTTAAGAATGTTAAAAGGAAAAAACAAGTAACTAACCAATGCCATTTCCAAAAGACACACTATTGTTTTCACCTACCAGCTACCAAAATAAAACTCAGTATTAAGTCAACACAGGCTGAACAGTCACACCCTAAGTACTTATCTCTTTCGTTTTAACTCTTCAATGTTGATATCCCATTAAGTTGGTAGAATCCAAAGAATAACTATAAATATTTAATTGAAGCTATATTTAATTCCATAATAAACTCAGCCCAAAAAACTGTGCTCAGCAAGCTACTTACAAATTACTCAACAAGTAATTAAAACACTGAGACTTCAAACAGAAACCAATACTCCCCAAACCTTCCAAAATAAGCTAAAGCCAAAAGTCACACAGACAGGGAATTACACAAGTAGAAGAGAGATGGACAAGACCAACAACTGGTGTTATCAGCAGAGAGATCACTCTCTACACAGCCTGTATCAGCAAGCAGGTGTAAGAGCTTTAAGGGTTAGATCAAATGATCCAGTGTTACCCTAATTAGGTTTTTCCTTGTTTAAATTATCTTAAAGACCAGAACCAATATCATTCTCTCAAGGTCTTATAACAGATTGCAGCCAACAACCATACAAATTAAGGATATAATCCAGTGACAGGATCTACAACTATGGAATAAGTCCACAAATTCAGCAAAACCCAACAAGATCTATGCCCAAAAAAAACCCAAGTAAAGGTTGGACTTGATGATCTCTGAGGTCTTTTCCAACCCCATCGATTCTATGATTCTATAACAGCAGTCCTGCATCAAATCAGATCCAGAAAGTTCTGGATCCAGACCAATAACTCAATTTTCTTCAACCTTGTATTCTCAAAAATCCAGCTGAGACAGAAATCCTTCAGAATCTGAGAATATTGTTCACTTTTACACACTGTTTCCTTTTTTCAGTAATACCAGACAAGTATATATATACTCTGGCCAAAGGTGTTTGAAGTGAACCACATTTGTGCATACGTGAATGTGCAAATCCAGTTTTCCACAGATACTGGCAAGCTGATGAAGGAGACATATGCCTCACTTAAGAGCTAATATTTTTGAGGAAAATAATTAAGTGGTCTTTTGTGCTTTTCTACATATTAGGAAAGCTTTTTGTTTTCCTTACTATTACTCCAATGTTCCTCTTCACTGTGAATTGGAACCAGTCCTAAAAAATGACCTCTTAGACTACTGTAAATTTTAAACCAATTAATAATCCCACTTTAAGAGTCTTGTGATACTTAAAACATTGGAAAAAAAAGAAAAAAATACTTCTTCAGTGAAGATATATGTCACCAGCACTATATTAATTAAAATTGAAAATACCCTTGAGATTTTTACTAGTCAATTTTGAAAAATCTGACCTGAAGAACATATTCAAAGTAAAATGATGCTGTTCCAGAAGACATATTTTCCTTGCCTTTCTAAGAAACTGTCTGTGCAGTTCTATGGTTCATTATTATCACTTCAGATATTTATAGCTCAAAGGGAGATGACACGCTAAACATGAAAAGTTACCTGCCACTATTCTGTTGCTGAAAGACTCTCAAAGTTAGAGTAAAGGATGGCATTATATATAAATGTATGCTACAATCAACCTTCACTTTCACTATATATGAATAGAAATGAAACATTTGAAATCTTTCTTATTCAACAGAAATAGAAACCGATACACAGAAGTAGTTTAATTTACAAGATGTTATTTAAGCAATCATCTGTATGCCACCATCCTGCAATCTCACAGTCACAGAGGAGGAGATTTACAGCCCCCTAAATGCAGGTCCATGAAAATGCTCCTACAAAATTTTTTCCTTTATATTGCAGTAGATCAAAATACATTTAAAAAAAAAAGATGCAAAAAGAAATTCATCTTTAAGTTTGAATTAGTTTTTTTCAAATGAATCTGGGTCAAAGAGTGCGGTAATACAAAATGCACAAAGGAATAAACATATATTGGCCAAGCGTGACAGACAGGCAGAAATGTAGAATTTTTGATATGCCTAGTAAACTTTATGTGAACATATTTTTCTTTTTTATTGCCAAACAATCTTCCTACCATTAGATGCCGTAATTCACCTTGCTAGCAAACATCCAGTTGGGTGAGTGCAGTGTTGGCATCAAGATTTTTCACCATTTTTACTGCTTTATTTTATGTTGCAATTCTGCCATTAAATTTAATTACCTCTTTAATGAACTCCAATTTCTTTTACTTCTCACCACCTAAAGAGAATCCAGAAGCATAGTAATACTCAAGCTTTTAAACGGCTAACTTTAATATATTTATTTTCATTTATGATCTTTGGGAATCTTGTCTACTGCCACTGACTACATTGAATTATTTTGCAAGAACAGAGCATTACTATCTGATCACACTTGTAAATGTTTTTACTTATAGTTCTCAGTTAATGAGTGTTTTCTTTTCCTCAATAGGATGAAAGACACCTTGCCAGTTGAAGCTGCATTGTGGTCCCTTCCTCACTATAAAATCAATTCGTGTAACAAATACACATAGAATGATAGAACATATCCAAATACACCAATATACCAAGAGCACTTTTAACTAAATCAACAGTAACCAACAGAAAATTAATATAATCACTGTCTTAGAGAAAATGGGAAAGTGGGAACAACACAGGAAGAATCAAGCCCTAATTTAAAATGACTAACAAGTAATTTTCCATTCTTCTGTGATTTTACATCAAAAAATAAGCATTAAAATGAAGAGAAATATGTCAGAGGTATGTAATGCCATTTAAATTTCATAGAAATAAAAGTACAAAACTTGAAGGTAGGGAAGCAATGCTTCAAGGCTATTTTAATTAGATTTCAAAACTTTGATTTAGTTGAAAATAAACTGAGACCACAAATGTCTGTAAAATAGCTTAAATTAGAGATATATTCCTTCCAGAAGACTATGTTGATAATGTAGTTAGATGAAGCAGAATAACAGAACTAAGTTGTTAACTGTTTCGCTGCATCATAAAGTACATAAACAGGACTAGAATGTTCCAAAAATGTATCATGCAGTGAATTATAGAACAAATTAGCAAATAGAAAGAAAACGAAAGAAAAAGAAAGGGTCATGTCTACAGCTCTCAGCATCTGTCCAGACCAGAGCCCTACCGTGGTTGAGCAGGATCATTTTTGACTCTGACAAACTGAAAAACAGCAAGACTACTTATCTGAAAATGAAATTAAGTACTCCTTGTATATTAGGAATGATAGAGACTGATGACTGGAGGAAACAGGGTGCATCTGTATCAATCATTTAGTTCAAAATAGGAAAGGAGTTTCAAAGCCACTGTCCATACCGGTTTTTTTCTACTGCACTTTAACCAACAACAAAAAGTATCTCATAGCACAAAAACTGGGTTTCTGTTAAAGTAGTTCCATGTACTCATAGATATTTAGTCCACGGGACCTGATTAGAGTTAGATTAAAAATAAAACTCAAAACATGCACAGTGTGGACACTAGGTCCTCAGCACCAAACATTTCAATTCTACTGATCACCTTCTACTGTACTGAACTATTTGCTAATAGGACAGATCTAAACTGCTGTTACAGCTTTTCAAACTCCTGTTCTTTGAAGCTAGTAGGCATAGAAGAAATGTTGCCAACATATATGACAGAAGAAAAACTAGTTGATGAGTTTATATCTTACTTGAATGGAGTAGAAAATGCTGTTGGACTTCTCATTGCCAGAGTACATTATCCAAAAAACAACTCAAACCCAGAATACATTAGTTTGATGACTCAAGATTCTCCTAACAGATGTTTTTGCTAGTTCAAGCAAGAGTCCTTACCCAAATTATGCTTCGGTAGTAGCAATAAGGTACTTTCAAGATTTGTAAGTCAAGCAATACTACTTGTGGAGACTACTTTTTTTTTAAAATCACCACCAATTTTTCTGGCACTGCTACTTCCAATTTCTGGACAGGATAGGCATATTCTTCTATCCCTCTGTCCAGCAAATTATTGCATACTAGGGCTCAGTGACAGTCCCAGCCTGACCAAGCATATAAACCTAGAAAAATGCCCCTCATTCCTGAGGCGGTAAACAAACCTTGTCAAACTGGGAAAGCTATGTGCCCAAAGCCAAATATAAATGTTCTTGCAAATGGGCAGCTCAAATAGAAAGAGTATTTAAACACCTTCTAAAAAACCAACAAAGCATGCTCGTGTGATTGAAAAAACTAACGCATTTATGGACAAAAGCAACTATTTTTTCAACCAGATCAGACTGAAGAAACTGAATACTAGATGCCTTTGGTGCAGCATGTAAAACGAATCACTTGAAAATGCTTTTATAATGTCAAATACAGATAGCTTACACACAGTTAACCAAAATCACATCTAGGAAAGCATTTAGGAAAAAAATTCTTTTTGTCAGATTTTCAAGTTTGTAAAACTAAACACAACCAGAGAAAGACCATTCCAACTGGAAACGCAGCAGGCACATCTAATGCCCAGTGAACTGAAGTAAGGCCATGGCAGAGCTGTCTGTAAGCAGTTTACCAGATCACAATACCAACGCCACTTGAGCAACAACAGGGTTACTCAAGCACTGTTACTTTTAATGGTCCAGTTTAACGGTTCAGTATAAAACTTGCAAGCACATAACATGTTGAATTGAAAGCTGCCAGAATCATCACAGAACTCTTTCTCCAGAAATTGGTGAAAATCTGCCTGAGAAGCACCCAGAATATGATCTTGCAGTCTGTGAATGAAAGTATACGGGAGCTTGGAAACAGTCTGTTAAAAGCAACTTACAAGAATGAAGAGCTATGTGGAAGAATATCCATAAAGATGCACCTGAGTAACATCTGATTACAGATGCTGTTTGCCTACCCCAAGATCCTGAATCGCTACAATTGGTCATCCATGACCCACCATAACAGAAGCCTCATTTATAGAAATTTATCAACTTCTAAACAAATGCGGTCTTGATCAGGGCATAGCATTGCACAGGATGTAACACAAAGAACATTGCTTTTCCCTACATATTCAGTTTAGTCTGTGTCACTTTCCTGCACACTGGTTACTGCTACACTCCTCTGGGAATATTTTGTACTCTACAGTATACTACTTCAGCTCCCCAGAGTTACTGCAAAACAGGAAGAAGGAATTTTAAAGCAATGAATGAACTCTTCAAAAAATCACATAATCTTCATGCAATGTTTTTTTAGGGCACCCCATAATAGTCTGCCCATGCATGTCCAGGTGTTATATTGCTGGTGAAGTAGTTCTGTTTCCTGGGTTCTGATCTATGAAGCATCTACCAGGCACTGTGATCTTCTGAACAGATGCATGTTAACATCCTCTGGCTTGCTTGAAAATTAAACAAGGGCAGGCAAGTTTTAGCACTGTCTAGAAAGGAAACAGCACTACAAGTGGGAGAGTAAAGGAAAAAAACAGGTGAATCAGCATCTGACCTGTAAAACAGTAAATTGGCAACCTATGTTACTATACACATAGGCTGGAAAATATAAAGCAACTTCTCCATTTCCTTCCTCAAATGCTTTGCTCAAAAGGGAGAAAGAAAAAGAACCAAAACTAGAAACCATGTACAAAGAGTTTTTGCCTAAGAAGATTTGAGACTGTGCTCTGCAACCAGGTTACAGAAAATACAGGACATGGAGTGATTCAGGATAAAGTCCCTGTGTTAACTGTGATTAACAATTCTCTGCTATCATTAGAATAGTACTTTTGTATACTACATATATAAGTAAGAATTATAGGACAGGCAAAGCCTGCTGTTATTTATGAGTGTAGAATTGTCCTTCAGTCAGAAGTGTACAGATTTTTTGAAGGTTTTTTTTTTTAAAGTAGAGAAATATTTTTAAAGGTATTTATTAATTCAAGTGCTTTGATGTTCCTCTCATAAATCTGCATAATCACATTAATTTATAAAATTGAACTGACCTGATTTTTTCACTAATGAAATGCATCACTTCAGAACTTATATTTCAACGTTCATCCAAAATAATTGCACTGCGTATTATTCAGCTTATATGCATACTTGGCAAGTTCAGCATTCATTTAATTGGTTAACATTTTCTTTATTTCTACTCCTAACTTCTATTTTACACCATGAAATTCCAAGTACTGTAATACAAGACTGAATTATTAGCACTGAAATCCTGTTTCATTTACTCTGAGGGGAAAACAGACTTATGTCTACATTCAAGGTATCATATTCTACTATAAATTCTACCCGAAATACAGGGAGTGTAGCATTATTCCAAAACTATTTCTCTCTCCTGTATTGGAAGCTTCAGTAAATGTAACAGAAAGTTATGGTCTGATCTTCTCTTTTAGCTAATTCTGGGAAAGAGTAGGGCTCACAAAATGGCAAACAGGTAGAGTAACACGATATAGGGGAGTAAATAGTCAGCAGGAAAATGAAAAGGATTTTTTTATTAGAGGATTTTAATCTTACCGTGCTACAACTAAAAACTGGTCAATCTGACGGTCAGTAAGGGGGCTATCTGGATCCCATACTTTTACTTCCAGCTTTGCCTGTTCTCTGTCATCTAATTCTCCTGTCAAAAGGTAGATGGGACAAAACACTTATTATTCACAATGTTTTTCTCTGCATAGTTCTTGTACTATGTTTAAAAGAGACATTGTAAATTTTTAAATACATACACACACGGAGTACTTAACAATCAGCAGTTATCCATTTCAATTCCATAATGTAGCATTGGCAAAATAAATCTCTTAACATCAACATTTCAATTTAAGGAGACATTCTTAGGAGGTGTAGTATAAATGAACCTTAATAAAATGTGATTATAAAATTGAAACCATAACCTAAGTAACCGGTGGTTTCTTTAAATTGCTTCCCTACTATATCAAAGTTACTGTTTCACTTAAGCCACACTAAAATTAATTTTACACTTAACCAGCTTTAGTAATTAAATTCTATTCAATTTGTATTCTATGCCCCCAAAATACAAATCATTAGGCAAAAATGCTGTCTACTACATTTCAACATATTTTTTCACCTCTTCAGCCACTACATTACCTGCATTGTTAATATAAATCATACTATTAAAATTGCTGTGTACATTGACTAGTTATATCCTCCTATAAAATAGTACATAAAGCCACACCACAAGAAATTTACTATATACTACATCATCATTTCCCAAATCCGTTTATCTGAACAGAGCAATTTGTGAACATGCACATGGCCGAAACAACGGTGGTGGTTTCTGAAATTTAATTTGTCCTTTATTCATTATTACAAGAGTATGACATTTGTACTGCTTGAAAGAACAGTGAAGTGTGAATTCATCACAGTGATTCACATTCATATGGAAGCCTCAATCTTGTCTTGCCTACTACACCAATAAATTCTCCTGTAAAATAAGAAACATTTCAGAGACTGACAGAGCAAGCACCACATATTCTAGTAGTCCAAGAAGATTTACCTGTGGGATGTAGCTAACACATCTGTGGCCACAATAGATGACAACAGTAAAGTTAAAATCATTCTCTTTCCTTGTTGTTTTAAAATACAAATGTGCTCTTCCTTCAGTAAATATGTGAAAAACACTAATGTTTAGGGGGTTGCCAGTACTTGTCTGTGACTTTTATGAGCTACTGTGAGAATAAAAACCTGTTGCCAGACACAGCCATTCCACTCCCTTTGAAAACCCAGGCTGTGTAGGTACCTCTCTGAGCACACAGAAGATCACTTTAGTCTGTGCTATTTCTTATGACTTAATGAAAACAGACAGTATCTGTTTCATAGACATGAAATAACCTGAACACTTAAGAGTCTGGAAGCAGACTTCAAACCAAGCACTGGCTCTTCTGAAATCACATCATATATGGTGAGTTTCTCTAGCACAATTGTTCTGGAAGGAAATTAAAATGTGGTATGTATTTATCCCCACCAAACACACAAGTTAGAACTGCACCATGCTGTCTGGCTAATGTTTCAGGAACAAATTGCACAGTCACATTCTCAGAAAAACACAGTACATTACTTTCTTCCAAGACACACATAATAAAGAATTGGCTGCCTAATGGGAATTCTGCTTCTGTTCAAACTAATTCACATCTAGTACTGGAGACAAACTGTTAATTTCTGGCAATCTTGGATAGGATTTTAGGTCTATAAATTTACTGAATGGATTAGACACCTGCCAATACATTCATTTTTTCCATCCGTGACAGACACTTTGTGGGTGATGTTCTACATTTTATAAATAATCTCTGAGCACTTCATTTCAATCTGTTAATATATATTTTTTAAATATCTTTAATGTTATTTAACTGCTTCAGGGCATCATATTCTGGAGATCATAACAATACTCAGGCAGAGTACACTTCTCACAAAGAGAAAACATTATACAAGCACAGCATGAGTATTCAAAACATGTCACTCTCCTGATTCAAATTTGCAAAAAGACAAAAAAAATTGCAATACTGCTCTTTTTAGTTAAATTAGAGGTAATTAAACAATTGCTACTACAAAGTGTTGTTGTAATTCTTGATGAAAGTGATTCTGAAATACTGCCAAGCAGTATTTTCTAACAGCAGTAGACATAAATAGGATACAAGCAATAGAATATCTATACCAAAAAAATCTAAACTCATAAAACACTTTTAGTATTAAATATCACTGCACATTGGTAGACAGAGGTTTCCATAAAATAAGTGGTCTGTGCCAAACTGCACATTAAAAAAAAAAGCTTCTTTCAGATTTTCCACTTAAATGGCATGATATTATCATTTAAGGAGGAAAAGTAACCTTAAACAGATCAAATGATCAAATCATGGAGGTAGTCAAGCAATGCTGAAGAAATCTTTGCAAATTTCATTTCAGGAGTAAAAATGAACATTCTTTCATGCAAACTTCATTTGCATGTGCTGAAAGTATCAGTATAGGATGATCACATAAGACAAACAGATCTTTCAAAATAATAATTATACAGCCCCTCTGGTTTACTTGACTATCTATCCATAGTTAATCATGCCTGTAGGCATCCATATACTATAGAATTTCTAACGTGGCAGACCCCTTTAAAGCTAAGATACAATTTCTGTTAACACATCAACATTTATCTTCTATAGCGTTAGGATTTGACACCAAAGTACAAGACATTCAAATTGAACAGATGAGGAAGTTGTCATAGTATTAATTCCTTATACTGCAAAAGCCAGGTCACAAATGGAATGGGGAAGTTTAACTTTTAACACTTTCAGTGCATCTGAGAAGGTTCCGTTTCACATGTGTCACCTTCCCTCACTACCACCAACATACCAATTACAGCTTCTGAGAAATACTGAGCTATTTTTTTGAACAGTGGGTATGACATAACTGGTGTATCCAAATTACTTTAAGTGCTGCTTATAATTTTATTACAACCAATCTAACCCTGACGATTAATTTTACTGGAAAACATTAGTAGATGGTCATATGCCTGGTTTATGCCTCATCAATCATTCAATGCCTTAATTCTCATGGCTTTCTTCTAATAAAAAAAAGTTGGGTTTTTTTTCTTCTTAAAAAAAAAGCAAAAAATTTGCATTTCAGTTAGTCATTTTAGACAAATGAAAGCATGATATACCCCTCCCCAAATCAAGTGTAAGAAAAAATGCACAAAACAAAAGTAAACCAAGTGAAACTTTTAACCAAATGCAATTAAGATGAAGTACAAGAAATTAAAGGTCTTTTAGACTTCACTTCCTGCAGACAAATATCCCAAAGGTAACTAGTACACTAGATTAAGCGTGATTCTATGTTACACTCAACTCTTCAAAAAATAAAACTGAGTTATGTGCAAATAACTTCTCCAAAAGTAACATGAGAAAGCTTAGATCATTTTAAAAGTGTAGGCAAAAGGAAAAGTATTTGTTTACCTTTCAATTTAGGAACAATCTCCCCTCTCCCTTAGCTTGCCTGACAGACATATATTCAGATTTCAATTAGTCATTCAGATAATGAGTTGTATGTTTACACAAATCTCACGGTAAAACTTGATTTACCAACATAACACATGTATAAAGACTAGAAATGAAAAACAGGTTACATATAGAGGCTACAAATGAAAGATATCAGGTGATACAGGCCTGTTACTTGCCTACAGACATTTAAACTGCTACTGAGCATTTTCAAAGCCAATAGAACATGCATAGTCCTCTTTTCCTCGAGAGCTTGGATTTATAAAAATAAAAAAGTCATTCTTCACTTGAAAAATCTCTTTTGAAATAGAACTGCCTCCAATGACCCTAGAGTTCTGTCAGTGTTCAGCCTTACAGCGCTTATAAATCAATCACTGATGATCAGAAAACAAGACTCACGAAGCACACAAAAGAGATTTAATTCATTGTGTAAACTCCTAGAAATAAACAGAAAGAATGACACATTCAGAATAAACTGAGCTGTAACCATGCATTAACAACCAACTTCTCCATAATGCTGCAACAAGAATAGCTGGCTTATGGAAATGCCCAGTGCTGGAAGGAAGGAATAAATGAGGCTGCCTCTTTCCCAAAAACCTGCAGAACAGTCTGCAAAAAGGAACTTACACAGATCAGAGAACATGGAGACATAATGTCCTGAAGTCACATTATTCCTTAGTTTTCAGTTGTTACATTAAATCACATTCAGGTAGGAATCCCCACAGTCCCAGATATGAAATAATAAAAAGTCAGCCCCTCCATTTTAGGGGTTTCTTTACAGCAAAACTAAAAGCAATAACTTTAATATATGCATGAAACTACAAGGTCATCTACCACTCAAGGGCAAGAGTAAATATTCAACTAATGAAAAGATACCTGAAATTCACCTTTATTTTGGAATTAGCTTCTTGTACTCTTTTGATATCTGTAAATAAACCTGACCAATGTGATTCCACACTCCCCACCCCCATTTCAGATGATGTTTTGGTTGACTGACACGATGCAGTGGTCTAGCAGCTATTCCAATCTGAATACAGAGAGATTGCAACAGTTTTTCTAAAATTCCTGAAATAACAACACAAGAGGTAATACAGTTTTTAGGAAAGCATAGTGAAAGTGATTCTGTGTATAAATAATAAGAGTACCATACCATACATAAATAATAATATTTAAAATATTTTATTTGGAAAAAGGACTACCACAAGGCATAGACCTTGTATTCCTTAAAACAAACAAACAAACAAAAACAAAACAGGCAAACACAGAGAAAACTGACTAAATTAAAATGAAATTTTTGGGCCTGAAGTTCTGGTTTGCTTTTTTCAAAAGAAACCCTTAATGTTATAAATATGCAAATTCCCTGTGACTTCAGTATTCTAAAGATAAATAGGACTTTTCATGTGAATAAATTTAAACAAAACAATTTAGAGAAGAACTTTTTCTTTAGGATGCAAAGTATTTTGACTTATTCAAATGTAAAAAACCACATTTCATCTGCATCTGCTATTTGTTTTTCATATTCTACAGAATAAACTTAAAAGAAAAATCAAACTTGCAGTAAAACAGCAAGAATCTGAACTTAGAATAAGTCCATTTAGGCAAAGTTACTGAGGTAGAAAATACAGCAGAGTCAATTAAACCCTACGATATTGCTGCCTGAAAGGCGATTTGAGTGCTCACAGGGATAATAAGCACATATGCAGCATACAATAAAAAAAATTGTATCCTTCATAAGACTGATTACCTGACAGAACTCATTTAGTACTTGAACAATCTCAGCCAAGACTCTACAGTTATTATTGATAACAAAATCTTTCCAAGAGCAGTCATACAAAACCTTCCCCACCAACATCGCAGCACAGACCATTCATGGTGCAAACAGAAGGCAAAAGATAAGACAGCTACTTTAACCATTTCCTTCAAGCTGATGAATAATAGGAGGTTCATAACAAACAGAAGACTGAGAACAGAAGACTAAGTCTCCTCCAGAAGCTAAAGACAGCAGGACATCATGGGTCTCTTTTTGTGAAACTAAAACTCTGACTGACTTCCCTTCAAGCATAAATCAAACTTGAGAAAGGCAGTCTCTGCTTTTACAGTTTGAGGCAAAAAAAACCCCCACACTCCAGCAATCCCCAAGCAAAACAACCCCCATAACATACTTTAACTGTGGAACAGTTTTTATACAATCTAATTGATAAGCAGGAGGATTTCCAACTCTTCCAGCTTATCACTCTTCCTTGCCCACTCCACACTCTTCCTGTATCACTTTAAATGGCCAGAAAGTATCTAATTATGTCAGATCGCTGCTCCATAAAGAATTCCCTAGAACACAGTAGTCTCTTTTTAAACCCAGATGCAAGAGAAGCAGCACTGGGCTGGGAACAAGACTGCAGCTGGGAGAGGACCATTAGCATGAGAAAAATTGCATGGAGCAGTACACAGACATCTCCATAACAGTGGCTCTAAGATCATCCCTCCAGGCTAATTCAAACAGGAACTTGCAAACAGTCTACTCTGGTAGGAGTACTCAAGCAGGACTAGCAGCCAGTTCTCTAGATAAACCTTTAAACTGAATTATTCCACATCATACTTGTCAATCTCTTGATGCTTTTTTCTTTCCATATACCTCTGCATAGAAACTAGAAACTCACTTCCCAACTCAACCCTAACATACTCCCATTTCCCTCTCTGACATGTCTGTTTTGGTCAGTGACCTCTGGTTCTACTTGACTTACTCAGCACTCAGAATCCTTACAGCAGGCACAAGGAGCAGAGCCGGATGAGCTGACAGGAGCTGTTGCTACACTCAAGCAATTAACTTGCAGAAACCATTCTTAGCAGGCACTTCCCACTGTTCAGATAAGCATGTGCACACTGCTAGCTGCGGACAGCCACCCCTGTGATGCTGTCCAGGCTAACACAGTTTGGAAGTCTTTGTGTGCCCAAAGACACCACTCAAGCACCCCAGCAACTTAAGACAAGTAGAGAAAGTTCAGAGTTAACTCCCTGCACAATGTACTTTCAAGCTGGTGGCTTTGTGCTAAACCTTAAAAATTATTCCATATTTTTACAAGAAAAACAAAACTTTTAAAGGTTAGTAGCTGCTCTGTTAAGTGACTCATTCTGTGCATATGTTATACTTTTTCTTATATTGCAGTATTATAATCTAATTATACTGAAAATTTTTTGGTAGATATTAATGTTGTTAGCTTAATATTAGTGCTTGCAATTCCTAATCTTCAGGTGTTCCTTTTATTGTTAGACTAAGATTTGCTAAAAGCTCAACATATTTTCTCAAGTCTTTGTGGAAAAGTCAGCTGAAACTGAGCATGGTAATGGCATTGCCTAAACACATGGAAAGAAGTTATCTACTACCCAGCATCATCACTGCAGGGAAGGTGACTAAGGAGCAGTTTCAGGTTTCTCTTGCAGCTTCTCTTAATGAAATGACCGTAGGTAAGCACAGAAAAAGATGCATCCTAAGATCATTTTTGAAGCATGGGTATTTTGATTAAACTGTCCACTCACAGGCTTGTTTACTATGAGGTAAACTTCCAGTCCCAACTCTTTCTCTACAGAGACACACTTCCCCAGGCTAAAAGGCAGAGAACACCATGGTCTCAATCTCCTCAGTAGGTTGTTAAGCTGGAGCACGATATTATTCCATGTCAGAAATCTCAGGAGGTCTCTAGCTCAAACTCCTCCTCAAGGCAGATTCAGCTCTAAGAACAACCAGAGCTGTATCTTCTTGGATCTTGAAGACCTTTAAGGAGAGAGATGAGACAACCTCCCTGTGTGCTTGCTCCACCATCTGACCATCCTTATGGAAAAAAATTATGCTCATGGCCATTCTAAACCTCTTATTGAAAGCTATAACTGCTTTATCCCATCCTACTACTACGCATCCCTGTCAAGAATCTGTCTGTCTTCTCAGCAATATCCCTCCAGCCACTGCAGGGCTGCTGTTGGTCTCCTGTTAATGTTACACCTTTTCTCCAAGTTGCACAAGCTCAATTCCTTCAGTCTGTCCTTGCAGGACAAGTGCTGTAGCCCTAGCAAGTGTGACAGCCTGCACTGAGCTTACTTCAGTTTACAAATAACTTTCCCATATTGAGGGACCCAAACCCAGATGCAGGGATTAGATGGGATCAGTAAAGGGGAATGACCACTTGCCTTGATCTACTGGCTGTGTGCTATGTGGCCACCTTCACTACCAGAGCCCACTGCTGGCTTACATCCACTTGCTGTCTGCCTGTATCCGAGGGCCTTTCTCACAGAGCTGCTCCTCTCAGCTCCTTCACACCCAAATAAATTTCATACATTTATGAAATATATGAATAAATGTACCTTCATATGCTATAATTTTCCCTTCAGCTCAGAAAAAATTATGGGCATCTCAGGTTGCAAAGATAAAAACACTGTCTTTGTGATTCAGGCACATTACCAGATGTGGGGTTAAGGGTGTTTTTTTGTCATTCTACTTTCATCCTCATATTTGCTACAACATTAACCAAATTTCAGAGAGCATTCAAATGACTAAGGTCTTCTCAGACCATCAATAGAATTGAAAGGTCTATAAACTACCTAAGGGTCCAAGACCTTCACAATGTGATCTGTTTAAAAAGGAAGCAAGAGAAATTCAGATTAACTGTTGGAAAAGAAATCAAATTGGTTTTCTGTATTTGTGATGACTGGACAAAACTGGAGATGTTCACATGCTTGATAAGAGACCTAACAGTGACACACGAGTTCTAATCCTTTTGTGTTATAGGTAGGGTGTGAAGGAGGGAATGTGGGCAACTAAGCACTGTCAAGGCTCACAGCTATACTAGCCAAATTAGTAGAAATTGCAACAAAGACACACTTGGGACAGATCAGCAGGCCTTTTAAAAAGAAAAATCACACCTCACATAATTACTATAGTTCTTCAAAAAGATCATAGAGGTACGTAATGAAGCTCAAAGTGACAGCCTATTGGGCCTCTAGTAGGTTTTAAACAAGTTTTAAGAAAACTAAGAAATAACAACAGCAAGATCTTCTGCACGGACAGACAGAAGATGGTCTGATTTAGCGTGGTTGTTCCTACACTGGTGGGCTAAATTTTCTTGAAAGTGATGATTTCAACACTTAACCATGTTACACTGCCTAACACAGGACTGTTCTACCAAATCCTGGTACACAAATGTTTCATTCGTTATTGCTTCACAAAGCAAATGTAACATCAGAAAAGTTATTCTGACAAATTACAGTTATCCTCTCATTTTATTTTAAATAATAGGAAATATTTACCATAAATTGTATTAGTTTTCTTGAAAATACAATTTAGTACCTATCTTGTTTGGTTGGGGTATTTTTAGCCAGAGTATTACTGCAAATAGTTTCAATAGACTCCCATATCACGGCAACAAGGCAGTCAGTGAAGTTTTTTGTTAGGTTTCTTTAGAAAATATCCTTTGCTGCAAAAGTTTTAATAGAGCTTTTACAGAGAAACAATTATTGACCTTTTCTGCCTTTGTCGCAGCCTCTCCACAACCCTATGAATAAATGAAAGTAAGCATTACTTAAGAAATTACTGAGATTACTGTAAGCAATTGGCTTCCCTATCTGCAACACCACTTTGACTGTATTTGTTTAGCTAAGCTGCCATGCATTTTAGCTTGTGTAAACGCATTTACATTGTGTGACAACTACAATTAGGCCTACGATAGCATACAGGAGGCAGAAAGACCAGGCATATGACAGAAACAATTATGCATTATATGAAATCCTGCAGAGCAAAAAATTCCCACTTACTCCCATTCTTAAGCATTAGCCTACTTGCTAAATGATATCCCTAATGCTATGCCAGCTCTTTTCTCTCTGTCATTCTCTGCTTGTTAGCGAACCATGTAAGACAACCTGTCACTGCATCAGTAGTTCCACTGCTGAGCCATACTGGTTGAAATGCCAGAATTTAAAAACATTTGGATTTTAAAGTTGTGAGACGAGGAAAAAAAAAAATTAATGTTACATAAAAGTCTACCACATATCTAAACTGATTTGTCTTGGTGCAATTTCTCTGTAACACAAAACAGGACTAAATAACAGCTGTTAAAGGTGACAAGAATTTGATCATATTCAGAACAATCTATTAAAGTATGCCTTGTAACCAAATAACAATGATAATAATTATTTGCCCAAAGCAAAACTGTATAGGTTTTTTTCCTTGCTTGCTTGGGGTTTTCAGTTTTGTTTGATGAACTTTGTAGTCACGTATTTTTGAAGCTGTTGATCAAATACAGTGGTGGACGCACCAGACAACAGCTTCTGGCCATCACATGCAGACAACCAGTTACCTTGCTCCTGTACTGTAGAGATGCTTCAAACAAGATACTTTTTGTCCAAATTCATGCTTTTGGTTCTCAGATAAACCTTTTTATTCCTGCTTTGCTCAGAGAAGAATACCTCCAGTGTGGAGTAACAGATTTGAAAATAAACTGCTGCATCCACAGAATAAGCCACTGGAGAAAGTGTTCTTAAAGAAAGGACCTTGCACATATTTCTACTACCCAAATTTTAAGTCAATGCTGTAGAACACAGCCTCCCATTCTCCAGTGTATTAAAAGAAACTAAAGACTAAAAATCTTCAAACTAAAGTCTAGACAAACTGGAACACTTGGCACTGGGGGGAAGGAAGGGTTTCACACAACCATAACATCATTTAAATCTGACAACTTTTACTCCCACATTTTATTCCCAAGGATATTGATAACAAAAGTGGTGAGAGACTGCTGAAAGCAATCTGGCCTGGTCTGGTCTTTCTCCAAAGTTACAGTCTTCACTAAATGTGTGATCTAGGTGATTTAGCTAAACCATTACAAACAAAAAGGGCAAAGAAATACAAGGCATATGCATTTTGAACCAAATTTAAACTTTGTTTATACTTGTTTACTACAACTGTGTAAAGGATTTATGATTCAATGCATCTCTCAAGTGGAAAAATATTTGAGTCTGGGATACCTCATTATGCATTTTGATTTTAATAAAACTTTTAGTCTTTTGAAAGTAAATGTTCTTTTCTTTCATTTCAAAAATTAAAGAGAAATACAAAGTTATCCAATATACCCATGGGGCACAGGGAAAAAGGTATGCTGCATTATCCAAAGCCTAAACATCCAGTTTTGGAGAACGATTTACTCAAGAACACAAAAATGGTAACATAGAAAAAAAAAATCTATTCCTACAAAAAAATGCACATATTTCTCCAATAAACACTAAGAAAACCCCATCACCAACAAAAAACTAGTAGTCCGTTCAGACAGAACATAAGTTATCATAGTATGGAGAAAGTGTAAGCAATTCGAATTTTTAATCTATTAGAATACATCCATGTATTTACATCAAAATAACTTAGTGGTTACAGAACTCTTTTTTATTTTTCAGCCACATTGTGACTGGTCTTCTGGAATCTGAACTGGCAGAATCGTCATGTCTTCAGTCATTTGAACTCAATTTATATGTCAGTAACTTTGACAATAAAAATGGTGTGTGAATCTTCAGGTTTTCTATTTTTTTTTTTAAACAGGTTTTGGGGATTTTCTGTAAATATGAAATATGCCTATCAATCACCTTGAAAAAGTTATTCTTCCTTTACTTTACAGGACAAACTTTTCATGTGAATAAATTTAGCAATGTCTTCTCTTTCACTATACTATACTATTATTAGATAATATAAAACCTGATTCTTCCCAATTGACTAGAAGATGTCTAAATTCTGTCTTCTAATATAAGGTGATTGCTCTAAGTTTCAGTTTTAAAGAGTCATATATTTATAGCATAATAATTTGGAGATGCAGATCATTAGCCACTTTTAACAGTACAGGCTGAAAAATTGACATAAAGATTCAAAATCTTCACAAAATCCCATGAATTCCAAATACAACTATTTTATTCTATTAATTTCAAAAATCGTTTAGATTTGTTTTCATGAATGAAAAGACTTGACAGTGAATGGATTAGCTTCCAGGCCATCAGCTTACATAAAGAAACAGCAACAGCTGAATCATCTTTCATTTTTCCCTGGAGGTCAGAGGGCTATGGAAACATTTAGATAACAATCAGTCAAAACTACCATAATTCAGATATTTTTATCCTCCCAAAACCAAACCCTTTTTTCCACCAGCCACTTGAAATAAGTGCGGATTAATCCAGCTAAACTGCTCCAGTGCTCCGTGTACCAACAGATCCTTGATTTGCGGGCTTGGTGTTTCTAAACTTTGATGGATTATTATTTCATTCTGAAGACAGCACGAAAACTGCATCACTTATTGCATTTTAGGGATTAACAAGGCGTGAGAAAAAGAAGAGAGTAACACAGTGAAATCACGTGTTCATGATGTAAGAGAAATTATCAACTTACTTAACTAAATTAAATATTTAACACAGAATATTAAGCTCCAGAGGAACTTAGTAATTTACTTTTAATAAATATGGAGTTTACTTTAGGAAAAAAATCAAATAAGTAAAATTTCAGCAGGAAAACATTTACTTTATATGTACCATTCACTATTTCATAATTGGGCTCTGTCTTTGGTAATTTAAGTAAGGAGAATTCAGTAGGAAAAGACTTCCTGCCTGGCAGACAACCCCAGCTTATCCTGAAAGCCCTACAGTTCAACCAACTACATCGGAATCACATCAGTACTTCCTGGCTACTTGATACACACATTGACATAGTCATTTGCTTTTAGTCCTCTGGCAAGTTTTCCTCTTGAGCATATGAATGTCTACATAAATAATTTTTTCTTTATGACAGTTGTATTTTACAGCAAGAACAGCAGTGTATCATATTCTGTTCATAAACTTGTTCTGAAACAAGTTTGAACACCTAATAAACAAATCTGGAAATGACTCCTTGTACTTTATTTCTGGTTATTAGAAGTCAAAATAATAATAGAGGTGATCTACTGATGAGCATTCATTGTAACATAATCTGCCATTTGCCAGAAATCAAATTATTCTTGTTTTATACAAATTATTCTCATTTCACATGTTTATTAAATAAGCTCTGTAGACATTGGAAATAATGCCTTTTTTTTTAAAGTAAAAAAGTATACAGCAAAAAAAACACCAGTCCACATTGAATGGAAAAGACATTAAAGGTTACAAATATATATAGATGGGGCATTCAGAACTCCTTGGACTTACTGCAAGTGATACTCTTCTCACATAATCTTTTCTCATTAAGGAATAAATACTAAGATTCTTGAAAATAGTATCTACATCTGGATGCTTTTCTCTGGATGCTTTTTTCTTTTGTTAGCAGCCAATATAGAGTGTGCATTACGCTGATGAAACCAACTCATTTTAAAATTCACTAAGTAAATATAACTGCAGACATAAGACACAGGTGCTCATGGTTCTTTAATGTCATCCAAACACTAAATAAATATTGTACTTGAAATTTTGTTTAAAACAATAGTTCCTATGTAGCAAAATACTAAGGCACAGTTAGTTGTGCTGGATTATAAATAAATAAAATTTAAAAATCATCAGCAATTTTAAATCTATGCCAAGGCTAGAAACATTTGTTTCAAACATACTATAGAACAGACAAGATGCTTTGATGAAAGACAGTATTTTAAAATAAGAAGACATAAAGAAATATTCTCTATGCATAGTCTGTTTAAAAAGGAAGAGAGGAAATTTATTTTTCACTTATTTCACTAACGTATTATGATTCTATGAAATGGTTTGGTCCTCAAGATCTTCTCTCCATGCAGCCTATATTAAAGAACTAACCAGACCATGCAATTAAACAAACAAATATCGAGTGCCTAAACTGCATTATGCACAAACTGGAAATGCACAGTGTCTTTTCAACACAGCTATTCAAGTACCCTTTCCTTCTTTCTAATATCTAGCAGTCTTCATGAATTTTCTCAGGCCTACCATTTTACTTTCTCTGCCTCTACTAGTTAAGTTCAAAAGTCAGCATAAGCAATATTGCAAGACAAGGATTTTTACTTTTTTTTCACTAATCAAAGATCACGTATTTACCTTCTGCAAGCATGTCTGGCACATCTGCTTGATATCTAGGCCCCACTCTGATTTCTCCCTTGTCTGCTAAAAGCGTTTTCAGTGATGGATCATATACCAGTGAATAAAAAAAAGTATCCTAAAAAAGAAGACACATTTGCAACAGCATAATACTCTTTAAAACTGGGGTTTTAAACCTGTGACATCTTCCTTTTGGAAATTTGCGCACTTTACAGAACCCAGGTTTTGTATATAAATCCTGTTTTTACATAACACAGATGTTTCATGAGTACTTTTAAAAGGGTAATTGAAGCTTCTGTCTTTGTTGGGACTTATTTCAGAACTGAGAAATAATGAAAAGATCCATACACAAAAAAATATATCAGTGGATTTGAAAAAATAATGTTAACTTCTTTCTGAATTTAACATGCTTCCACTCATAAGTATGTCTATCATACTGACTTTGCATGATCAATTAGTCTCAAAGCCCATTAAACACTGTGTAAACCCTTCTCAGGGTTTACAGTATTGGTAAATGTTTTCAGAAACATTTTTACCAATTATCAGTGGTTTTGGTGTAGAAATTATAAAATAAAGACATGTTAATTTCAGTTTAAAACCACTGTCTGCCTGATGTTATATTAAGACACTCCAAATTAAAATATGTTTTTTCTGAAGGCATTTTGCACTATATTTGGCAACTACCTTTCAAATTCTTGGAGAATTTTCTTCCCTTCTGGTAAAGCTAATCATTCTAAGTACTTTCCACAGGAAAGGAAAATTGAGGAAATATTTTCCATACATTAAGAAAAAAAAAACCATGTGAATTTTCCCTGAAGTATCTGCTACAGGAAAACATCTGTATATTTTTCTTCTGTAAGATACCAGATAAATTACTCCATATTAATTAGTTTCTAAACACAAATATATGAATAACAAACCCATCATTTAAGAGCATCAATCAAGGTTTTATCCAATAACTGTTTTTAAAAACAGTGTTTTCAACAACATAATTTTTCTAATGTTTGATTCAAGAAAAGATTTTTAAAATTTTAAAATTTACTTAAAATACAGCTGTAAAAGACCAAACCCATTACAATATTTACCCAAATAGAAATCATATATTACCTCTTTCTCCAGGTATGACAGTACAGATTCTGTTTCATTCAGAAGTGCAACACTGCATTTTCCCCTGCACAAACACAAGGAAGAATGGTTATTTTGTAAAAAGTTCAAATTACTAAGGAAAAAGTTATTTACAAGAAAACTACTGGGATACACTTTAAAATTTTAACACTAAAAATATAAAAATATTATAAACCAAAAAAATTAACATTGTCATACTTTAAAGATACCAAAATAAACAGCAAAACAACTGAATAAATGGCTGTTGTGACCCACATTCAAATACATTGGAATTCCACCAAAGTGGAAAATAGTTTCAGGAATGGAGAAGCAAAGAAGTTAAAGAGTCAGTATGGCAAACAATAAATACACATTCAATTAATAAAAAGGTCTGCATCAACAAAACATCACATCGAAGTGACTTACCTCCCATAAGTTCAGTGCCTAATTTGAAAACAAATAACCCAAACTAAAAAGAATATAAGGTTTTACCAATGTCCTGTAAAAATAAAGTGCTTTTCTCTTTTGAATGGAATTGTTTCTGATAATGAATCATGGAATTCTATTGATTTCTTCTATGACCACATTTCTGTGCAGGCTCCAGTTATTCAGTAGCACCACAGACCTGCCCGTTGTGTAACATCTGTAGCTAAAGCAATGGGAGTTTGACCCCACTACCCCCACCCTTTTCTCATTCCCTTGTCCCTCAACAATGCCTTGGCCTCTAATTCCTCTGACTCCAGCTTCTCTGCAAATAATCTGCAGAACTATTTTTAACAAATCGTATTTTAAAGAAACACACATGGATGTGGATGAAAAATGTTAAGTGTGCTGAATCATCCTGTTAGCAACAGGCATTTTTATGTTATCATTTACAACCAAACTACCATTATATATATAATTATAATATATACTTACTACCCTTTACATACAGCACCTTGTATTTCATGCACCTAACCTTCAGTTTAGTTGGTATTTACCAGGAGGTTCCTGTGGCATTACCCATATGGCTACAGGACTTCTGCCCAGAACACTCATCTCCCATCTTCTCTCACGGAACAGACCAGTATACAAATATAGAAAGAATAATTGTTTGCAGAGATATTTTTCATTTTAAGATAACACCAAAGAAGGTATTGTAAAAACCCATCTGTTCTTGTCAGTGGATGCCGACTGCTAAACTCAACGAGAAACAGTGAATGCCAATGGCTAAGGGCTGATCATTAGGTGAACATACCCAGTTAATGTTTTATTCATTGCCACTGCACATCCTGGGAAAGCAGGTTAATCCACACATTAAGACTGCAGTACATAACCTGAATTTCTCTTCATTGTCATACCTGTCAGAAGAACCACACCACCAAAGAGAAATAATGGGAAGGTGAGTGAGAAAAATCTGAGCACAATACCCAAGAGCAAAGAAGACTCCCATACTAGGAAACCTTCTCTATACTTCACCAAGTATTCACAAGATTTCTTTGAAACTTTTGGCCTTGATAATTCCAGAACATTCACTTCCAAAAATTAATTATATGTTGTACCATGAAGTCAGTTTCCCAACTTTATTTTAATGTTTTGTTGGTGTCTTTTTTAGAGTAAAAGGCTAAACAGGAGCTTACCTTTCCAGTCTGCTTATTCCATACACCTCTAGAAAGTCTCTCTTCACTACAGCCTACCCTTATTTAACTCCAATTACTGCAGAGGCATTCATTGCTTCACTGCCATCACAACTGCAGGAGCATTTAATTGACTGACCTCAGATTTTGCTGCTGGTAATCTAAAAAATTTATTTAATTTCATTAAGAGATGAGCTTAATCCCTCCCCCAGCACGTTTTTTAAGGGAATGAATTTCTATCTGAATGCTACATTTCTTTGAATAGCATATTAACCATGTAATGGCTGGAGTCACACAGAGATAAATTTTTGTATGCACATATGACCTCTCACATGCGTAGACTAGAATCTCAATAAAGATGACCCTAGACATACAGTAGTATATCTACTAAAATGGAAACAAAACAAGCAACCCACCAAAACCCCCATATTTGAAAAGAGGTAAATTACAGAATTTTTTCTAATTCTGACTCTATGTATTACAGTTACCAGTTTCTATGATCTAGAAACCTGTAATACTTCATACAAATGCTTTGGAATCTTTACAAAATTAATAAAAGCCTACTGTCTATATATCTCCTCTCTTTTTTCCCCCCCATCAGAGGAAAGTCCTATCTGTCTAGTTGTAAATGGTCTACTGGGTTGAATCAAGCATCTAGTTCATTATGTTGTCTCCAGCATCTCTCAATCATGGATGCTGAGGAAATTACTTAAGTGAATATCGATTTGCAGTGATGTCCCTTAATATTCTCCAACCACCACTGCACTTTTCACCCTTTCTTCCAGTACTAATAATCAAAGTGCCCTGGAGAAAAAGTTAATGTAATTTAAACCACATTACAACAAGACTTGGGAGTTATTTCTCTAAGGCATGTATAGGAAAATCCAGAGCTTTTCCAGATTTAAATATAAAATATTTTTCTCCTCACAGTGTTCTGAAACTTCATTTATTAATGTTTTTAAACAATGTCAGATAATTGGGACAGATGGAGATATATCAAATAAATAATCAGAGTAACAGGATACAATCTGACTGTTCTAAACTAGACACAGAAAAGAAAGGGGGAGCTAGCTACCTACAAAAGCAAATGAAAGAGAACATACACTGCATTTACCAGATTGTAAAATCAGTTACACATCAAAATGAAATTATACTCTTTCTGCAAAGACAGTAGGACTTCTGAAAGATTTGAGTATTATTTAGAATGGTAGTGTACAAAGCCATAGTTTCACTGTTCTATTGGAGTCTATTATGCAGCATTTGAGAAATAATTTTTAAAAAAAAAGTTGAGAGCTGTCTACTGTTTTTTCACATAAGAAACCTTCCTCCTATGCGAATGATTCTCTGATTTAAGCTGCATTCCTCCACTAAGCAGCATTCTTGACTTAACTGGTATCATCTGGATAAATTACTAGTAAATAGCATCAGAAGTTCTCAGTGATGGTAAGATGACATGTCTGGTTTTGACCCTTCTCTCAAATTAAAAATATTCAGAAAATTTTTTACTTCCTACAGATTTAGGAAAAATTTATCTTGTATGGATGTTGAGGGAAAATTTCAGCAACCTCAGCAATGCACAAATAACAGTAAAAAAAAAGGTTAGCTTTTATGTTTTCAGTTACCATTTAATTCTGATGAGACTAAGTTGTGCCTTCAGAATTCTTTCTGCTCTTAGTTGTACTTTGTATTTAAACTGGTCACAAAAGTTATTCCACTGAGCTGACAACAATGCCAACAAAACTTGTAATATTATTAAATCAGACAGCAACAAAAAAGTAATTTAGAGGTCTTGCACTAAAAGGGGACAAAGCTTGCCTATATATATGCTCATGGTATATATGCTATGGTATATGCTCATATACCAGCCTCTGTCCTATAAACCACTCAGGATTCAATTGCTTCTCCTGTCCTAGCAACCAGAGCCACAACTCACAACTTTTTTCTTTAGAACATTAATCATGTGAAAGCTCTTTTCATATGCTACACCTTCCTTCACTCTCATTTGTTAGGAGTTCTTTTCTGCTTGTCAATTTTTTTTGTTTGTTTCTTTCAGGTGACAGCACCAGTGGGTTGACAATTCCTGAACATTTACAGCCATGAGCTAAGGGATGTCTGACAAGCTATTTCTCCACGCCTACAACGTACTTCCATACCGCAGGGAAGCCCTTCTGTTCCAATATATAAATGAGACCACACACTCTCCACAAAAAAGCTACTTTGGACAAAATGCCTTGATGATTTTGTAGGAAAGGATTTTTTCAAAAGCCTTGGAAAGAAAGTCAGAAGCATGCAGTCCCAAAACCAAAACACTAATCATCTACAATCAAAACTGCAAAGCACAGAGACACTAACATGAAGATTATAAGGAAATTATAAGACATACTGATCATTGTGGTAGATAGAAGTCTCAGTGCAGTGAACATAAGGATTTCCCCCCCCCCCTCCATTTTAGGGAGCTATTTTTCATGGAGGGTAGGGGGGGGCTGTTTACTGTGGAACAAAGAAAAGGAGAATAAAAATAAATTCTAAAAAATAAGTGACAACTTTGTGAGACCCTCATAGGTAAGACTGTCTTGGGCAATTCCATAAGGAGTTAATGGAAATCAACACTCCATGTGAGATGTCATTTAGTATGCGAGTCCTGAAGGAGAGATTTCAATGACAGTAAGCAGAGACAGGACCCAACAAACCCTGAAAACTAAAGACAAAAATATGCCACATTTCAGTGAGACCCAATAGAGAAATGAAAAACATGTAGGAACATATTTCAGAAAAGACTGTGACAACAATCAATATTTAGAACAGAGAAGTACAAGACCTTACTAACCCGTTCCAATGAAGACAAAAGATGAAGATAACCAGCTCAAGAATTTAAGTAGCATGAAAATAGTTGTTACCAAAGCTATTATACAAGACAATATTATGAAAAGATTTCAATATACCCTGTTTAAATAACCTAAAGCAAAACACCAAACTGTCCAGAAGATACACTTAAATGATTTCTTTTTTACACTGTCCGGGAAATCATTCTTTAATGATTTTAAGTTTTTCCTTAAAGTAATCAAAAATATAGATTAAAGTCTTTATCAAAGTTTAAAAAGCTGATGCAAACACTTGTATTTTAAAACTACCAAAATTACTCAAAGTAACAGCAACTGTTTCATCTTCTAAAGTCCCTGTTTATTTCAGCTCAGCCTTAATTTTTAAACCAGTTGAAAACTCTACAGTCCCTGATCTGCTGTTCTTGCAGGCTATTTCTTCGTGTTTTTATCAAATGAGTAAGATAGCTCACAACATAAAAATCTTAGATTTTTTTAGAAGAGGAGGCATGCAAAAAAAAAAAAGTTACAGAAAGAAACATAACACTTGCTTGTCAACCAGTACAAACGACAGGACTGGAAAAGGCAATGTCATGGGAACATGCCATCCAAGTCTCCTATTGGAATACAGATGCAGCCTGGCTGACACTGATGCAGTACAAGAATTCTCAGGACTCATTGCCCTGGGTTCCCACCAAGTCAGTGAAACTTGATATACATTGGATGTTCAGATACAAGTGGAAGAAAGAAAAAAACCATACACAGGCATGCCCCCACAGACTTTGAAACAATTATTAATTGCCCTCCTGAATATGACAGAATTATGTTGGGCAATTTTGTACAGATATACCATTTGTATCTTGATGATCTGCACCAAGAAGTGTTAGTCTCTCAGCTGAGATTTGGAACACAGAAGCATGAGTCACTAACTAGACAGTCAGAAAATAAAATGACAGGAAAGAACATTAGGAAATATTTTGCTCGTGAGAAAAATCTAACTTTTGATTTTAGCATATGCTGTTACTTCAATGGCAATCAGAGATTAAACTAAAAAAGAAGATGTATACTGAAGAAGGGTAGAAAGAAGTAGAGGCAGGAGTAGAACTCAGGAATAACTTTTCCCATATTCAGTATAAAGGAAAAAAAGGTATATAAAAAAAAGTACAGATATTGAGTAAAGAAGGAAATAGCTACCTTAAATAACAAAGGTTTTCATGAATTGTCTTAAACAAAAGTGCTTTAAAGATTTCCAATCAAACATCCACTTTTAGCCAAGTCTTGATCCCTTATAAGCAGACTAAATTGCAATGAGGATCACCAAATAGACCAGGAACTGTGGAGTTCAAAGAGCTTCTATTAATTATATGAAATTGATTCCCCAGTTATGGGAAGCCAATACGAAGACTACTTGTGTATTTTACTTTGAAACACAGTTTAAGGGGCACAAAACGATGCTGACAGACACACACCAATGTCCTTACAGCAAATTTCCAGTTCTCAAGATTGCAAAGAGATTAACAACTGGGGAGCGAGCTATTGCATAACAGGTAAGAAAATAACAGCATCATCAGAGTGATTTAAATCTGCAACAGATCCCTAACTACAATTTGACTTTTAAAATATTCAATCAATACAGAATTGACAGAGAAATATTTGCATTGTATTGGTTCATACTTAATTGTCTCCATTTATTTACAGAGTCATCTCAAACATGAGGAAATAAAAACAACAAACAAAAAAACATCTGACTGCTACTGGGATCTGTGTCTGACAAAATTATACCAATCTCCTACAGAGTACAAGATTGTGTATTTGTGGCCAAAAGATAAACCAATATACTTCATATTACCTGATTAACACACACTTGATCAAATAAAACTAAAAACAAAATGCACAGCAAATTGATTTATGCACATCTAAATGAACTAGTAAATGCCTGGCATCTAAACATATGCATCGATCATACAGATGGCCCAGGGTTTTTACACTGCACGTGGGTTTTAGTCAAAAAACTCAGAGTTTTAATCTTTATTAGAGCTGGAGTACTGATTTTGAGCACTCCAAATTGGTAGGATTTATACAGACAGTCTTTTGGAAAAATCATGCACAACTGACATGGATTGAAAAGTAATTAATAGGTAAATATTTTCTTGGTGTGGGTACAGTGAGATATTTTGATATCTCAAAACAAGCATAACTGTATATATATACCTTCTATAAACTATTGTGGGAAACTCAAGTCATTGATATTTTTTCTTTAGGGATTAATTTATGTTAAAAAGTAAAAGAATTGTTACATTTCAGCACAGCATTAGTGGTGCACATGAATTGAACAAAGAAAAGGCTGGTTAAGAATGCTTTTTCATACAATCATGAAACCATTTAGGTTGGAAAAGACCTTTAAAATCATCAAGTCCATTAGAAGGTATCCCACGCCAGAAGCAACGCAAATCACTCCCTGCAACTGAACTTTAAACTTTTGCACCGTATGAAAGGTTCCTACTTCACAATTGTGTCATTACAGGGAAATATGTACCGATTTTCAGGTATTTAAGTAACAGTTTTCCACCAATAAATGCACCTCTTCTTAGACTGTTACTAGTACTGATTATCGACCACATCTGAAAACAGGATTCTGGTTTAGACTGAATTTTCATCTTAGTTCTTGTCAGAATACTTCTAATTCTATTGGAAAAGTAAAAAAAGAAAAGTCAGATATGCTTCGAAAGTCCCTGTGCCCCAAACAAACTCAATCCAGAATGGAAGAATACTTTACTTAGCAATCCAAATGATCAGGTAAGCACATGTCTATGCAAAGCAAATACACTTCTTATCCAGCAAAGATTCTGCCAGAAAATAAATCAGGCTTATTAGGTTCATCTGACCTATCTGTCTTGAGCTTTTAATCATTTGTTGTGTTTTAAGTGAAGGAATCCCATACGCAGAAAAAACGTTCTTCTCTACACCTTAGTAGTTTGAGGTATCAATATTAGTGAGTCCCAATGAAATTATGAAGAAGAAAGAACGGCAAAAAGGAAGTTGTATAAGAAAAACTCAATCATTTACAACATTTACAAAGCATCGCACTCTTATACAGTTTNTTACAAAGCATCGCACTCTTACAGTTTGCACAGCATGTTCTTCTGAACTACACATTCTTATGCTACTTTTTCTACAAAGTGACGCCAATCAAAGTTACCTTAATCTACACAGGAGCAATGGCATTATTTGACAACCAAAGAAAACAAGAAACCCAAAAAAATCACCAGCCAACCAAAACACCACCAAAACAAAAAAAAAATTTAGACACTGTGTTCTGGACTGCATTACAGATAACAATAATGTCAAAAGAGGTAAACAAAGATTCTTATAGCTTGATACTTTAGAAGTTTAAGTGCACTTTTTTGTATTCTTACATGTAAGAATATNCAATGAAATTATGAAGAAGAAAGAACGGCAAAAAGGAAGTTGTATAAGAAAAACTCAATCATTTACAACACGTTTACAAAGCATCGCACTCTTACAGTTTGCACAGCATGTTCTTCTGAACTACACATTCTTATGCTACTTTTTCTACACAGTGATGCCAATCAAAGTTACCTTAATCTACACAGGAGCAATGGCATTATTTGACAACCAAAGAAAACAAGAAACCCAAAAAAAACCCAAAAAAAAATCAGCAGCCAACCAAAACACCACCCAACTAAAAAAAAAATAAATTTAGACACTCTGTTCTGGACTGCATTACAGATCACAATAATGTCAAAAGAGGTAAACAAAGATTCTATACTTTAGAAGTTTAAGTCCACTTTTTTGTATTCTTACATGTAAGAACATGCAGAGGCTCCAAATTTCTTAATAAAAATTAAAGAACTCTTCTCATGATCAGACTATCCGGACAGTCTTTAGTGTCACATATGCACTGGCATTCAGAAACCATATTCACATTCTCCACAATCATATTAATCAGCTTTTAATACAATTACCTTATGCAATCACAATCTTTGAAAGGCTCATGAAGTCCTTTCGGTGTTAGAACAGAAGTAATAAACCATGCCAAGAGCATCTTAAGGTAGTTTGGGGGTTTCTTTGTTGTTTTTTGTCTTTTGTTTGTCAGATTTTTAAATAATAATATAATGGCCAGACTTCGCGAACGAAGATCTGTGGAAGGTCTTTGTACACCTTCCAGCCTGCGCATTGGATTTATTTTAGGTGGGACACAGTGCGCGCAGAACTGAGCCCACCCTTTAATCCTAAGGTTCATCTGCCGGGGCCAAGCGAGCTTGGACAGTGGCAGCGAGGTCCTCAGGACGTAGGTGGATTGCCTTACAGGGCTAACGGGCTCCACCTGCCCGGGGAGTTTCCCCGACCGGGAATCGAACCCGGGCCTCGGCAGTTACAGTGCCGTATCCTTAACCACTAGACCACCAGGGGCTCCCAAAGATTTTTAAATAAAGGGTATGTATAAGCAGATTTCAGAATAAAAGCTCTGAAAGTTTTTCTGAATTAAAGGCCATGGGTATATAAAAAATTTGAATTTGCTGCTTATGTCAAGCAACAAATACAATCCTCTAAAGAGCGTAAGAGATACTTAGTCCATCCAAGGGCAATTTGAATAAAAATCCCCCATTAAAGATTAGGGTGTAGATTTACTAGTTATTTGAACAATCCCCATACTGACAAACATCCACAGGTATCATATGCAGCCATGTTGAGTCCAGAAATCAAGCTCAGCAACAATTTCAGCATTGTGTTCGAGAAAAGCAAAAAAGTATTCAGTGAAAACAGCCTCTAAGAAGAAAAAAGAAAAAGCAGAGTGGTGCAAACACACACAATTATCAACAGATAAAACTTAAATATTATGGTAAATTATCCATCATCTGAAGATTTGTCAACCAAGCATGGACTTCTCTCTGCAACATACAATTTAATGCAAGAACAAACACTTGGGATCTCACCAATAGGCCCTGCACATAATTTTGTGGCCTGAACTAGATAAAAGGACAACTGAAGAGGTCATTACAATACCATTCTTTTTGATCCCAGGGTAGGACTCTTAAAACCCTATATTCTAACTTATCAGAAACGTTGTTGAAAGAAGTAATTTAGTAAATTAAAGTTAGCAAATTTAATTTTTATTTCCTTAGGATAAATATCTGTAACCCCACTGTAACTCAGAAAGGCTTTTGACAAAGTAGTAGCTTACCTTTTTAACCCTAACAAAAGCCCAGACAATTGTATCAACTAAATTACCAATATGATAGCAACCAAATATAATTATAGAATAATAATATATTTACATTTTAAATCCTCTTTCCTGTTTACAAATGGCCAGCCTGCAACTCTTCTCTATTCTCACGCTGTTTTGACTTCAGTCAAATAGTCTGTATATAAGCCTTTTTTACTTTGCATAAATTCAAAAAGAAATAGCTTTTTTTTAATTTTTAAGTGGGTAGGGATTGTTCTTGCAGTATAAAGCAGCCCAAAAGGTCACCTGATTTTATTACGATATTTGAGAATGTTGGAATGGACTATGTATGCTTTCCAAACACTTAGAAATATTATAATAAAAACAATAATAATGAACCAACACGAAAAAAAAACACAACCCCAAGGCTGAAACACAGTTATTAGCAAACACGAACTAAGCAAAGATACTGAAAATGGTAAGATGAACCCTGATGTATAAATAAATTCTTCTTCACAATTCATATAAGTATTAAAGTTAAGAGCAATTTCACAGGACCTCAGAAGTTAATGCAATCTTTTATAACAATCTAAATATGTTTAACACCTATTAACTCTTGAGAGCTTAAGAATGAAAAGTAAATTTAAAGCCCATGTCAGAAGTCAGATAACTCAGTGCATCTCCAACAAATAACCATTTGCAGATTTTTATACAAAGGACCCATTTTCACCACGTGCTAAGTTTTATGATGAATTTTTCAATACTGGCAAACAATTTCAACTCTCTGACAAATTTCACCATTCCCCCCACCCCATCCCGTGCCTTCTCATGGCTTTCCAAAATGTTGCATTTGGTAATGCTCAAATAAATGCCAAGTGCACAGCACTGTCTCAACTGGGCCCCTCTCTGGGACTGGCATTGCTTATAGGAGCCACCTGCACAAATCCTGGGAGCATTCACTGCGTGACATTAATGAAGGAGAGTGGCTCAGTGAGTCTGGCTGGCAGTATAACTGTTACAAGGACATGTGGGGATTACAGAGCCTGGCAAAACTGCATCTGTAACATGCAGGGATTAGGAAGGAAGGAGATAATCCACTGGAGGAGTGTTAACTGACCTCACACATTTGAGCAGACAGGAGAGGCAACAGTTTCACTTGTAACTTGACAAGTAGACACAAACCCTGTCTTTGACCTGCAAACCAGTACATCGGCTTGTACTCTACCACACGCCACAACTGCAGAACAGCGCTGCACAGATCTAGACAATTACACTTTCTCAAATACATTCCACAGCAAGAACACTGTTCACAAGGCAGCATTGCAATGTTTAATTACTACTATTCTACCTGCTTCTCATTCTTTTCTAAATCTGGATTTATTTTTTTTTTTTAATGACAAAACTTATGCTACTCCGTAAAGTTACTGAAATGTCATAGTGACACTGCAAAGGGGAAACAAGATGAAGTCTAAGAAATCCCAGTATTTCTAACAAAACAAATTGCATATTAAAAGAGTTACATATAATGTATGTAGTAAAATAAAAAGTATCAGAATAAGGAATGAAACTGTATTTCAGTAATTCAAGAGCAAACAAATTACATCAGAATTATTCAAAGCTCACAGTTGCAGACCAAAGAGCTTCAGAATTAGACATACACATCAAAGAAACCTAACCTACTAAAATAACTTCAAGGTAACTCAACTGTGAAGTAACAGCACCAGGTATATAAATGAGACATCACCATACTCGTAATCATGAACTAGAACAAAAGTAACCTCAGTGACAGAGTTTTTTGGAGGGGTGGAGATATAATTTCCTCTACTATTCAGTTTGAAAAGTGTAAAAGGAGTAAAGTTAAGAAAAGAAGAAAGAAAAATGAAAGCAGGAAAACTGTATCAGTAAAAATCAAATAAAACCATACCAGGCAAAATACTTCTATTCCCCTAAATTGCAACACAAAGGCAACCAAACTCAGTTTCTTTTCTTGGCTGAAGATGTCAGTAAAATTTCAAGATCTGTGTCTGTGAAACCCCTCTTCCATTCTCTTAAAATCACCTTTGGCTTTCCCCTCTTCCTTCCAAAGGGACTGACTTTTTTGTGTTCTTACTCTTCAGAGAATTGACTTCCAGCTACCAATCTCTATACCACTGTACCATTTATTTTCTCCTGTAAATCCAGTTGTTCCTATCTCAGGGCTAAAACTGCAGGTGCCAAGACCAAAGGCCTGACACAGAGCTATGCAGACTTTCATTGCACAAGTACCTCCTTGCTTTCTTATAGAGACAACTGGCTTGGTAGACCAGTGACAGTCAGAGAATGTCATCTACCCTGACTTCAGTAGGGTCTGCATTGTGTTCCAGCATCCTTTAACCAGACTGGAAACATATGGACCAGATAAGTAGACAATACGGCTGGAAAAAAACTAGCTGGACCCTCAGTGTAGTGAGTGATACAAAGTCTGGCTGGCAGCTGGCTACTGGGGCCATCCTCTAGTTTCTGACCCTGGGACCAACAGTTTAGTATCTTTATTAACCTGAATACACTTTTAACAAGTCTGCAGATTATATCAAACTGGATTTGTTCACTCTTAAGGTATAAGAACTAAATGGAGAAATTTGACTGCTGTGTTCAATTCCCTAATAAAAATATAGATAACTAAGATTGAGCCAGGCTCCCCTCAGAGAAGCACAGGGATAGGACACAAGGTAGTAGACTTTCAATAAGAGAAATCCCAAATGGATGACTGGGAAAATAAGGTTGACCCTGACAGTCATCAAACACCAAAACAGTTATCCAGAGAAGCTGTGAAATCTACATCCTTAAATATTCTTGAGTACTGATGGGAGACCAAGGAGTACCACCTTCACAATATTTCTATACTCTTTACCGGGAAAGTTAACTAATAAAAGTAATGAAAACTACTGAGAATCACAGAATGTGAACATTAGTAAGTTAAAAAGCTAAATAAGAAATACTTTGTAGGCTGTTTTCCTTCTTGTTTCTTTTTAAAGCAGAGTTAAGGTTGTTAAAACATCATTAGTCTACATCAAGCTCGTTCCAGAATTCATCCGGTAAAGGTCTTAGTAACTCGTGACAGCACAGTCCTACAACACTCATCTGTTCTGAAAAGTAGATGCAAGTCATCACTCTGCATTTGCCTGCTGTGCTGTGCAACATGTACTATGAATTCACATGTTTTTCTGACTTCTTTGTGAAGTATATACTGGAGAACCTCTATTGTATTTGCTCCCTGAGTTGTGAGGCGAGAAGACATTTACAATACTACTTCTATGTAATCCGCCCTCTGCAAAGAGAATACCTTATTTCGATATCTAAATGTCAAAGTAAGTAAAAGAAACTGCATGGGATTATTATCTCCATGCTATAGTTGGAGCAGCAGAGATTTGACAGTTAAATGACTTTCTCAAAGTCAGAACAAGTATCTGAATCAAGCACAGGAAATTAATACAAAAGTTTCCAACTTGCAGGTTTTGTGTTGTTAGTGAGAGAGATAAGCAACACATTTGCCAATAAGAGAGAAAATACATATATACATACAAAGTGTATCTCCTATTGGATAATATATACTTCTTTTTGGTAGCTTCTAGACATTTATGGCTTGAAATAGCTGAGGGAAATTGGATGTAATGAGAAAACGAAAATTCCTTCAGAATGCAACGTAAGAAGCCTTGTTTGACACTTAGCTACACTCCCCCTTGTCACTGTGCTCTTTCTTTTCCATTTCTAGGTTCATTATCCCACCCATACCAACACACACACAAAAATCTTTCTTGACTACTAAATCAGAGATGACATGAGTATTTGCATCATTTACAGATAGAAGTCAACAAATCCTTTTTGAGCTTTAGCAAGCTTCTTTCTACATTAGCATTAGGGCAATTTAAAACAGTATTTGAAATGCTTTTGCAACATTTAGCCAAAGAATCATGACTTCTTCACAATTACTGAAATACGCTGAGGTAATTTTACTTTAAAGTATGTGCAGCCCTGAAGTGCCTCCTTTCCAAACCCAGCTGCAATTTCCCTGGCCAAGACAAAATGGTCAAAGTTCCTTCAGCCAGCAGATTATAAAAAGAACTCTTCCAAAGTAGTAAGACTGATTTTATACCAAATTATCAATTGTTGATCTAATTGGCAAGACAGAGCTCGGAGACTCTTGTCCCTTCTAAGGCTCAAACATCAAGTAACAGAAGGAAAAATGAAAGGTGCTTGTAAAGTAGTTCATGGGACAACCTGACACAACTCAGGTAAGATCAATTATACCCTTTTGCAAGACAAAGGCTGACGTGTTCAGGCAGGTGGGCTACTGGCAGGCAATCCACCCCAGCAGAACACGCAGATAAATGATATTTACTACTTCTTACCTGATATGTGTTGCCGGAAGGGACTCATACTGGCGAGAAAGGAAAAGCTCTCTGTGCTTCAACTGATGTTTCTGTTTATCAGTCAAATCAACCTCAATTGTAGTTTCAGACTCTTCTTCAACTTCTTCTGCAGAGAAGCAGAGCGTAGGTCGAAATTAACTCTGTTGCATAACATCATTGCAGCCATTTCACTTGACATCCCCCCCACCCCTTAGCAACCTCCTTTAGTATTTCAAAGAAAAGATGAGTTTAACAAGACTACAGTTTATGTAACTTGACAGAATATTAAGTATTTTGAATTATACACTTCTACTTTAACTCTTTAAAAAATTATACTTCTCTCCTACTGTACTACGCATTGATGTCTTTCACACAGCTTAAAAACAATCCTGATATTACTCATTCTTTTTTCATCTTCTTTCATCTGCTTTTTCTTTCTTGCTTGCTGCCCAGTTCTGGTTTTCATTTTCTGTTGTCAATATTATTATTACTAAAACTTTTACAGAAGTCCTTGGGAAAAGCATACTTTCTATGAACAGAAATTTACTAAATACAATTCCAGTCTAAGACTGCAAAATCCCAGTCTAAGAAAACTGAAAAAAGCCAACTGTCTTCCATTATGTTAACCTTATTAGATACTGACAACGAATGCAGTGTATTTTCACATTTAAGTAGGATTTTAAATTTTCTATTTTAAGCAAGATAGGAAGAAATAAAAGCAGATACTAGAGGAAGTCACATACACAGTTAAAGGGCAATGTTCACAGTGCTGGCTAACATGTTTGAGCCTTGCTAACAATGACAGGCTCTTCAAAACAGCTACCCTGGGATCTCAGTGGCTGAAATCTGTCTTCCCAGTGGACTCTCTGGACATGGGAAATTTGAATCAGTATTTCCTCTAGCATTCCAGAAAGAGCAAAAAGTCTCTTGAATAATGGGTGCAAAACACAGACTCTTTAATAACTTCTCTAAGATTTGGCAATATGCTACCTGGTAAATTATCTATCATCTGCAAAACCAAGTGTACTTTACAAAATACTTCTCAGAAACTAAACAACAGAACCTCAGAATGAGTTAGTATTTCGTGTAACTACCTACAACAGATGACATCACCTGCTCTACCAATAATAACCATTTTTACAACCAACCTACAGACACTATTTCAAAATGAAGCCTGCCTGCATCCTCATGGCAACCACAGTTCTCTCCAAATGCAACACTACTATTTTTTTAATTATGCCTGTGTGTAGTTCATTCCAACGCTAATAGTTCTTTCCACAAAAGTGATATAACAACACACCCTGATATAACCAACTTCTTCAAACCCAATGCCATTTACTTTAAGTCTATCTTGCTGTAGACATCCTCATCCCCCTCCTTTTCTTGGCGTGTTTTGTGGAGAGATGGAACAAGAAAAACAAAATAGAAAACAATAATCCTCCAAGTTTCACTGGACAGCCCACAGCCTCACCTGACACATGCACAGGTTTAAGTCAGACCAAAACTCAGTTCATAATTATTCTGGCATCGACAATACTGACAAAAAATAAAGCTTAAAAAAAAAAAATCTATGCCAAGGCAAACCATTTTTTTTTTTAATTAGGCAAGTAGTTACATAAAAAAATAGAATTTAATGTTAAAAGTTTGCGTTTGTACTGGTTTAGGCTGGGATGGAGTTAATTTTCTTCACAGTGGCAGTATAGGGTTGCATTTTGGACTTGGGCTGAAAACAGAGTTGATAACATAGAGATGTTTTTGTTACTGCTGAGCAGGGCTTGGCTCATGGCCTTTTCTGCTCCTCATACCACCCCACCAGCAACAAGGCTGAGGGGGCACGAGGACTGGGAGATGACACAGCCAGGACAACTGACCCCAACTGACCAAAGCAATATCCCACACTATATGTCATCATGCTCAAAGGAGAGACACTTGGAATAATGATGTTTTATCTTTCTAAGTCACCATTACGTGTGATAANTATAAAGCTGAGGGGGAAAGAAGAGGGAAGGAGAGACACTTGGAATTATGATGTTTTATGTTCCTAAGTCACCATTACGTGTGATAAAGCCCAGCTGTCCCGGAGATGGCTAAACACCTGCCTGCCCATGGGAAGTGGTGAATTAATTCCTTATTTTGCTTCTCTCCTCCATCCCACTGGGAGTAGTGAGTTGCATGGTGTTTAATTGCCAGCTAGGGTTAAACCACAGCAATTAATTTCTATAACTGTTTATTACAGTAAGTGACCATTACAAGCTACTTTTGTATTTCAAAGTTCAAGCATGAATATTTCTTCTGGTTGTCCTCATTTTAGTGTTTTTCTAAATAATTTAAGCATCCAACACAAGTGTTTGGGACCATATTAGGTCGACATTTTGAAAACATCTGACCGCAGGAAAGGTTCAAAACAGAAGACAATATGGGCTGTTTTAAAGTTGTTGCAATAATCCAGAAATGATATTCCAGTTTAAAATGGCTTTAGACACCTATGCTCATGTGAGTATCTCCCTCAGAGTAAGAATTTAAATAATAAAAAAAAAAAATTTAAAAACCCTTTAATCAAATTTACTGCACTAATCTTACGTAAGACTTGAAAATGTTAATCTAAGAGCCTGAAGCTGAATGTCTCTTACACCCATCTCTTCAAACACTCCAAACCTAAACATGAAACAAGGTAGTTTGTATTTTTAGAAATAAAGCATATGCTTTACTCATGACGATCTGACAAGCTCAGTACTAAGTAGAACAAACCATGGCCAGACACAGAACAGTTCCATCCGCTCAACACAATTTACCATCAGGATAATTCTACAACTTTCTTTTTTAGCATTATAATGTAAAACTGACTCTACCAGTAGGATTAGCATTTAGTAAAACCAGTAATAGTTTGTCGCAGCAGTCACACAAACCTGTACCAGGAAAGGAAAAACTGGAGAGCATGAAGAAGTGAGAAAGCTAAATTTGCTTGATGGCATTACAAAGAATTCGCCATCTGAAGAACCTTCAGATAGCTGCTTTTGAACTAGGTTTTGCATAGATCCTTAGGCCTTAACACTATCAGAAGGAAAGTGGTGACAAACTTGCATTGGTTTTAGAGATCTCTTCATGTTTTTGACTTGATTTGCAGCTCATATGAAATTCAACTTGCTGTTCAAAGAGTGATTATTCCTATCAAAAGGAGTGAAATGTAGATGTACCTAAAGGAAATCAAAAAGTATCACCAAGATAAGCACATTTCAGCAGTTGGGAAGAGAAATAAAGCAATGGTTCAGAGTAAGTAAATATTTTAATGAAGCAATATGATAACGACATACATAGGCCTCGTTGTTCCACAGTTAGAGAGAGGGGGAAAAAAATTTAAAATTGTTCAGTTGAATAATGTTTTGAAAGTCTTAAGTGTGACTACAAAGACGAGTATAATCAGTTTTTGAAAATTACACAATTCCCTTAAGGACTTGAGCTATGTTTAAGACAATCCTTTTTTGTAGTACTTTTCCTGGTTTACAACAATATTTCATTATTTAAAGGAAAAATCACAGAGAGCAAAAGCATGCATCTCCAGTGACCATTTAAATTTTTTGGTCTATTTATTATACACAGGCTTTCTAACATCAATTGTAAATACTTAGTTTGACCTTGAAAACCAGAGTCATCTGGTGATACTTTCAGTGGCAGTGCTGCAGACTTTCTCTTTTCTCTCTGATAAAAATAAGACTTAACTGACTCAGTCAAGCAACGGATACTGGGAAGAAAGTGTCATCCTCACTCATTTTACATATGCATTGCCACTTTTAAAAACATGATGATTTTTTTCCCCCCTCATCCATTTAGTTTGTGGAATTCGCTGTTAGAAAATGGTGGTATATTAGGGAGCGTGAGAAGAGACAACTGTCTATGCCACCTAAACTTTGTATAGTGTCTCTGTTTATAGTTATGTGATGACTCAACCTTGCCATTAGAAAGAACAGCTTATTTTTACAAGTAAAATGAAAATATACTGAGGGCAAGTCTCTAGAAATACAATACTCCTATTTAATACAATATTGTTTTAAAATAACTTAAAAAAATTAATCCTGAAAAGACATTTAAAGGTTTAAATGCAACTCCAACAACTGTATTGTTAACCATCCACTAGTAATAAGGTAAATTCCTCTGATATATTACTCTTCTTTAACAAAGTCAAAATAACCCACCAGATGCTCTACTTGCCTACTGCAACAGAAAATAAGAGAATAGATAGTTTAAACACTGAAGACTATTTTCAGGAAGGAGGTGTAAATCTTCAGTATTTAAGGAAATGAGAAAGTTCTCCCTCTACTGCCACCAAACTGCTGAAAGTGTTCTTTCCAGCTAGAGGCTGAATCACAAAATCAGTCAGTAATGGGCCACAGTGGGTAATCTGGTCCAATGTCCCTTCTCAAGCAGGATCATTCCAAAGCACAAATCCATAGTACTCAAATCTGGAAAATCATGGAAATAGAGTAATTCTGGCTGGAAGGGGCCTCAGGAGGTCTAATGCAAACTATTTCTCAAAGTAGGCTCAGCTGTGAGGTCAGCCCAGGTTACGCAGCATTTTATTCAGTTGAGTCTTGAAATTCTCTGAGGACAAAAATCACATAACCTCTCCAGCACCTTGTCATGGGAAAAAAACTTTTCCTTATATATAATCCAAATCACTCCAGTTTCAATTTAGTCACTGCCAAGAGTCAATTCCATCTTCTCTATAACCTCCCCATAGGCGCTGGGAGTTCACCTCTTCTCCAAGCTGAACAAGCTCAATTCCTGTTGCCTCTCCTAGTAGGGCAAGCGCCCATCATAGTGGTTTTTGTTGAAAGTGTTCTAATTTATCTGCAACTTTCCTGTATTGTGGACCTAAAACCTAGAGGTGATGGAAGGAGTGCTGAATAATCAGTGAGCATAATCACTTGTCTTGATCTACTGGCTATGTGCCTGGAGATACAGTCCAGAATGTTGTTAGCCAACTCCCTTCATTGCCAGGGATTTGCTGTCTGCCAGTGCCCTCAGGGCCTTTCCTGCAGAGCTGCTCCCCCAAACCCCCCTGTTCCCTATATACCTGCCAGGAACTTTTCCTTCCCAGGTGCAAGACTTGGCATTTGTCCCTGCTGAATATCTTCATGTTCTTGACGGACCACTCCTTCTGCCTTCTAGGAATCCCTGAATACCAGCCATTCCCTTGAGGTAGCCTATCACCTGGTCATCCCCCCCTCGTGTTGTGTCACCAGCAAACATGATGAGAGTGCACCACACTGCCTGCTCCAGTCACCGATAAAGACAGATTCCCATATAGATCCCCACGAGACTCCACGCACAGTGTGAACCATTAACCACCACCCTCTGACTCAGGCCATGCAATTAGTTTTTTATTCACCTGGTTGTCCCTTAATCCAGATCAATTCCTATTGCTCAGCCTGGTAGGGCTACCAAGAATACTAGTGCTGGTACAAAAGAAAAAAAGCAGGAATAGGAGACAAACTGGGAAGATGTAATACAAAAAAACCCAAGACTACTCCTTTCAACAGCAGCACGGACCAACACTGAATTAAAATGGCAGAATACCCAACCCTATGGTGCTTTAACTTTCTACATCTCAAACTTAATTGCTTCCAATGCTCAAACCATACTTCAGCTTAGATGCATCCAGCTCATGCAAGCTCCAATGGAGATATAAATCACCACCCCATGTGTGGAGTTACAGCAGTTTCAGCAGGTTTGTTAAAATACCTTTAAAATTGCATTAGATCAGAATTTCACATTCAAAAAATGCCACTAAGGCTCACTTTCAGAAAAGATTCTAATTTTTTTTCCTTCCCTGTATACCTTTTCCTTTTACACTCAGCCCAAAAGCTATACACATCAAAGGTATCAACAACACATTTTCCAACCTACAGATAAAAAGCTGAGAATGCTGAAGAGCAGCAAGTTTACCACACATCAAAGGAAAGGTGGCTGTGCATAAGTTGCTTTTAAGCTTAGCTGGTTGTAGCAAAAACATCAAGTGCGCATTTGGTAGTGAGATGCTACAGCAGAAAGAATTATAAAAATAGATTTTGGGGGAGAGGGAGTAAATCTATTTACTGCCAAATGAGTACAAACTATAAACATTAAGTCTAACCATCTGAACAATTCTATTCAGACTGTGAATGAAGAGCTCTCTTAGGTGAGCCGTTGGCCAATTTGTTCATCTGTGTGAGGCTTCTTGCTACATATTTCATTGTACTTTGTTGTGAAAGTTAACGCCCTAGTGATGTAGTGAAGCCATTTAATCAACTTTGTGAGCTAGACTATGCATGGTTACACTATCAATTTGACTGAGGAAGCATTTCCCAAAGCTGAATGAATCAGCTTTACTTACATCACGTCTCTTAGTACAATGTTCAGATGGCTGTTTCAATATATAACGTCAGTTTGATATTTCCTGTTTCTTTCAGACAGGGTAATAAATCCAAAGCACAATTTGCATGGATTACAAGTAATTCAGATAGCATATTACTATCTAAAGTATGAATCTGAGCAATTCTGCAGACAGGAAAAAACCAGACTGATCACTCATGTACAGGAAACAGATCTACTTTTCATTCCCACTGGATAGCACAGATATACAAGTGGCCTCTAAGGGGTTATCCAGTTTTCTTACATAATTATCCAAGTGATCCTCACACTACCTCATCATTATTTTTCTAAAGGAGGTCACAAAACAAAGAAATAACTACTGCACAACCCTTAAGAACTAATATGTCACACTCTTCAATAAAAAAAATTATTACTGAAATCACACAATGTTTTTTTGGGTACTCCCAAGTAGCACATTAGAATAATAACAATTCCCAGGACAGTAGCAGGCAACCATCTCACATTTATCACAGGCCTGTAGCAAAATTATTTAATGAAAACTATCACAGCATTCATTACCATAAAACTCCACCTTTCAAAACTTGATGGGTGAGTTTTTTGGATAACTGGTTTTGGAGATTTTTCAGAGCAAGGAGCTCGTGGGTGGAAAGCAGGGAAGGATTACCTTCGTAAGTAGTATGAATCATGATGCGCTACATTAATAAATAGATCCTAATAAATTAAATGTAAAATGAATGAATGCAAAAGCAAGCACGATAGTTTTTCAACCCTACTAATTCAGCACTGCAAACTAGTTTATGACAACACTACAGAACAGAAGGGTCCCATAGAAGCATGAAAACAATGACATGCAGGCAATGGTGAAAGAGCAGGCAATTCTGTATCATAAACATAAACTAGATTTTTCCTTTTTACCTGGTTTCTGTATGACCTATTCAAATGCATATTCTTCCAAATAAGAAAATATCCTGTTAAAGGGCTCAAGATGTGTTTGGTCACGTGTACACCTGTATGAACTGCACCAAGCTGTTGCAGGATGTGTGAAGCAACAGTCCTGTGCCGTGTTTCTTTAAGCAGCTCATTCATGGCAGCAAGCAGCAGACTTAAAATTGTGCCACAGACACTGCTATTTGCAATATGATGAATGTTTTCAATGTCCAATTACTGGTATCCAGCTCATCAGCTGAATCAGAAGTCAAAAATTTCCAAAGTGTACACATGTTTAGAGCTATGAAAGCAGAAAATTTTAGTTCTACCCTCAAATCCAGGCTAGCAAACCACCCATGAACAAAAGTGCACACGAGAAATCTGACACTGCCCAAGAAATAATTTTTAAATCCATCACCTGGCTCATGAAATACAAAGGCTATCTGTAACAATGCCATGTAATCTGCATGAATAATAATTACACACAATTTTAAGAAAAGGGAGAGATGTATCTTCCATTTTCATGAGACAGATGTTATTAACAACTTTTCCCATCACTTAGATTTTCACAATTTCCTGTGAAACTCCTGCTCATATCTTGTTAAAATAAGATTGTCTTTCCTTTAGCATGGGCAACAGGTCTGTTTGGTCTAGTTGGTTAACAAGTTGTATAATTGCCTCTCCTTAAGAAAATGCAGTGTAAGTATTCAAAAATTAATAAATGTTTCATGTAGACAGCTAAGCACACATAAAATCTCTTATGTTTTGTGTAAGAACCTGAAGTCCGGATTTAAGATCTATGGTGACATTTTCTTTCAGTGTGACAATAACCACAGTTTGAGAGATCTAAACTGCTTTTCTAACATTCAATTCACATCCTCAAAAGCCGGTAAACAACTTTTCAAAATTTGTTGGCAGAGATGAAAAGGCACAGATTGTACAAGCACTTTCCTACCCCTACTCAGAATGGCATATGATTCTGCTTATAAAACATAAATTATTTATCTTCTAGAGTATCTCCTTACAGAAGAGCTGAATTTTGTTTGATTTTTTGCAGAAAGAAAAGAAGTAGGGAGG
>VYXB01007936.1:138014-148170 GCA_013397135.1 Pachyramphus minor
AAAAAAAAAAAAAAAAAGGTCTACTCCTCACATTCATTTCTAGTGAAAGTCATAGTTAGACTAATATATTTATGCCTTAGCATAAAAGTTACTCTGCCACTGATTAAAGAATTTGTTATCTGTATCATCCTTATCATCCTTAAACCATCCCTATCCTCTTAGGGTGTGTCTCTCCCACATCACAGAATTCAGGATTGCCAGAATCAACGTAACACACCTGAATTTGCTAGTGCTTAGTTTATGTCTCTATTAGTTGACTCATTAACAGGTAACAGCAAAAGTGCCATTGGAACTCATACTAGTAACTCCTGACTTATTTCCCTTACTATATTTGAGTTCGTCTTTGTTCACCACCCCATCTTCAAAACAAACCCAAGTCTTCTAATGGCTTGCTCAGACATAGACTTTTGAAAGACTTGTCTTTTCCTCAAAGAAAAGAGGCTAAGTATGTAAGGTCTACCACTACAATAAGTCAAAACTAATTTTCTCCTAATTCTTGGGGACTCATAAGGAGGGGTGTGTGCGCAGACAGAGATGACAGAGCCAGACACATTAAGCTGCAAACAAAACACTAGTTTATATTTACAGAAGCCTTGAGATAAACAAGGTAGTATCTCACTGAACCAGTTACACAAGTCTGCTCACCTACTCCTCAGGCATATCTAGCAGCCAAGCCTTCTTCCTTCAATATATTTCAAGAGATCCTCCTATCTTGGATTCTCAACTCTGTCTTTCTACTCCTTAGCTCCTTTCCCTCCCTAACATTCAGAAAAATAGTACCCTTCATCACAGGGTAATATCAACATATCTGTTTTCTTAACAGCAAGCAAGAGAGGCTGCCTCACCAAGTGCAGTGAAAGACATTAACTGTAACCAACAGAAAACCTTCCAAAAGCCACTAATTTCCACGGAAAAGTCACTTACACACTACTGTAAGAGACAAGTCAATTGAACTCGAGCTCTAAAGACAACTTTTTTTTTTTTTGGCACCCACATGACCATAAGCAAGATCAAAAAAGTTTTGTTTCTGTTTTATTTGACTCAAGACCAATGCAATACAATGATCACCTTTTCATTCAAAGGAGCACTGCTCAGCAGGCAGCGCTTTAAACTTCAACTCCCTTGAAAGTCATCTTACAGTGATTTTTCAGAAAAGGTATTGTGATTAAAGAAACATTATATCCTTTCTAAATAACTGTTTAGTTTGATGTACAAGAACAACTATGACAAAAAAGAACCATGACCAAACAAAAAATATCCACCAAGTTTCTGGTTGTGTTACAATCTGATTGGATAAAAATAGTCCAGTAATATTAGTTTATAAATGTTTTCAATTATACTGACTCAAATATGTGACAAGATAACAGAACACTGAACAACATAAAGTGTTTTAAACATATTATTCCGAGTTCTTTACTGAACCCCAAGGTCTCCATACACATAATTTTTTTCATACAACTTTCTAAGTTGTATTTCTTCGATTGGTGAAGAGGGCAGGAAAAACTCATATTTTTTCTGGAATTGAGTATCAAGAATACCACCATGAAACAGCAACTGTATATTAAAAAGCCTGATGACACACAAAAGGAATTCACATTTCAGTTTTGTGTATCTTTGGGAGCATTAGTGAGTAACCTGCTCAAGTTAAGCTATTTTCTTGACATCTTCTATGCCACCTGCTAGCTGGTTGCTCTACTGAAATAAAATGCTTCTCAAAAATCAGATGGAAAATTAACAGCTTCATTCTCTTGGATGTATCTGGAGCATTGGCAAGTAACAGAATATACGCAAAATATTCCTCCCCTCAAATACAGAGCATCTTTACATGACAATGCAAAGCTCAACAGCAGCTAAACTGCTCTGCAAAACCAAGCCATTTTCAGGAATGCTAGAACATTCTTGATATTATATAGAAAATAAACTCCTAGTTTTTGTAAGGCACTTTGAGATCTTTTAATGGGAGCTATAAAAATACATTGATATATTAAATATTTTCCACCAACATTAATAAGAAACTGTAATAAGAGTACTACTTTACAGATCAATAAAATACAAAGTGAATACTTGATTTGTTTTTGCTCACAACACACTAATGTCATACCACAGTCAGAACTGAGTACAGACTCAACTATACTTCACAATATGGTTTAAAGGTCTTGGTGGTGTTTGGTCAGAGGCTGGACTTGATGATCTCGGTGGTCTTTTCCAACCCTAATGATTCTACAACCAGGAATCACTAGCATAACTTTTCCTTTCCTCTTAGATATCTCCTGGGTACAAAAATTCTGTAGCAGAAACACTGTTTTGCAAAGCAGTATGACATGAAACATGACTGATCAAGAGCAAAAGAATAAGAAAGGTCCTAAAAAAGTGCAACTACAAGAAGTAAAGCCAATAAGTGATCTCCACAAAGAGCAACCGAGACTGAAAAAAATGAGATTTTTACTTCAGCTCCTGTAATCTAGAAAAATCTCATTTTACCTTTAATCTTTCAGTCACTGGAACCAGCATGTCTCAGATTTTTTTTTTAACTGTGTTCTGTGTCATTCATAAAGAGCATCAACTTTGTTAATGAGAAAAAAAATACATTCTGCATAGGCTTTATCACAGGCCCAGAAATATTCTTGGCATTTAGTCAGCAGCTCAGCACACGTAAGTCAAAGCAAACTCTCTTAATAAGTCAGGAGACAAAGGTCTCCAACAACAGTAATATTTTTTATACCCTCACCAGATGGCTGACTAGGCAAAAACTGACTGAAGAGTTGCAATAAGACAATGACTTCATAGTCTTACATGATAGCACGTGACCAGATAAAGAACTAACAATGTAAAGAACTGCAAAAAATTTTATCATGCACTTAGGTCACCCTACTCAGTTTCAAGAAAATAATAGTGCATAAACCTCACACGTGTTGTGATTCTTGGGGTGGTCCTGTGCAGGGCCAGGAGTTGGACTCTATTACCTTTGTGTGACCCTTCCAACTAAAGATATTCTACAATTCTATGATAAATCTATTGCAAAAGAAGGAAATACAGAACTTGAGCCCTTCACTGTAACCCAAAACCAGTGCTGGTACACAGCTAATACAGTCTCCCCTCCACAGCTATTAAAACCTTGCCCTAAAATACTTACGTTAATTCCACTTTATCTAAAGAAACATCTGCATTTTATAGATACAGCTACAGTTGGCAATTTCTCAATCATATAATTTAGTTAGGAAACATTTCTATGCCACCCCTTTTGTGTTTGCTTCATCCATTTTAATGAGCTGAGTGTTTCTGTCCCACCTCTCCAAGTTCATTTGCTTATGTACTTCAGTATCTGTTGCAATAGCTCTGCCTGCCATCTTCTGTTCTTCTCTCTCCCTTCTTTTCCCTATGAAATAAATCTTACTCTTCAGGTCAATTCCTCCATTCCAAGAAAGGAATGGCCCCCCCACAGTGACCCTATGGTGATAACTACAACCTAAGAGCTGCTGAGTGTTAACACTACAAAAGAAATCTCCTACTCAGTTCAGGAGGCTGCACAGGATCAAGCAGCTGAGTATTTTGCTTTGTCTTTCAAGTTGGCCTTAATACAAATTCTATTTTATAGTAACAGAAATCAAAGGGGGGAAAATATAAAGTCCTCAAGTGACCCTTAAACATTCCAAACCCCTGGACTTCAGTGGCTACAGTCAGCTTCTAGAACTATTCCCAGATCTAGACTGATGTCATACATAATGCTGGTAGACAAATAAAAATTTCCTTGATTAAGTTCCACCAGAAACACCAGAGAAAAAAGGATGGTAATACAGTTTCCTCATAGATTAGCGACATTCTTTGCAATCAAAGAAACTCCTCTGTACCTGAGTATCTTTGGATGGCCTAAGGAAAACTCCATTTCCTCCCCTCCCCTTTTGGAAGACAACCTAAAAAAAAAAACCCAAACCCCCCACAAAAAAACCCCAAACCATAGAAACAGTATACTGACTCTTTACCAGTCAGGGATCAACTTCATCCCATTTTTCCCAAGCATTCTTTCAAATCGCTTTGAAGCTTTTTCAAGTTATTGAAAATTTCTCCTTAAGTTTCAAAATGTTTTCTTACAAAGTTATTTTCTTGTTTCATTAAATGGGACTAAAAAACCCCAATCCCCACCTGCCAAAGTCTTGAGAAATGAATAACTCAGGACAATTTTCTCTATCATAAAGAAAAAAAAGAATTGCTAACAACACAAAACATCATTAGAAAAGATCAAGCAGATCTTATACTTAAAAGACTTCTTTAGACAGGTACACAGGAGAAATCAGTGACTGAACTAACATTTCCATTCCTGAAGAAACTTGTATCTTTTAGCATTTATTTTATACCAAACCAGGTAGAAGTGTTTAGTGCCAACATGTTTAGCTACATAAAACATTTCCAAAACATTCATTTCATAAATATACAAATATTTTGTTTACATACATCATATTTTTAAACAGAACACTGTGGTGTTCCAGAATCAAAGCATTTAAATTGATTTGACATTTAACTACATCTGCTGTGTGAGCTGTACAAAGATATAAGCTATGTGCTGTCCCCTGAAACTGTAACAAGTATCTGGTAAGATTACTTAGCAGTACAGATTGCACAGATTGGTCATGAAAAAAAAACATTGTGTCCAGAGAAAACATCCACAAAGAAACCTGATTCATAAGAACACCAGGTTAAATGATTTATAACCTGTGAGACAGGGGTATTCCAAGGATACTTGTTGAATGAGCTGGAAACTACATTTCTATTTCCTTGCTAGAAAACAGCAAGAGAATCTCAATAGAGAACACACACAGGAAGATTCCATGGTGCTTCTAGTGACACCAACAAACCCCTAGTATGCTATAGTAGAAGAGCAACAGGCTGTCAACAAGTCCTTTATATCAAAGTGCTGACAAAACGGCAAACTCACAAATGAAATAGAAAAATCTTATTCACTTTTCCAGATCGAATGATGCCAACAGGACAGAAGAGAAAGAAATGTACAAGAGTCATGTTTTAAAAATTGAATTAAAAAAAAAAAAAGTGTATTTCCAGTAAAATTGTTATCCTTTTAATCCTTCCTTGCTCCCTCCATTAGAAGAGAAAAACAAAATGAGTTGGAAAGTTGACTGAAGCTCACTGGAAGTTCTGTATTTCTATACATTTCAGATGGAAAAACTGAAAACACTGTAATGACTGCAGGAGGTGATTGCCATAAAATAGGTCCCAAATAACTATAAAGTGTGCCCAACTATATCAGAAAAACATTATGTCATTCCCTTAGAACATAAGTGAGATGTATCTTCTTTCTTTAAAAACCAAGCTACTACTACACACTCAAATTATCTCCACTTCTCTAGAACCAATGAAAGAATAAAACAAAAGCCAAAAGTTGGCTATTTCTCTTCACCAACTGTACCTGTATGAGCAAAATTACCAGAATTTGACATTAAACAATTTGTAAGGTATTTTTTAAAGTGCCTAATTACTCCATCCTATATCTGCACAAAGAAGTTGGCATTAGGTAATGTCTTTCAAGAGAACCATCCTCTTAAATTAGAGATTTATAATCTCAACATAACTTATTCACTGATTAATTTTGAAAACTTGAGTATCATTTATAGGCAAAATATTATTTAACAGTATATGTCATGAAATCTACAGGGTGTTGACATACTTCACACTTCAGTTATTTACAAAAATTATTGCAGTATTTTGCAAATAAATCCTGCAAAACTATTTTCTCAAACATCTCAGATTTTACATTCTGCTTTTGTCTTCAGAATTACATTTTTCACTATAAAATTATGGAACAATATTGCATTTTACTTGTAAACCAAATGGCAGCTACTAAAAAAGTTAGGTTCATAATGAAAATGGGGCTTTCTTCACCTATTAGTACTTGTTTTCCTGAAAAAAAACAAGCCAATTATATGATGCTTAATACTACTGTTCTGACTAATATCTACATATAGCATGAAAGCACATAACAGCTATTTTACAATCTCTATTACAATATCTATTTTACAAGTGATTTTCTGTCTCCAGTGATACATTTCATTCTTTGCATTATGCAATACGTGTTTATGTCTATCTCAGAAAAGCCAAATCAAATCCTCACAAATGCTCTTAAGCTTAAACTGACTTACAACCAAGCACTACTTCTGACATGAAAAAAAAGAAATACAGCTGTACCTTCCAGTTGAAAAAATATATTCTTTTTTTTTTTTTTTCAAATGAATCGTTTCAGTCACATAATACAGCTTAACTTAATTCCCAGAAGCAATTGCTAGGAGCAGGGCCAGTATCAGATAATGCTAAGCACCTAACTGGATATTAATTAATGCCTAATATAAATATATATTTCGCATGCCAAAGAAATGCAATTTTAAGCAGCTGTAGAAATTGAACAGGTTGTGATAGAAAGACAAAATGCCCTACACCATCTACTTACTAGCATGCTTATCTGCAAGCATTATAAGGCTGTTAGAAATATCTCTTCGCCTGTAAAAACACACCACTTTTGCTTCCACGTTTCCATTGGCAGTCTACAAAAGAAAGATAAATCAAGTCAGAATGTATCCCTCCTGAGCTGAGTAATACAAATTAAATGCTCTCTGCTTGGGATTTTCCCTCACATTAGTAGTTCTCACATGATTAGTCAGGCTGAAATCAACAGAATTACTCCAATAAATAAAAACGTCTTGACAGAGGCCAGTACCAGTTTCAGACCAGACAACAGGATTAAATATAATTATTTAGTCCTCAGAATTTATATATTATTCAGCTGTTCAGAAATGTAATGCCAGTATCATGCCAGCATAAGAATCCTTAAGAAATATTAGAAGCTTGTGAACAGTTCTTTGCAACACAGTTTTAGACAAAAATGTAAATTTCAAAGTACTCTGGAATTCTTTTTCAAAATCATATTGAATGTAACATGGTTTATTTGAAAAAGTCACTACAGTTATTTAGCCTGATGTTGTAAAGAATTTACTAATATTTGAAGAACTGTACCCTCTTTCTCATAATGAAAAGCACAAAATTAGTTTATTACCTTCAGTCACTTATTTAAAACTGAAAAGTATAATGTTTTAATTTTCTTACAAAAAAACATATAAAACCACCCCCAAGCATTTTATCCATGGTAGAACAATAACCAAAGCATTTAATTGTTTGCATAATATCTCCACGTTTGCTCAATACCTTTAACACAAGAAAGCAAAACATTCACATTTAAGACAGCTGGAATACATTCTCCAAACCGTCTTGGGAGAAAAAAAAAAAAAATAAATAAAAATCAATACATGACTCTGCTCTGCCCTGCATGAGCAAGATTAAATTATAGCAGTGCAGTTTAAAGATAATAAACACTACATTCAGAAGATGATTGGAATCACTTCAATTACTGTAAATAAAAAAATATTCTTCTCCAATAAAAGTCAAAAATCATTTGCCATGCACAAGTTCAGTGGATGTTGTGTTGGACAGCACTAACAAGTAATATGGTTGATGTCTGCTATGGAGTAGTGTTATGTTCCATGAACAAGAAGAAAACCATTTGCAGATCACCAATTTTTTAATTTATTTTGTAACCACTGGGAAAAAAAAAAGATATCATTATCATAATTTACATCAGGAAGGGCATTTTGATTATTAACTTTTGATGTAATGCATCAGTCAGTTTGGAGGGAACAGTAAAAATATACCATCCTAAAAAAAAAAAAAAAAAAATCCCACACTATTCTTAGTAGTATAAGAGAGAAGAAAAATAATCATGCTTTCCCAAAATGACAGTGTAGAAAGCCTCCATTCTTCAGGAAAACACCCTCAGGATGAAGAAAAAGAATACAGTCTATACTTCTATTCAAAAGCCCATCCTTCATTCACAGCTGCCAATGCACAGAGCAATAAACAGCCACAGAAGTCACATATTCTGTTATTTGATCACTGCAAAGTCTCACTGATACCTTCCAGCTCTTTTACACGTATATCTAAAAGCAGACATATGACATGATCACTGTCATTCCAGATGGATTCACAGTGTCATCATCATCCAGAGAATTAAACTCACTCATTTCCACAAGCATTCAGAGAATTTGTTTGAAAATTTTTATAGCAGAGTAATCCTGTTCACCAGGAAAGATCAGCTGGGTGTTTCCTTAGATAACAGGGCAGAATGACAGGATATCGCATAGCAAGATTTCAGTAACTGAAACATACACAACACACATAGCAAATCTCATGGAAGAAAAATAAATAAAAAAACAACAAAACCCCAAACAAACAAAACACATAAGCAAAAGAACAAACAAACCAGAAAATCTTACCACAATAGAAATCTTACGGGATGGAAATAATTCTCAGTTTTTGACAAGTGCACTGACTGCTGTTAAAGTTTAAGAAAGAATTTTAGATATTTACGTACCTTGTTAAGTTCCTCAATTCTCCTAATGAGATATGGATTGCTGGAAGAATTTTCAAAATAAACATAATCTGCAATAAAAAAAAAAAGTGAAAGTTGCTGAAATACCAAAAAACAATATGCAAAATGTATAATTATTAGTGCAAAACTTTTCTTCTAAACCTAGAAGCCCTCAAAGGGCTGAGATGTCTTTGTGAATGTTAAGAAAGTGAAGGATTTCTATGCTGAGATATAACATAATTTGTTCCTAAATTCTGGTTATAACTGCACTACATAGGCTTTAACAATCATGCTGGGAAAAAAGTTAAATGCCTAGTGTTGAAGCTTACATTGTAATTCAGTAATCCACATACTTCATAAATCTTGATACAGAAGCTGCAGTTTCTCGCAATCCATTAGGGAAGATTTAGGAATTAAGCACTTTAGAGAGTTTCTGTATTATGGAGATAGATATTTCTGTAAGATATGCCACCTCACATTTATTAGCAGATGCTCTGGCAGTACAGTTGCCCAAATGAGTAATGTACGTTTTACAATCTTTGCTTTTGTTGTCATCTCTGTTCAGTAAGATGCAAACTGTGTTAAGTCACGAGATCTTCCAGGACAAAATCTCTTCCAGCATCATTAATATAAAAATATTTTTATAGAGTGTATGGAAGCTTACTTCTATCCTGAAAGTGGCTCCCACGTAACATGCATTGCAGCACATTTCCTTCAATAATTTTCTGAAAACTTGCTTTTGTCAAATAAAAAAGTACCCATCAAATGCCAACCACATTTTAAATTTGATTTTGGATTTCCTGCACCGTGCACCTTGCAAACTTTACTTTTAAAAAGTAGAGGAGGAACCATAATGATGATTCACAGAAGCATAACTCTTCTGTGATGCTTCAACACTACATTACAATGCAATAGAGCTTCAGGTAGCTCCTTCAGCTCTAATGAAAGCTCTAATGAAATATGATCTCTGGATATTTTTCACAATTGCTTATTAAGATTACAACGAAAAAAAATGAGAATTGATGACCTTAGAGGCAAACTCTACCCATTACCTACTCCGAAAAGAATTACTTTCATGAGTAAAGGCTGACGGGACTACAATCTAAATGCCCTAATGAGGGAGTATGCAGATGGAAGATTTATGGATATATCAGCACATCTCAAAATATCAGCAGAAAGAGATTTAAACTACTATCACCCCTCATTTCCATGCATCTTCAGACTCAGTTCTGGCCGTCGAGAGATCAAGAGGATAAAGCCATTTCTGGGTACCCAACACTGCACACCTTACTTTAGCAGTGCACCTGAGCCACGACGCTCGGCACACTACCAGGTTCGCTCCCTCCGTGAGGGAGGGAAACTTATTCGTGTCAATTACGAGACGCTGGGGGTGGGAAGACAAACGCTCGCCCTGTTTTTCACCGCCTAAATGCCCACGCCCCCAGCCCCCCGGCCTTCACCCTGTGCCAAGCAGTCACGTATCAGCGCACTTCTCAGGGGTCACGTCGGTGAGCAGGGAAGCTGACAGAAATCTCCCGGCCACACAGCCGGATTAATTATTTATCCCCGACAGACCAAGGAAGGCGCGGAGAAACTCCGCGGCCAGAGGGAGGGCGCGGGGTCCAGGGAGCGGCGCGGAGGGAAGCGCCCCCGGGGTGGGCGCCGCCCGCCCTCCCGCACCACCCGGGCCCGCCAGGCCGCCCCGGGGCAGGGCTGGGGGCACACGGCCCC
>VYXB01007936.1:148912-162996 GCA_013397135.1 Pachyramphus minor
GCCCCCTCTGAGTTGTCTGGGGGGGGGGATGGTTTCTGGTAGTGGTTCCTCTCCCCCGGCGCCGCCGAGAGATCTTTCCCCCACAGGCAAGTCTCGGTAATATCCCGAAGAAAGTTCGTTTCTTGAGCAGCACCTGTTGGTGATGGGTTTGGCGGCCTCTTTGTTCGCCCCAGGAGCGGATCCCGCGGGCGGCTCCGGCGGCCCCAGCCTTCTCTGAGCTCTCCGCCGGTCGGAGAAGGCAGCTTTCTCGAAACAGGCAGCAGAAACCCTATACGACAGAATAAAGATAAATCTAGCAGCTCACCTCGGAGTCAGGAGGCGTTGAAGGAGACGCTTACAAATCATCCGATGAGAGGGATACTTCAAAAACATCAATATTGATGTAACACGGAGCCATTTCCCTGTGTTTATACAAAGTTCACACCATCACAAACAATCCATGCACTTTACAAAAAAATTGATCCTGCTAGGGAATGCTTCCTTGGGAGAGAAATGCTTGTTATCATCTTCCTGCAAGAAAGAGGATGATTTATTGTTTGTTTCATGTCCTGGATATTTATGTATGTAGCTTTAGCACTACCAAGCTAAAATTTCACTTCATCCTGAGCTACAAGGAAACACATTGCTTGGAAGGAGGATGATCTTTCCCGGTGTTTCAAATGATCATATCCTTTCTTCCCTTCACCCTTTAAGCAAATCTGGGACTATATAGTTAAGATTTCGTCTACTTTTAGCACAGTTTAATTCCCCAAGTGAATACTTTGTGTCAAAGAGGCAACTGAGTACCAAACTCCTGAAACACATAAAGCAGGCATGTGATACAGTAATTTAGTCTTCTTTAATAAACAGCAACACATTCAAGCATTGAAAGGAGAAGAGGGGAATTTTCGTGTTTTGTCTCCTGATGACAACATCTGAGATGAAAATAAAGTCCACAAAAATTCCTTGGGAAGTACCAACTCTGTTCAACTGGTTATTTCCAGAGGCACAATAACACAACCTTGGCAGAGACCTGGGGTGTTAGTTTACTCCTCCAGGTTACTGCTTGGTTAAGTGAAACAGGTTAAACTTTCAAGGCAAGAGAACAGTTAAATCAAATAGTATGTTTGTCACAGTCATTATCAAATAAACAAAATGCCTCCAAGCTGTTTTCCTCATCTTAAATTTGCACTTCTACACTAGCGAAATTCCCACACTTTGAAGTTTACAATGTATCCTCATCCAGCAAGGAGTGGATTTAGATAGAACCAGACTGTTGCTTCCACTAAAGGCATGGCCTATGGAAAAGGAAGGCAGTTCCTGAAGATACAGAATATGGGAAAGCCGATGGTCCCATCCTGCCCTTTCAGGTTGACAGCCTAATAAGAGTTAGAAAATAGCATGAAAACCACCTTTATTTACAGTTGCCTGAATCTAGCATGCATCACAGACAGATAAATAAAGAATAGTGTTTATATACCTTAGTACTGAATCAATTCTTATTCACAGTAACACAGTTTGTATAGTCACTAATAGCACAACCTGACGTCCTGCTGTATTTCCATAGCTCAAAGTCACTGCTTTGGTAGTGGGCACAACTGGCTAGTGGATACAGAGTTGCAGGACTGGCAGTACATTTTACTTTGGGTAACAAATACAAAAGCCTGGATACAGTTTATTTTCAGAGCTCTCTCGGTGTACAGATTGGGAAAAATTAAAGTTATGTAAACATCTTCATTTTTCTAAATTAAATACAATGGAAAACTTTCAACCACAGGACTGTTGAGAACAAAAGATTCAGGTAAGAGCTTTGTCTTAACCTGGTAAATGAACTGTATTTAGATATAGACTAAGAGTACTTGTGTTGTTTGAAAGAAACCACATTTCTGTAGCAACTTATATTAATTAAGTTGCAAAATAGATTATTTCTGTTAGAGACACAAGTTACCTGAGAACCTCATTCCACAACTTTTTTGTGCCATCCTGAGCAGACCATCATTCCTCCTCATAATCCTCCAAAGAATAGCCAAGAAGAAAAGAATGGAGTGTAAAAAGGATCGTTTTAAAACACAGACCAGTTCCAAGGTCCAAGCTGACCAACTGCCTCCATGGTAAGCCAGATCAGCAGTCTTGAAGGAGGTAGAAATGAGGTGGTGAGAGCAGAGATGCCTGAGAACCTTTCATGGCATTCCGAACACAGTGTCTATTGACTTATCCAGGCTGCATCCTCATTATTGGCTTTTTCACTTCAGCATCATCAGGTGCATCTAAATCATATCTATTAAATACCCATGAAGCTGACTGGAACTATACAATTTTTAAAACTTATTTTTAAAAAATGTAATGATTTTTTTTTTTTGTAGAGATAATACAAAAAGCTTCACTTTTTCTTCATAGGCAATTTAAGACTTCTTTCTTATATATGGAATTAGTTGGACAAAGGGCATGGGAATCTGCTATCAGATAATTTTAATCCTGAATTTTCATTTTTGATTCTCTAGCTTTTCAGAGACCATAAGTTGCATTTAGTCAATAGCAGGACTCTGGCTGTTCACAGTTCACCTAGTTCAGAAGCTTAGGACAAATCCACAAGAATTCCTGCATCAAACAAAAATTCTTCATCATTGATGCACTTTCCCCACTATTGCAGAGCCAAGATGAAGCTTTCAATAAGCTCTGACAATTTTATCACTCAATAAAGTGGCAGAAAAAGAGACTTTCCCTTGCAGCTGTTGTACAACATCCTGTTTTGTGTCCAGAGAACTTAATTTTATCAGTTCCTGATTTCAAAAGTTCCTTAATTTCAAAAAGCCTGAATCTAACCAACATCAAATACTTTATCAACAAAAAAAAATCCAACCTATAAGATTACTCACAAAAGTCACCAATACTGATGCCAAATCTTACTAAGTTACTTGCTAAATGATTATACTGACAGTCTATAGGACTAAAGTAAAATGTGTTGGTAGAGGTGTGTTTCAGATTGAAATACTTCAGGATTGTACAGGTAGAAACATCTTATTGAAATCAACAAAAACATTGAAGAAGAGAGTTCCTTGAATCTTGATAAAAGATGTTCATCTTCCTGTGGAGCTTTCATAGACACTCACCCTCATGCTAATGCAACAGAAAGGAAAAGGCCTTTCCCATCCTTGGGTCACACCTATGGGACCTGCCTTACTCAGGGGGGCTGAGCTTAGAGGATTTGGTTTGGTTTTTGGCACAGGTAATTTGAAATCAGAGAAAACATTCAGCAGTTCAAGTTTATGAGTTCATACCAAGAGAATACGGCTCCCTTGATAGTAAACCTTTCCTACAACGAATAAACCATCTGTATACACATAATGCATGCAAAGAGTTAAAAAAAAATACAAAGGACTTCACAAATGATCCTTTCTTGTCAGCCTAAACTGCTACACTGAGAGTAAATCACCATCACAGTGGACTTAGGTAGTTTATGGACTTGTCTCATAGCTAAAAAAAAAAAAAAAAGTAGTTTATAGAAAGACACTTCCATCTCATGTGAACAAACATGACAACCAATACAGTTGCACATTGATCAGACTGGCTTAGAGGCAGCATGTATTTTTTTTTTTACCAATGCAAAGACACACCAAAGCTTGCAAAAGTTCATTAATGAATTTGTAGCAGAAACAGCATTCATACTGGTGTCACTTAATTAGTCACAGAAGAAAATCATTTTCCATGTCAATACTCATGATTATATTTATTAAAAAACTTACATAACTTCCATTTTGCAACAAACATTATATAAGGTGTGGGTTTGTTTTAATTTACAGGAATACAAAAATCAGTGTTTATATCCTAAGCAATAGAAACTTTTAGCTGCCTGTAGCAGAAGCTAGTTGCAATCTGTAATAGATGTTTCCATATCAACTTCTTTATAAATCAGAAAAAAAATCCCAATGCTCTCACTAGAGAAAATCATCTTCTCTTGGCATCAGAAATAACGTTGGCTTTTTTATTGACTCTATGAGTCAGATTTCTCAAGAGACTCTTAGCTAAATATATCACTATTTTCATTAAATATGATTTAAACAATAGCTTAAAGCTAATTGCCAAATTATTAGTAGTCTGCAGATTTAGATGTTCAATCCAAATCTTAAAGTCATAGCAATACCACTAAATCAATGTGCAGACAAAAATGGTGCTTATGGTTGTCAACAAGTTATTATTTGAGAGGGTAGTTAAAAACAGATATTGGGTAATGCTTTTTCAATAACTATCATAGTGCTATACAGATTGGTGCTATAGCCTACCATATGGCATTGCTTTGACACCATACATAATTTCATTTCCCATAAATCATACAATTGAATCAAGGTCTTTTTTTTTTTCTTTTTTTTGTGCAAAATAAGTCAGATCTGGACCTATATGTACTGGTCTTCTTGTTATGACTGAATTTGCTTTAATGAAAACCACTCTGTTGCAATGGAAATAGTACTATGGGTTTGATGGACAGAGGGAGGGATGAATGGTGAAATAAGGTTTATCATTATTCTTCTACTAAAGGTTAGATAGGCAAGAAATGCATTTCTTCCACTCCAGAGGCATAACACTCAGTTTTTGATAATAGTCTTCTCAGCAAAAGAGTAAAAATCTTATTTTTCTAATCAGATTTTTAAAAATAAATAAATTCACCAATCTAGAGCTTTTATTATAGCTACCAATTTACTTTGCAGTTCACATCCTAACGAAGAAAAAGCCTGCAGCTTTGGAATTCAGTTTTGTACACCATTCTGTTTGCCAGTTTTAGAGAAGACTTAGGTTCATGTCTAGTTTCTGTTAAAGTCAATGTGAATTTTGTGGGTGACTCCAGTGGGGCTAAAGCAACACGACTATGTACCTTTGTTATCTTTCTCGTAGGCAAGACTGTGAATCAGAGCAGTTAGAAGCACACTGGAGTGTTGGATAAATCTGCAGCACTCCAAAATGAAGCCATTTGGGGCTTCCACACAACACTAGATAGATATTAAACACCCTGCACTGAATTTACTCTTTATCATCTCTCCCTTTCTCTCAACTGATCTATTTTTCGTGCTTAACACCTGCTAAAGAGCTGTGAAAGGTGCTTAATGACACCTATTTAAGTAGAGTACAGTACATTCATCTGAGCAGAATTAATTTAAGTCAAGGACTCAGTATCTGTTCAGTTCAGATTTTCTGGGGCTTGAATGATCTCAGGCAAGCAACACCAAAGTGCAAGTTACTGAACATATGTATGCTCAGTGCCTTACTGTGTCCCTAAATAGTGCCTGGTGTTTCCATTACAGACACTTTTGACCTGAAATTCTCAGGTACTAAAGGTTCTACCTCTAGTTTGGAAAAATCAAAACGATTTCTTTATGCAGGTAGCAAGTCTCCAGGTCAGCACAGCAAGAAGATGATAACTCGTTGCTCTATTGGTAGGAAGAGCTTCACTTCTGAATTCAGGCTGGATGCATTTCAGGGACATATTTATCAGTGCTGTAATGAACACACCTTCCTCCTAAATCAAGGGCATCGTGCCTGCTTAAACACAGTGAGTTTAACTTCGTGTTCAGGTGACCTTTCTTTCTAACAACAGGTGGTATGATAAAGGAGGTTACTTTGCCTGCCTGGTTAACAGGCTTCTGACTAGATGACTTACTTCCAAAAATCAATCTGGGTAATGGCAACAAAGAGCAACAGCACTATGGCAGTAGTGCTGTTATTTTGGAAAGTGCTGGCAGTCACTATTCAGCAAGTCTTTTACCTAGAGGCAATCAAATCCCTGTCTGAAGCCAGTGAAGTTCATGAAGCGTTCTCTCGGAGTGAATGGAAAGAACAAGTGATGTACTTCTAGGTAGCCAGATTACTGCAGGCAGAGTTACTACACAAAGCAATAGGTGGTAACACAAGAAATATTGCAAGAATTAGAGGCTCCCTAGTTGCCAAGCTGGCATGTTTTTTGTTGTTGTTTGGGATTTGTTTGTTTTAAATCAGCTATGTGTTATGCTTGGCAAGAAGAAATAAACAGCTTGAAAATCCCCTTCCACATAGCACACAATGGACTGATGGAGAACACTTGTGCACTCAGAATACTAAGAGTATTCCCTCCATATAGCCAGGGAATGGTAGATTTTACATATTTTCTACAGCAAGGAACCTAACTGAACTGATAAGTCCTGCAAGTTTTTTAATAATGGCTGTTTGTACTAAAATAGACAAAACAATAGGCAAATTTGTGTCAAATTAGGCTGTTTGTACAAATTTGGCACAAAAAAAAACCCAGAAAACCAAAACTCTGAACATATTACCTATCTCTGAAAAATCCATATTCAGTAAAAATCTCCCCACTACTGCAATTAAGTCTTTGTAGGAAAGGTAGATACCAATTTTACCATCTAATAAATCTGTCATGTCCATGCACAGTCTGACAAGTTTTACTTTCCCTCTAGCAGACTGAAGATTTTTTACTACAGTCCTCACAGCCATTTATCAGATGAGCCTTTCACTATTTTTTAACCTCTGCAACTATACCCTTTTGCAGCTTGTGTTACAGATAAGGATGAAAACCTATAGAATCTGGATACCCAAGATTAATAGTCTGAAAGTATCTGAGTTTTAATCTTCTACAATATCATCTAGAATACAAAAAAATATTTTAAACCCTTACAAGCAACTTGTTCTTATCATTTATATTTCAATATAAACAAAAAAAAATCAGCTCTCTTCTCCTTATGAAGCTCCTATGGGAAGCAAGAGTACAACAGTTAGCTGAGTTTAACAAACACACGGAGTCAAAACTGTGTGTTTTCATTTCCCTGTTTTCCTCAAAGCTATCCAATCAACTACTCTGACATAGGGAATCAGCAATGGGGAGAACTGCTAGGGGGAAAGACCAGTTCTTGGTCTTCAGGGAGAATATGACCAAAGAAGCCTCTCTTATAGTATGCTCTTTGAAAATTCCCAGATTCCTTGATCCAATGGTTCTGCGATACAACTCCGAGAACACTTCAGGGTCCATCCTGCAAGTTGCACACAGTGTGCTTGTTTTCCTTTTCTTCTAAACACAAGAATAATTTATACTGGAATAACCCCCTTTTATACTGTTACAGCTATTTCCTCTTTAGAGATCTGTAAAAGTTCTTAAACGAATGCATATCCACAGAAATAATAAAAACACAACAAGCCTCTCCAACAAAAAAAAAAGGAAAACACCACAAAAAAACCCTAAAACCCAACAATAATGAAACAAAAAACCCCCACAAAACAAAAAAAACACCACCAAACCACACCAACCAAACAAACAAAAAAAACCCCAGCCCACAAGCAAAAAAGTCCAACCAAAATTAGTCAGCAAGATATCCAGGACTATTTTCACTGAAGCCAGTTCCTGAACTTTACCAGAATAACCACCAGCAGCCGAATCAAAGTATAAACATCTGTATATGTGAAATGCCCAGAAGACATCACAGAGAAAATAAACACAGCTCATGCTACTAAATCACATATACTCTGAGACAGAAGAAGCCTGCTCATGCATACTTCTCAGATCTGATTCCAGAAGTTCTGGACTTCTTCCCAAATGAAGACTCATATCCCTTTGAGGACTGTTGGGGTCCATAAATAAGTAGTGGTCAACATCCAAGCCATGACTGTAGGGCTCTAACAGATACTGAATGCCATCTGCTTTCATGGATATCAACCAGATGATACAGAACATACAATAGAGGTAGAAGGCCTTCCAACATTTCCATGCTGGAGACTACTGTATAAGTTCTCATAATAATTATTCATAACATCAGTTTCCTAGGGACTTCTTCATTAAACCAGATGAAAATAGTACAGCATGACAGGTAGGGGAAAATTGCAATAAAAATATCCTAGCCGTAGTGACTGTCAAGCCTTTCAGTACATAACATTTTTAATGAATATTTTAAGATTTCTTGTTTTGATTGGGTCCTCTTGGGTAGTCACTCAACATTTTGGGATGAAGAAGGTTATTTATGCTTGTTTGATGAATATTTTCTTCTGAACATGAGTTATTGTGTGTTTTGCTATCAACCTTTCCTGTTCAGAAAAGAAAATAACAAATGACTGAATACAGCGCAGTGATCTGCTGCCCGAAGCAGGAGGAGAAGGTGCCTGGACAGGGGTATAGTGTTGCCTTGTGTAGGATGGACTCCATGGACTTTACAATACTTAATCTGACATTTTATCCCTGCTTAGCTCTTACCATGCTCTTTAGCAAGCTTGATGCAATCTATAAAGCATTGAATATGTTATGTTAGTTCTATCTTTAAAATTTGAAGAGCTAGGCTGCTTATGCTGCTAAATAGTAATCATGACTTAAAGGGGACCCATCATTTGGAAAGGCCTTTTACACTTTTCCTCATACACTGAAATGTAAAAATGAGAGTATTACATTGTAGTTTAAGACTCTCTTTTTTATTTTTTTATGGGACAAATTCTGCTTCTGAGTATCTTTCTTATTCATCTACACCTTATTCACCTTTCTTATTCATCAAAATTATTTCCCCACCAAACAGGACAAAAGTTACTACAGTTCTTCATGATCTTTCTGGTATTCTGTATTCACTTCCTGTTGGAGTCTGCTGTTCTGAATAGCTAAATGTAATGCTGCTTTTTCAGATACACCAGTCTTGCAATCCCCTCCAAGTGCAAAACTTCAAGGCACAGAGAATTCATCATGCCACCACTCATAACTTTAAAATTTGCTCCATTGCTATTTCCATTACCAGCCCCTGTTCCAAGGTCTATAACTTGGTAGTAAAAGTTCTTACTAGGTTGAAATTTGTCCTGTGAGATTTAAGGAACCCAAGAGCTATTTTCTTTTTTACTATGAAATTACTTCTCTGTTGTCGGAGACAGAGAGGATTGCTTTTCCACCAACCAAACAGGCAAAGAACCTTATGCCTGCAGTTGTACCAAGCAACTTGTCCATGAGAAATAATTATTCTGTTACTCAGAATATCTGTCTCCTGAGCCAATTGACCTAAATTGTCACAATTTCTGCAACACAGATTCCTTTCGATGGAATTTTTAATCTAAAATTCCTTAAACAAAGAAAATACTGGAATACTAGACAGACCATCATTATTAGCAACACGAAAGCATTATTTTATTTACCAACAGAGACTTGGGAATACTAAGCCAAAATTAACTCCGTCACACCTCTGTAAATTCAAAAAAACTCTACTGGTACCACTGACTTAATCCACAGGAATCTCAGTCTTGGGGAAGGCACGAGAACTTGGCTACATGATTACAAAATTCAGCAACAGGTTGACTTTTTAAGACCCAACCCTGTGAAAGGAAGATGGGAAGATTGTGCCTCTCTGTTCTGCTCCTGGGATGGGAAACTGTATGCTTCAGATTGGTAACCGGTCTGCCAGACCTGTGGTGTGCTGAGAGGAGGAATACTCATACACCTCAACAGACTCACTGCCACAAAGCCGCCAAGAAGTGCAGGGTTAGAAATCACAGCTCCACAAGCTTGTCTTCCTCCCCGACTGCTCCTCAGGGAATAACAGAAGTGTAAGAGACTGCAATAATAAGCTGTATGAGTAGACACACTATATACTTGGCAGTGGCTGAGTATTTTTCATGTTCTATGAAGTCACTGAAATGCTGAACTTGAGAGATGAGGAGGTCAAAAGGAGTATTTTCCAAATAATCTCTGCAAATAATAAAAGAGAGCACCAGGCTCTGGCACATCCATAATTTCTGATGGTACCCAGGCCATGGCAACTGCACACATATTAGAATGGATGACCACAGCCCAGGCCGAATGGGGAACTCCTCACCATCCTCTTTTTAGAAAAGGGGATAAGATGCTTGGGGCTAAGAACAGTGAAGGAGAGAGAATGAATGTATGACTTATTGAGAAGGCTATTCAAAAGTAGGGCTCCTAGTACAGCTCCAGGAAAACAGAAGCACAGGATTTCAATCCAATGTTTTAATCAGTAGTTGGGGGTTTTATTTTGTTCTCCTTTTTTTGACTTTTATTTTGGTTTATTTTTTAAAAAAAGCAAAACCTTATTTTCCCCATTCTTCTTCTCTTCTGAGGAAAAAAGTAATTTTAATATATGAATTACAAAACAAGTTAGGAAGAAGACACAGAAAATCAGTGATATAAATTGATGAATTAAAGACAGATCTCTGAATTAAAGATTTAACTATAGGAGGAAAGAAAACAAATAAGGCACTGCAAACATGAGATGTCAGTTCCCAGTTTGAAGTCTGTTTTGCACCACAAATGTTTAAACAGATGAAATTTCTAAAAAAGAGAGAAGAAAGAGAGAGAGTCATGTTTAAACCTGCTGAGGGAAAAATGTGTTAATGATCTGATAACAATAGTCTTCAGAAAATTTGGGGAGCAAAATGATCTTAAGGTCATGTTTTGCAGTCTTCTGCATAATACTGCAACACAAAATAAAATAAAATTAAAAAAAAATAAAGTCCAAACCTCCAAACAGAAAGAAGTTCCTCCAGCTAAATGCTGCAGTGTATAGGCAGACACTTGCTGCTAAGGTGTTGGAATCTTCTGAAATAAGCTTCTGTGATATTTACTATAATTTCCAACTTTTGAGAGCCAGGCCAATATAATATTCATTGAAGTGGAATGCAAGGCAGTGCATCTCATTAAATCATGTTAAGCTTTTCTAAAGAGACATGTACAATTTTTTTCTTACTATGATTTCAAGATTACTGATGTCTCCTGCCTTGTTGTGCAGTAGTTTAAAAAAAAAAATCTAAAAGCACAAAAACTCCCATGGATCAAAGGAAAAAATTACTTAGAAACTGCAATGAGCAATTTATTTTATTCTGGCTCTTGCAATTGAAAGGCACATCTATAAACCTGCCTGGGCAGCTTAACGTGCAAAAACCCAGTTGTACTGGAAATTCACCAAAGATCTGCATGAGGAGAAGTTTGCACAGCTCTGCAGACAACATTACCTATTTGTTTCTTAGCCATCGTTGCCAGAAAAGATCTGGTTTTTCATCAATGTTGTGATGTTTGCTTCTTTTGCTATCTCCAGGCTAGAGTCAGTTCTAACTTGATAGCAAAGTTGTGCCAAAGTCACTCCAGCTTCAGCAGCTGGGTTTCACAGTTTATCGCCCTGGGAAGCAGGGAAATTAGGGGACAACTAAATTGCTAATGTCGTTTGATTAGCTTTACATCCTGCAGGTACATCAGTAGCTGAGTCAGAGAGGTAGTGGCCATTACAGCAATGCAGGTGGCCCATTTGCAGTTTGATTTCAGCATGACGCAACTATTTTTGAGCACTGCAGAATCCACCAGCAGCACTTCCCAACACACCCTGTGATGGCAAAAGAATGCATCTTTTTCAACTTCAATTTCATTATACATTTGGCACACATTATAGAGGGATACCACTGGCAAACTGCTCCTTCTCTGAATCCCACTCCTCCCTCCCCAAGGGGAGGGCGTGGAGTTTACCTTTCCCACCTATAATTAGCAGGAAAAGAACAATTAGTGAACATATTGCAGTTTTCCACAAAGCAACTCAAGAATTCTGATGTTAGTGACAGGGTTTAAAACGTGGAGGCAGGTCTGCAAGTAGGTAGGATCTGCACTTGCCAGCATAGAAACAAAAGTATGTTGAAATAGGCAAAAATATGTGCTCAAAAAAAAAAAAAAAGTGAAATCAGTGCTTGCAGAAAATGAAACTGAAGCAACTTTTACCAGAGAACAGCACAGCATAAATACTGTACACAAATGAACACTTTCACAGTGTGAAATACATAAAAATATGTTCTCATGCCGTTGTTTTCATCTCAAGAACCAGATTCTCAGATATTTCACTATGTCTTCTGTCTAAAAGGTGATCAATCTATCAGACCATTCTAGTGGATTCTGACGCAAGGATTTGTACCTGATCCAGACCATCAGTGGTACATCATACCTTGAAGTCATAGTTGAAAAGTACCCTTATGAGGAATATTATACCTTCATAAAATGAAGGAAAAGAAAGACAAAATCATTCTGGCTATGGGACATTTCTAGCTGTGTAATGGAGATAATGGTGTGATCACTTTAACTTCCAACTCTGGGACATAAATCAGTCTCTTGTGTCATTTAGGAAGGAGTCATTTGATGTAAAGGGTGAGAAGTTACTGCTCCTGAAAGCAGATACCAGCTTGCACCAGTGGTGCAGCAGGGAACATCTATGTAATTTGTTTAGATGTTGACAATGACTATGGGGAGACCTGTGTACAATCACCTACGTGCAACCCAGTCTAATGTCATCCCATTTGCTGGAAGCTGGAGCCCTCTCCAATATATTGCAGATAAGTTACAGAAAGTAGTGAGCTTATTCCTGCACAGCCACCAAAGGCATGCTGCCATTTAGCATCCTACGCTGTGAACTCAGGACAGAGCGGCTTTATTGCCTTCCCTGTAACTGTAATGGAGCTATGCTCCAGTTGTTCCCGAAGCTCCGATAATGCAAAGGTTTTAACACCTCGTTTCACTGCAGAACCAGATCTGCCTGTGTCCTGAAGAAGGATATGATCACCCTGCACTCTCCAGTGCCCCGAAAGGCTCAGGAAAAAAGGATTTTTACAAAGACGTCTGATGTAATTTTCAACAAGAATTTAAGGATTTACTCTAGTGGTTTAGTAATTTTAACTGGATGAATATTTAACTTCAGATTTAGTATTTTAAGAATCTGATCATCATCTTTAAGTTCTAAACAGTCATGCAAATATTTATCTAAGTTAGCAAGCTTGATCATTTTCATAAACTAGTATAGTAAACAGGAAGAGTTTCTGGGATCTCTGGAAGAATACATATGATAAGAATAAAATGCTGAATAATTCCTTTTAAAAATAAAAATCTGCATGTAGGGGATAAAAGTGACTGAATTTTGTACACTTAAACGTTATGTAAGACCTAATTCTGCATCATTTATTGTAGTTTGGTACAATCCAGTGGTCAGCAGTCAACAACAGCACATTTGAGAGGAGCAGAAGGGGGGAATATTTCCCCTATTCATCAGGAAACAAGTGAAAAAGTTTTTAAAAATGCCTTATTTTATGTTATTTCCTCTGAAGTGTGATGCTTAGGACAGTATAATAGCAAGACACAGTTCCTAACCCTCCTCTCCTTCCCCCAGGAGTTTATATACCTAAAATGGAAAAGTATAGAATTTCTCACTAAGGAATAAAAGGAATTAACAAGCATTTCCAGAAACTTTGCTTTAGAATATTTTTTCCTTGGATCCAGTAAAATGCTGCTTGCAAGACACTAACTCACTGTAATTACATCCCACCTAATTAGACCTCCAGGCTTATCACCTCCTTTAAATAAGCAGTCAGAGCTGTGTCCTGTTTTCAATGGCTCCGCAGAAGTCCCCAGCAGTGGGATTTCAGAATCCCAGCTGTCTGAATTCCCTTCCCAAAGGTCATGGTTGACTCACCAGGGCATCTAACCTGAGTCCCAACCAACACAACTTCCAAGTTCCTGGTTCTATCCTTCAAAGAGGCATAACAGACACCTAGGGCTCAATTCATTTACCTGCACTCAGGCATAAAGTGTCCCCTGTACAGCATGCTGGACATCTGCAGGGGGACAGGACAAAAAATGCTCAAGCAATACTGGAGCAGCAGGTGGAGAAAATGGTAAATCACAGAACCACGGAATCATTCAGATTGGAATATTGATGCCTCTCAGATCAGAGTCCAACCAGCACTGCCAAGCCCACCACCAAACCATGCCACATCTACATGTCTTTTAAATACCTCCAAGGATGGTAAGTCAACCACAACACTGGGCAGTCTGTTCCAGTACTTAATATCCCTTTTGGTGAATCAATTTATCCTAATATCCAATCTAAACCTTCCTGGGCACAACTTCGGGTCATTTTCTCTTGCCCTATATCTTGTTCCTGGGGAGAAAATGGAGGGCATTCCAAGTGACATTAACTCTGTATGTTTAGGTCACAGAACTGAGCTCATGGCCTTTGCTGAGGGTGCAAGGGGAAAAAAACACCCCAAACCACAAAAAAAGCACAAGAGTAACTCTTAATGTTAGCTAGTCAAAAAAAAAAAAAAAAAAAAAAAAAGAAAAAAAA
>VYXB01007936.1:163003-196159 GCA_013397135.1 Pachyramphus minor
AAAAAAAGGAAAGAAAAGAAAAAACCCCACTAACAAAACACCCCCAAAACAACACAAAAAACCCAAAACCAAACAAACAAAAATCCAAACCAACCAATCAAAAAACAAAACAAAAAGGTAAGATTGTAAGAAAATAATGTTTATATGCATTTATCTGGACCAGTTTTCTTCCTCTTCTGAGAACATAGTTTGGATTCACCCATACACGTGGCTTCTCCAAATCCCAGTATTTCTCTCCATCTTCTCTGCAGATTGTTTCCCTTCCCCTTGGTAGTCATTTAGAACAGACTCTCACTGGTGTGAAAACACATTCCCATGTTGTATTCTCCTGTGAGAATACCTTCATGCCTTTGAATTCTCCATTAGCAAGTTTCCTTCTAATCACCTTCCTCAGGCGAGCAATGTCCTTCTCTCTGTGCTTTGTATCTGCCTGCCTGGAGTTCAGATGTAACAAACTGAATTACCCCCCAGCAAGTAACCATCCCTGTCCGAGAGGGCTTCACTCATTCAGCAATCATTGAGAACTCTAATAGCCTTCAGTAATTAGCCCAATATCAGGGACAAGAAGTTTTGCTGGGATTTTCTCAATATGGAGATGAAGGACAACAGAGAATGCAGTTGTCTCTCACATTAAAAAAAGCTCACGGTCTGACCTACAAATACATTGACTCTCCATTATGAAATCTTAATTGTTCACAGCCAAATTTCCCAAACTGTCAGCACGTTTCATGAAGCAAGTTAGTCTCATTATAAATGTCAACTGCAGATTGTATTCTGTGCACATGTATATATATGTGAATATCCAGCTCCCTACTAAATGTCATTCATCCACTTTTAGAAACATTTATATTCAAAATTATTCAGATTTTTACAAGTGCCTCAGCGATAAGGGAACTTGTACTCTTATGTCAGGTGCCACTGACAATCCAAACTGCATCTGTCACTTGACTGCTTGTTTAATGATTATATGTGGCAACGGGATCATCTTCTGAAAGGTTTTCTATGTAATCCGCAAAGCACACTGAAGTAGAGGGTCTTTGGGGAAGGGAAGTTTTTTTAGAAAAAAAACATCTATTTGAAACCAATTTTGCCCAAGACCTAAGCAAAAGATAAATGCAAATCATAGTCCATCTGTGCATACAGAACTTTTGAAGCATTTGTTCTGTTCTTTATGTATTGCCTTTTCAATTAATTAAGATAGAGATAGCCAAATATGGCAGTACATTTGACACCAAAAAGCCTTGGGGTTTTTACCCCACAATTTTGCATGTTATACACTACATACTCCCTGGCTGGGAAGATCTTCTTGTTCTGTGTTTACAAGTCTATCATCATGGCGACCTGCTCCACAGCTAAAGTTCCTACAGGCTGTGGTCATAAAAATAATTGAGATTCCTGATAGAAGACAACCCACAAAAAGCCAATTTTGCTTGTACTGAAGTCAACAGTAGCTACCTCAGCAGGACAGAATCTCACCCGAGTTATGAAAAATGCTGCCATTAAAATATGCCACTAGGTTCACATACAAAATGTAGCTAAAGACTCTCATTTCTAAAAGCAAGCATAGAGCTACTCTCAGAACACAGAGCAACGGTCTCAGCACAGGGTCAGAAAGATTTGGAAGCTGCAGAAAATATTTCAAGTTCATTGAATACCCCTAGGATGCAATAGCACAGTGCAAGCCCTGAACATAAATGTTGACACAAAGAAAGCTAGTTTTACATAATCACTATCAATTGTGAAGTTCCTCCTGGGCAGCAAATTATAACAACTATAATGCCAGGAAAAGTGTTAATTGCTTTGATTCAACATCCCAGTGTGTATATCCAGATCCTAAAAACTGAAACCCAACCAAGAACAAACCAACACCTATATTTAGGTGTATATATAACCAAACCAATATTTTAGATTACTAGCCCATCCAGTCCTTCTAGAGATTCCCTTTATGCCTCATACTTTACCATTTAACACATAGGTTGAATACTCTTCACTAATTTCTATGTCGACTAACATGGATTTATTGGCTCATCTGGTTTTTTACTAATTAGGTACCATCTTTCAAATCAATACAGATGGAACTTTAAAATGTGTTTTTGGTTTGGTTTGTTGTATTTGGTTTTCTTACACAATAACCTTTAAGAAGGTCTTTTTCTTAATATATTACTAAGTGTTTTGCATATGGTCACACAAAGTCTTCAGTGTTTTGTCTCTTTCAGGCTCTCTATCCTATTTCTTCAAATTTCTTAAGACATTCAATCACTAAATTAAACACCAACAAAACCAAAACATACAAAAAATTTAAGACAGATATATTATAGCTACTGAACTGACACTTGTAAATTCTGAGTAATTCCCATGACAAAATGTGAATTACTACAAATTTACTACAAACCTGCTATTCCGCAATTCCAGTGGGGTAACCAATCTCAAAATTGAAAGACTGTAAATTCTGACTAAAATCTTTTGGTTGTGATAAATTGCTGCTCCTGGTGCAGAAAGATATTCTTTACAGTTGTTGACACCAGCTCACTGGAATGAGTCTTCTCAATTGGAAGTCAGTAATTATAACTAAAATAACTAAATTTGAACATGCAGAGGAAAAGAAAACATCCCTGTTGCCAGGTTAGCTTTGCTTATACTGAATGTCTGACAAAGTTATTCTGAAGGAGGAAATAATTTTATTCTATATTTAAAAGAAACTGAAAACCAGAAATAGGCATAGGCTTCAAATCAACCCACAATACCTCATCAAGCAGTGCATTTTAAAGATAAAGCCTTGTCAGGTCAGCATCTAGCCTGTTCTCCCATACAGCTTCTAAACACAGCCAATAAGGCTTTCTTCATCTTGAAATGATTTCTAGAACATACACTCCAACCCATGTTTCTATACAATTAGTTAACATGTGTCCTTAGCCTGTGTTACCTGTACTCTGCCCTCTTCCTCTGCAAGCTCCCTAGGAGGGATGGAGGGGGTTAGAACATATGGAGCAGGAAGCCTGACAAATTGCTAAGCTAAAAGTACCTGGATAATTCATTAGCACTGTCAGAGTTCTAGTCAGGTTTTGCTGTTTAATTTTCTAACAGATTTTCTAGTGACTGTTCCTGAAAGAATGGAATACAGAAGCATACACATCAAAGGAGGGTGAAGAAGTTTAAATTAGTGTTTGTTGCTTATAAAATTAACAAGCAGCCAAGATATATGAGCTGAACCAGGGCAGTGGTTGAGTCACCATCCCTGGAGGTATTTAAAAGATGTGTAGATGTGGTGTTTAAGGACATGGTGGACTCTGCAGTGCTGGGTTAAAGGACTCGATGATCTTCAAGGTCTTTTCCAATGGAGATGATTCTATTGTTCTATGAACGCAGCCACTGGAAGGAAAAACCTTTCCAGCTATGTGAAAACAGACATGACTAAACAGAGATAAAAAAATGACCTTACTGTGCAACAACAGGCTGGTGTGTGTACTTGACTACGTTTTGCAACTGGAGTTTGGGTGGTTTCTGATAAAAACCGGGAAACAAACAGGGAAGGATGACTAACCGCGCCCTCTAGTGGCCACACTTTATAACAATAAGAGTTCGTAGGATTCTCTTCGTGGTAACGGGGACATGTATTCGAATCTCTCCAGAAGTATTTTCTAGAAGATGACAAATAGGCTTAAAAATAGTAGCGCTTAATCGCATTCTCCCTTTAAAATTTTTTTTAACTACACAATTAGACGACTATTCATTTATTTTGATACTCCTAAATGTGCCTTAAAAATCTCACTTGATAAAGTCACAGGACAGCAAGAACAACAAAAATCACCAAACCCAACCCATAAAGTGCATATATCTAGAGCGAAAAACAAAGCGGATGGTAAAACTCTGGTTTAATCTGGATGTCTTTTTAAAGACACATTGAGTGGCAAATCTTCGGCATTGCTTTGGAAAAGATACACTCCCCTGCCCTTTCTCCTGACAACTGGAAGCATTTCATTGAAAGAGAGAACTGCATCTTGTCTGATTTTACCCCATGATGCTCCAGACGTTAATAAGCCTAGAAAATACCTCAAGCCTGGAGAATTGTCATATTCGGGTAAAACAAAAGAATTAAAAAAAAAAATCAGTAGCGGAAATTACCTCCCTGTACTTAATGCAATCAAATGAAGTTAAAGCTTTAGAGTGCAGACAGAGTCGTGGCAGCTAATAGTTGTTTTAATGTTGTGGACAGGTGTAGGACACGACAACTCAGGAAGCTGCCGGAGCAGAGACATGAGGCGGAGGTGGGCAGAAGCAGGGAAGAAGACTCTTCCTGGTGTCCATACAGTACCGGAGGAGTAAAAAGAGAAGAGTCTCCCTATCCAGACGTGCACGGCGAAGGCCGGGGCGAACGGGCTTTACCAGGAAACCTGTGTGTTGCAGGGCAGCCCGGCGCTGCAGCCGCCGCCCTGCTCTGCCGTACCGTGCCGGGGACCGGGAGCCGGGACCACCCGCCCCGGCAGGCAAACAAACGAGACCGGAGCGACAGGCGCTGGCCGTGAGCCTCCGCGAACAAGGAGCGAGCTGAGTCGTGCTCAAACGCTTCACTTCGAGCTTTTTCAGATGGGGGGCGAAAAACATCCAAAGAGCGTTACTTGCGTTTGGTGGACAACTTCGGCCAAGTACCGCTTGGCGGAGCGGGCAACGGGATTGCGGGTACGGGGCCCCGAAACCCTCTGACGGGAAGGGTCCGCGGCGGGCCGGGGACGGTGGGAGCCCCGGGCAGCCCCCTCCCCGCTCCGCTCCGCTCCGCCATGTGCGCGGGCGGGGGAGGAGGCGTGTCCCCATCCCGCCGCACCGCCTCCCGCTCTNGACGCGCGTTCCGCCGCGCCCCGCTCCGCTCCTGCGCGGCCGCTGGGGCGCCTCTCCCGCCGTTCCTCCCTTCCTTCCTCCCTCCCTTCCTCCGTCCCCGCCTGTCGCCCGCCCCGTCGCCGAGCGGGAGCTGCCAGCGGTACGCGCAGAGCCAGAGCCGGAGCCGGGGCAGCCGCTGCCGCCCGCGCTGCCCCCCTGCCTCGCCGCCCTGCCCTGCCCGCGCTTCCCCTCCTCCGTCCCGCCCAAGCCATGAACTTTGGCCGCGGCCCCCCGGTGGTGTTGAACGTCGGGGGCACCCGGTACTCCTTCTCCCGGGAGGTGTTAAAGGATTTTCCGCTGCGCCGGGTGAGCCGCCTGCACGGCTGCCTCTCGGAGAAGGACGTGCTGGAGGTGTGCGACGACTACGACCGGGAGCGGAACGAGTACTTCTTCGACCGGCACTCGGAGGCTTTTGGCTTCATCATGCTGTACGTGCGGCACGGCCACCTGCGCTTCGTGCCGCACATGTGCGAGCTCTCCTTCTACAACGAGATGATCTACTGGGGGCTGGAGGGCTCCCACCTCGACTACTGCTGCCAGCGCCGCCTCGACGACCGCATGTCCGAGACGTACACCTACTACGCGGCGGAGGAGCTGCCAGGGCAGCCGGGTGGCGGCCCCGAGGGCAAGGGGAGGCGGCCGCCGGGAGCCGAGGGCGGGAAGTGGCTGGAGAGGATGAGGAGGACTTTCGAGGAGCCCACGTCCTCCGTGGCCGCCCAGGTCCTGGCCACCGTCTCCATCCTCTTTGTCATCGTGTCCATGGTGGTGCTGTGCGCCAGCACCCTGCCCGAGTGGCGGGCGCCGGGGAACCGCAGCATGGAGGAGCAGAGCAGGTACACAGCAGAGTCAGTGAGGGAGCCCTCAGGGTAGGAGGATCCTTTATTTTCCCGCTGTCCGGTCCCCGTGTGTCACGTCCAGTGTGTTCTGCCCCTCGTCTTTACCGTCCGTGGCTGTAGTTGCCGCCGGCGCAGCTCGTCTGCGCGCCTAAAAACGCCGACCCTAAGCTCGGAAGCTGCTGGGGGGGATGTGGGGGTGTCGGCGGAAGGTGCTGCTCCGCAGCTCCGGTTCCCGCCTGGCTCCGGTGGCCTTGAGCGCAGGGCACGGGAAGCGGGGCGCCCGGAGTGGCTGCACTACAGGCGGGCCGGGACCGGTGGCATGCTCGGGTCTGGGTGGGCTGGCAGCGGAGCGGGGCCATCGGGATACGGCTCCTATTCTCAGTAAGGGTGCCTCCTTCCGTGCAGGATCTTCGAGATCCTATTGCCCCCCTTTAAGAGGCCACGGGACTCCTTACCCACACAGAGAACTTCAGACACTCGGAAAATCATTTTAGGCATTGCGATTGTGGTGGGGAGAAAAAAAAAGGGGGCGACTATAACTCGAAAAGAATACAATTCCCTTGTCTTTTCCTCTGGGAAAAGCACAATCCTGTAAGCACTCTGGATGTGTTCGTACTGGTCCTTCTTATGGAGCAGATCCAGTGCTTGTTATGATTCTGTTCTGCTCAAATCATGTGTGGGGGAACAACCGTACCCCCCCTGCCCTTCCACCTCTGATTCTCTATGTCAGAATCACGGGAGATGATCAAACTACACACTGAGCTCTTGCAAATGCGTAAAATAAGCACCCCAGTGTATGAGTGTTGTAATGTTTACATTTCCTTTAGATAAAATGTATGTAAGCACACTAAACATTGCAAAACAGATGCAGAAACCGGGGCACGGAATATAAGGCTCTGTCCCGAGCCTTACTAGTAAGAACAGACCTTTTTCATCCTCTTGTGACCTCAGATTAGGGTTACACTGATGAAACTCTGCTGACTTAAGTACCGTTGCGCTCGCTCTCGCTCTCCTGCTTCCTCTCTTTCCCTCTCTCCCGTTCCCTAGAGAGCAAAATTGAGACCATTTCTGGTAGAATTTTTCTCATAATAAGAGTGACATATAAAGAAAGAAGTAAATATTTCTGGTATTTGCTAGCTTCTCCCTTTTAAAACAGACAGGATACTCAACAAAAAGTTTTCAGCTTCTGCTCTGCTAAAAGGGCCCTACAGTGAAATTGCAGCCTTGTCATTATGAAATCATCATCTTTTACCATAGAGTTAATTGGAATGTGATATATTATATCTTAGTAGCCAGATTAATTCCTTGGAAAGTATTTTCATAGTTTCCATTAGCTTAATGGAAAACTGCACCTGTATTTCTTATTGTAGTTGAGCCAAAGAATTAATTGTGTGAACAAAAAGAAAGCAGAGGCAGACTGAGAAGCTGTTGATGCCTGCTTAGATTCAGATACGTCAAAAGTTGCTCTTATAGTTTCTTCCAGTTAAAAAGCATTACTTAAGATTTGCAAGGTTATTTCAAAGAGTGGATGCTCTTGGTGATCTTTTTGTACAGCAGTAAATTGCCAAGATGGTCCCAATAGACATGTGAAAATAGATGCAGCACTAGCATAGCATTAACCACATCTGTCATGTCTTTGTTCACATCTTCATGGTGTGGGAATTGACAAGAAGTTTTCTCTCACTGAAAGAGTTCAGCTTGGAGAAAACATGGCATAGGATGTGTAATTTTTCTTTCATAGTGTCTTTGTCTTCAAGATCGTGTGTATTACTCTTCTGAACAATTGCATATTGTATACTAAGTGTTAAAAGGATAAAATCCTAAGTGTTTGTAAGGTTCAGTGTAGCTGAACAGTTTCTGACCATCTTCTTGCAAAAGTCTGTCGTGTATAAACACTGGTACAGCCTGGTTCTTTTCACAAGTGGCTTAACCCATGTGCTCTCACTGCACAGGAACTGATCACAATCTGATGGTGAACACATGGTAGACAGACACAAATGTGTGCCTCTCTGTCCACAGCTGGCCACCAAGGTGGAACCACTCCTCTTTATTACATATGTTGCATCATGACTAAAAAAGCCTGTTATAGCTGGAAAAAAGAGAGGTGTGTTAGACACAGCTGCTTTTAAGTGAGTGGTCCAGCTTAGTTACAACTACTTACACATACCATAGGATTGCACCTACATGCCCAGTTTTCATCTTTATTTCCCTTTTTTGTTTATATTTTCTTTTGTTTGTAGTTATTTCTTTTAAAATTAGTTAAGTTTCCAACACCTAATTGGCTTATTTGAAAGCCTGACCACAGAAATCACGTAGGAGTGTCTGGGATCACATACTCTGGCAATATTGTCCATCTTAGATGAGAAGGCTTTTAAAAAACTGTCCACTAGTGTCTGCTATATTTAAAAGTTTGACACCAAATTCTGTCCTTTGTTTATTAACCAATGTTCCTCATCAAAATAATGAAATTTTATCTAACATAGTAATACAATAACTTACAATTTTCCCAAGAGAAATTTACATTAGTGCTGCACTCAAGTGAGCTTTGACTTCCTTGGAACTGTAATTACTAGTATGAAGACTTTATATTATTCAAAAAGTATATTTTGAAAACTTTTAGCAGTGAAAATTGATAGGCTAATCTAGTAATCCTAAGGCAGTAGATTGGATGTAATCAATTATTCAACTCAACATAAGCTACTGAGGTGAGCTGAGAACCACCTCACAAAATTCAGCAACTCTGATAGTTTTAGTCTCACATTCTTGCTAATAAACTCCCTGCCCTTTCCTCAATATGTTACAGTTTAGAAAGGTGCCGTGTGGGTAATTTCTGTGGCTGATTCCTGTGGTAACCATTCCCAGAACCACTTTGGACAGCTGTAGTGAAAGCACCTGACTAGTGATGTGTCTCCAGCTTACCTGGACATCATCTCCACAAGTGGGAGGGTCACTAACTGGCATTTACAAAATCAGCCTCTTTAATGAGGTTTGCAGCAAGGGTTACTGCAGCTAATACCAGCTGTGTTTGTTTTTCTTGTATGAAAACCTCTCCAGCAGAAGAGGAATTGAATCAACCAAACTTTTCTCAGAAACCATTATGTTGTTATGCCTTTTCATGGTGACCGTGCACTCAAAGGGTAAATGGCCTATGGCTATTTCTGATCCTTTGGAGTAACACTCTTTAGAGGGCCACAGAGTAAGCTTTAAGGAGAGAGGAATGGTGAATCTGACCTTGGAATTTCACAGATATTACAGACACTGACAGTGTAATTCTCTGACTGCAGAGGGATTGCCTTCCGCAGGCCTGTTCTCAGGATGCAAGCTGAGTTATTAAATTTATCTCATTTTAAGATTTTTGCTCCCTTCCCTGCCATGGCAAGTTTTACTTATCAGAGCTTAAGATTTGCATAAGATTTGTAGAGTTTAGGAGAAGACAGCAGAAATGCCTGTCTACCCTTCTGTTGCTTCTGGCAATTTCAAGTCATCTTTGCTCTCCTCTGAACTGTGCCAACAGATGCATACTGTGAGACTCTGCTCAGGGACCCGTCCACACACTGATTGTGAGTGTAATCTTTTAGGAAGAGCTTCTCAAGCCTGTAAGAGGAAATCATTTGAAGCTGCTTGACTTACTGCCAGCACAGTTCTATCTACTTGCCTTAAAACTAATTTTTCTAACTACGAGTAGCTTTTTAGCCCCCTTTCCACTTAATAATCATGATTAAGTTTGTACTGAAATAATCACTGAGCCACCAAGCCTATATGACTGCTGTGTCCTTAAGCAAAAGCAAATAAACACACTAGCTTCCCCAAACACCCTCTCTCATCAGGTGCCAGTGGACTTTTTTTGATCTCTGCAAAATAACCACCTAAAGAGTTACATTTGAATTTTAGACTCACAAAAATCATTATTCCTTTACGCTGATGGAATTTCAGAACACCTGTTCATGTTCAACATCTGTTCAAAAAAACCAGTAAAATCTCCTTTCCCGTGTAAGATCTAACCCAAACACCGCATTTTTGCTAAGTTAAAACAGTGGGCTGAAGGTAAAGAACGGAACAACAAACCAAGTTAAAAACACAGACATGGATTCTTCTATTGAATTTACAAGCTTTTTCGAAAAGAGGTAACACAGTGAACAGATGTATATCACTGTCTGGCCACAGGAGAATCTTAAACTCACCAGGTCTAGGTGACAGTCATGCTCAACATATACGGAAAAGATGCTGAGGATCCGAGGGCTTGAGATCTTCATATCCCGGTATCCCCTTCGAGCTGTGAAAGGCATTTGCCCCTTCCCTGGGGAGTGCTGGGTCATTACAGCCTCCCACATAAGGCAGCAGAGTTTAATGCATCAAGACATATTATTGCTACCAAAGCAGAGACAGAACGGAAAAAACCCAGCAAGGTTTTTAATGCAGGGAAACTGCTGTTCTGTGGCCTTTACTCCACAGCTTGTAGTGAGAAGGAAGCCCTGTTGATTTCAAAAGGATTAGAAAACCCCAAACATTTGCTGAAATTACCTGGGAGTCTTCCTGAGCAGGAATTTGATCATTCTTGCTACTGCTTGGAGGTTTTTCAGGTCTAATGTGCTTCACATGGAAATAGGCTTCATCAGCAATTTAAAAAAATCACTGCTGACAGATTTTAATCTTTAATCCTGTCATATACTGTCTTTAATCATATCATCTGTTTTCCTCATGTGTCCTGTTGGTGTGTATGTTTTATTTACAACCTTAATAGATAATAGTGCCACTAAGGAATATTTTGGCTGTATTTCAACCAATTCAGCAGGGGATATTCAAAGTATAGAAACTGGCATGCTTGGGCAAAGAATATTGCTAAGTTGAAACATTCTAAGATAGTCACATTATGATTTTTTAATTTTTTTTTTAGTACTAGCAAGGTAATCTTGTTAGTGATTAAAAAAATGATTTCTGAAGTGGCTTAACTGTCTGTACATAAAATAGCTTATTCTGAGAGAAAGTTATCATATGCAACAGAGTAATCTTGAAAGACTATTAAGTACCAAGTGGCTTAAAATTTCAGGAGAAATACCCTCTTCGATGTGCTTAGGTCTTGTACAATAAACAGTAAGTTTGAGCAGAAACAGCCTGTAACTGAATAAAAACTAGGTCTTAGTATTTTCTCTGATTATTTATAAATTTTGGGAGGGGAATCTTCAAGGAAACACTTAATGAGTTTGTTTTTCATTCCCCCTCTCCATTTTGAATACCAGCTATTTTAAAACTGAACTGATGGGGGAAAAAAACCAACCAAAAACTATGATGGATGTTTATAGGTGCTACATTGTACAAAATAAAGTCACAATTTAATTATATTGTTATAGATTTTAATACAGCATTGTTCAAAGCATAGGCAATAAAAGCAGTCTGCCCTGTGAATATGCAGAAAATATTTTAAAATTGATTACAAAGCATACAGGTACTTTAGTCTTCCGAATACATGCCTTTTTTTTGGCTTTAACTTTACACTCAGTTAAGTTCTCTTTAATTTGCTTTCCTTATTAGATGTTATTTACCCAATAATAAGGTTAGCTATAAAAGTCACTACAAGGAAAGAGGGACTTGAACTAAAAGTGGAAACGTAGTATGTAGCATCTAGATTTCCCAACATCCTAGAGGTTTCTAGTTTTTCTCACCAAAACATGCACTTTTATGTGATTCACCAGTACTACCAAAATCCATCTACACAGGCAAAAAGGAGTGACAAGAGAGGAAAAATGAAAAATGTTTCTCTGATGGCTAAAAAGTAAGTAGAGGAAAGAAAAAAAAAAAGAACACCCTTCTTCATTAACTTCTACCTAGCCTGGAGAAGGAGAGATGGATGCAAAATAGAGAAATGGCAGTGCAAGCTGTAACAGTGGCATTAACGTATCTCCCACTGTCTTGATCTTGCTTTGTTATTTTTGCATTAGTGGCATTCCTTACCTCTCCTCAAATCTGTTCTACAAGAAATGCATCTCCAGTCCTTCCTACGGAAGTATTACTGGTTTACGGTATTTCTTGTGCTAGGAACTGCCAGAGTAAAACAATGGGTTGATAATATTTAGTGGATTTTTACTTGTACAACTATTCCCCAAAGTTACACTGAACCATTGAATCAAGGTTGATTCATAAAGAAAATTTCTATTGTATTACAACAATCAGAACCTAACTTCCTTAAAGCTCAGCCCAGAGATGTTGTGTGACAAAAATGGAGGAGTCACACTTCCAACATTATCAGGGCATCAGGAGGAAATACCAAGTGAAAAAGCTTTAAGTTGTGTAACTACAAATTTCTTTTTCATTTAAATGCTCCATGTCATAGGATACAGGCAGCACTACCAGAGAAATCTCATAAAATGTAATGAAATAGTCTGTTGGAATTGTTGAATATTCCTGGCTGCAACTTTTTATCAAGGTAGAGTTTTTCTTTGAATCATTACACGAGATCTCAACTAGCCAACATATAAGTACATTCAGACTTCATCAGTGTGTCCATTACCATGATCTTGCTGTTTGATTTTACTGGGGAAAGTCTTACTTATTTCCTTATCATCTGTAAAAAGGATTTAAGCAAACTTACCTTTTTTCCTTTTTTTTCAATATAAAGGAAGCTTTCAAAAGCTTTATTTTTAAGAGAACACCTAATTCTTAAGGGCAAACTGATTTTGAAATTGAAAGGTCTTTCCAGCAAAAGGTGCTAACATGAACTAATTTTTTATAAGCCCTTTATGAAGAAAGACCACTTGCCTCAAGAACTTTCATTGTTATTCATGAAAAAAAGAAAAACAAGGTCTGAATTTATGTGAAAAAATATTTCTGTAAGTCATTAATTTATGTTCATTTAAATTTGTTGCAGGTGGAATTACAATGTACCTTATGATTTTGCATCAACTGACTGTTACTGTTTCTTCCAATTTTAGCTTAAAACTAAGGAGAATGAATGAACAAAAATTAATAAAAATTTACTGTATGAAACTTTTAGGAAAAAGTTAATAGAGTCTATAATTACATCAGTTAGAGGAGAATATTGTCTTTCTAATAGGCCACTCTCTTCATAATAACAATAGATTTCAGAGCTAGTAAAAAATTATGCAGATGTGTTAGGGAAGCAAAAGTTTAGCTTTGAAATTACAGTTGGATTATCACTTGCTAATCATTATGTTTCAACAGACACTACCTTGTTAGGGTCCTTGCAGTAGCAAAAAAGCTCTGATTGTATTTTTTAGTAATATTTTCAAATCTCCAATCTCACACCAGTTTGGTTTCAGACCTGTTGGTATGAGAAGGCATCAGTGATGGGTTTTTTCTTTGCTTAAATTGTTGGTGAAAAAGATAAAAAGACGAATTAGGGAAATATTAGCTTCCATTCCCTCATGTAGTAAAAAAGTGAGCACAGTCTGAAATCTTAAGATCTACAACTACATGCACAACAGTTACTAAATAATCTTTGAGCAATATTTTTATCTTCTGTTTCTACCTTCCACTGATTTCAAGTTGAGATATTCTCAAGTCTCATTGAACACACTGGGACTTGAAAATATTTAAGAACATACTGAAATCCCCTTCCAGGATTCCTTCTGTATTTGGCAAGAAGATGATCTTGCTTATTACCTTAACATTGGCCTATTCTGATTTTATTTCTGCAATGTAGTTTAGGTGGAATTACATTTAAAGCAAAAGAAAAAAAAAATCAATAATGCAGAGCATTTGGTGAATGGGAGGACACAAGCTTACTACTTTGTGTACCCAATGATGAAAAATGAAATACCATCTGTGTTTAGTGGCAATACCTATAAAGTTCTGAATATAATTCTATAAGCCCTGTTTTGGATACAGATCAGATAGACTGGTTTAGGTTGGTTCCTGATAAACTAATTTTCATGAATTATCCAATGCAAAAACTGATTTCTGCCTGCTCCATCTGCACTTACATTTTAGTTTAGCAGTCTCGTTCTGTACATTGCTGTTCATAACCTGTCAGTTCACTGACCTACAGCCTTTGGCATTCCCACGTGGATCAGGCATCACAGATTTAAACAAGCAAACAAAAATAAACAAAAGCCCCAAAATCCAATGAACAAAAGAAACCCAAACCCCAGGTGTTCTAGATAATGTTATACATTGGCACTGGTGGCCTACCACTTCCTGTAGGGTTCTAGTTTCTGGCATGCTTGCCCAGTACTGTGACTGGTAGCAATCTATCATTCAAAGAAAACAATCAGTGAGTGAGTTCTCAGCAATTATGAGTTTAAACTCTCACTAGATCCTCAGGTTAATTGCTGAAATCCAATGCCACATGCATGGGATAAGAATAGTGTGGCTTTCTGTTTGTTGTCTGTGAAAGTCTAAGTGTCAATTTGGTAATATCTGTGAACAAACCAAACAACCACTGAAGCTTTTGCACAGAGCATAAATATTGTACTTTGTTTCTTTTGACAGGATAATTGAAGCTATCTGCATAGGCTGGTTCACTGCAGAATGCATTGTGAGGTTCATCGTCTCCAAAAACAAGTGTGAGTTTGTCAGAAGACCTCTCAACATCATTGATTTGCTGGCAATTACTCCTTACTACATCTCTGTTCTAATGACAGTTTTCACAGGGGAAAATTCACAGCTTCAGAGGGCTGGAGTCACTCTGAGGGTCTTAAGAATGATGAGGATTTTTTGGGTGATTAAACTGGCCCGTCATTTCATTGGCCTTCAAACACTTGGTCTGACTCTGAAGCGTTGTTACAGAGAGATGGTGATGCTACTTGTCTTTATCTGTGTTGCTATGGCAATTTTCAGTGCACTTTCCCAGCTTCTTGAAAACGGGCTGGACTTGGGAACAAAGAATAAGGATTATGCCAGCATTCCTGCTGCTTGTTGGTGGGTGATCATCTCAATGACCACAGTTGGTTATGGTGACATGTGTCCCATCACTGTACCAGGAAGGATTCTTGGGGGAATTTGTGTGGTTAGTGGCATCGTTTTATTAGCCTTGCCAATCACTTTCATTTATCACAGCTTTGTGCAGTGTTACCATGAGCTCAAGTTCCGATCCGCTAGGTACAGTAGAAGCCTCTCTGCTGAATTCTTAAATTGACCAAACTTGCATTCTGTTGTAGTTACTTGCTAAGCTTTGTCTTAGAAGAGAATGGTGGAAGGTCCCTTCGCGTGTCCTCCTTGACTGGATGGTCCTGTGGAACAACATTCTCGCCAGCCTGGAGAAAGCCCGTCACCATTCAGACAGGAAGGATGGCCATTTGCCTTGGGCACCTTGCAAGGAGAGGGAGTGATGTTTCAAATTGGAGAGAACAAAATTAACAAAGAGGATTCAGAAGTCCTCAACCAGACCAGTTTGCCTTCCCACACAAAAGCAGAACAAAAAATGGGCTTAACACTGAGATCTGTCATTCCTGTAATTATATCCTAAACTATTCTAAGTGATGTGTAGCAGAAGTTTTTCAAAGATTTCAATATTTAAATGCTCCATTGAGGCATTGATAACTCTTGCCTGAAGCATCTCCAATTTTAACTCCGATAACCAAGCTGTACACTGGAGAATCACTGCTACTTTTGAGCTTTGCAACAAGTAGAGCTGGTTCTATAACTCAGGAAAGATGAAGAATATAGGTCTGTAGGACAAAAAACCTTGAGGCCTGATTCTGATCTTTGATGAAGCACACAAATCTTCTGTAAACCCATTGCTATGAATTTGATAATTCACAAAGAAATGCAAGAAGTTCACCTGCAACTGTTGTAGCAAGGACTTCCTTAGTCACAATTAATTTCTCCTTTGGAGCCAAATTGTAAGTAGAAGCAAGGCTGGTACTTTACAAAGATCAGCATAAGAAATCAGGGATTGATACACATATTTGCTGGTAGCGGGAGCTCTCCAAATTTTACATGCATTGAGTTCAACTCCATCCACGTGAAATTACATACTCATAAGCATAGATTTTCCTCCCCTTTCCCCTCACCCCATTTAATTAAACATAGGTATCATAATGAGAGTTTTCCAAGACAAATTATAAGATTCCATCACTTGAGCAAGCACTGGAAAACAAGAGTAGCTGCTCCCTGTCAGATGACACTCATGATCTTTAAATTCTGGAAGCCTTATTGAAGGATGCACTTTAATGGAAGTTTTAAAAACAGCTGTAAAAAACCCAGAGCATACCAAAGAAAGTAAAATACGGACATGTGAGTTGCACTTGGCAAAATGGTGTTTTCTCCAATGTAACCAGAAAATGAAAATGAATCAAGTAAGGTTCTAACATATTATTCACTACATTTCTCGTGTAGTGCTGCTTAATAGCATCATTCAGTATAATTCTGAAAGGCTACTACGTAGAAACGTGGAGTTAGATACTAACACACATTAAGGTATGGCTTTACAAATTTGGGTACCAATAAACATCAACAGGGAGCTTTCATACTAACATGGAAGTTCAGAGTCATCAGCATAGCTGAATTTGGTGTGCTTGCCTGAAAATACCGCATTTACTATTATGTGCTGTAGAGGCATCTTTTATATAAGTAATTGTTAAAAGCTTTAGGAGTAAAACAAGTACCACCTAGAAAACACATCTCTGGAATTGCTCACTCAAACAGACCTGCCACTTTAGTCACTAACCAGTACACTGAAGGCTCTACCTTGAGGCCTGAAAAATTCATTATCATTTTAAGTGGTCTTAGTCTTAAGTAGTCCTAAAGAATTACATTGCAAACACAACTTTTCTGAAGACCTGAAGAGAATCTTAGTAGCCTTCCTGCAGACAAGTCTGACTTTCCCTTCAAGACTACATTATTAAGAACCATTACTGCCATACTTCTGTTCCTTGACACTGATGTGTTCTGGTGTTCAGAAGATTAGTTCTGTAGTTCCCAATACTACTCTATTTATGCCTTTTATGTCAGAATCATGTTGCTCAGAAAACAGCATTCCACAGAGAGGTGAATATGAGATCAGCAAAAATTTCTTTCTTAGGTGAGATTCACAGCTGATGTTAGTTAGGCAAGTTGTGACTTCAGAGACACTTAGATGTTCTACACCAGCAGAGTTGCTGGCTCTGTATTCCTGCATGTGTACCTATATATATCTTGCATATATTATATATTATAGTCAGTTGAAATTTTTTTTTTCTGCTCAAAAGAATTTCCTCCTTGACAAAATTGAAATTTCAGACTTTAATCCAAACACAGCTGTTGAAGAAAATGACATTTTCATCTTCTAATGAGAACTTATTTTGACAGTATCAAAACCATTTTCAAGGAGAAAAATGCAATTTTTTTGGTTTTTTGTATTCTGATCCAATTTTTTCCCATTAAAATAGGTTAAAAGTCCCATGTAAGAACTTAGCCCTACAGATTTTATTGTGCTGTGTTTAATGCTTGGGAAAAAATACTGTTTTTCATAAAACTCCTTAAAACCTGCTTTGTCTTCTGTCCATGTATTGTACTTAACCAAACCAGTACTTTGTTGTGAAATGAGTGTTTTAAGGTCGCTCAAAAAACCCTCCTCCACAAAATGCCCAAACCATCATCATGATGACAATAGTTTAAAATCCATACAGAATGTGAAATGAAGTATATTGCAATCTTGACTTCAAGCCAAAAAAATGCATTTCAACACTACCTATAAATCTAATCTTTAGATGCCTGTACAAAGGAAAAAATATAAATTAATGCACATAATAACTTGTGAATACCAATTTGCACCATGAATCATTTTGTATAAGCTATTAAGAACAGGAAGTTTTCAATTATCTGGACTATAAATAGTATACAAACAAAATGTTCAATCCTTTATAAAGTCCTTTTCAGCTAAAGAATCCTTTCCCAGTGTAAAAAGGTAATCCAATGAAAATAATCGTGTAAAGGAACGGCTCTGTGGAGATTATCTTAAGTTGTACTGTGTTTTTTTTAACAGTTTATGTTCAATTTTTATATGGTAAAATGTGAACAGAATGGCCTAATATATTTTTTAATTTGAGTTATAATAAAATATTTTGAAACTGCTCTATATAAACCCACTAGGGAGACATACTGGGGTGGAGCTTTTTGTTGGGTTGATTTTTTAACTTTCTGTTTTTATTGTTGTGTGGTTGTCAGTGACTTATCAGGTTATCAGGCTTTAGTTTCCTTACAAACCAAGTTGAAATAAAGTAATCTCAATGGTAGCCTTAAAACAGAATTATAGGCTAAATAAAGTTCCTGACCTCTAGTGATATTTGCTATTTTATTTTCAATGGACCAGGTTTTTTAGTGAAACTTTACAAAAAATGAATTATATGAGTGGTCAAAAATAAGTGTAAACAGCTGAAACTGTTTTACTAAAATTTTACTGTGTATTCTTACACAGACATGGGGTGAAGCACTATTTTGAAGTCCATCATTTCAAAGCCAATGGAAGACAAGTTGGCTCATCTTTAATCATTGCCAGTTTGACCTATACAATAAAAGACTTCATGGGTAGTACCTCTCTCTGTTGGAAACATTCCCAGTTGGAACAAATTAGAGGAAATAAAATATTATAAGACTGGGGATAAAAAAAGACAGCTTATACAATTGTGGTCCAGCATTTTGTTCATCTAAAATGAAAACCAATATCAATGAGTTTTGAACTGGCATTGTATACAAATTTTAAGAGCAAGGTTAATCATATACTAGGTCCAAACCTTATTCCTGACTTATTTGGAATTATATATTGGCTATAATCATTCAAGGTACTGTGTGTTACTTAAAAGCATTTCATCACTAATGAAATCACTGGAATGGAAAGCTGTCTAGGATATTTTCCTTCTATAGTTCTACATGAAACATTATGTCAGATATCCCAAAGAGTGGAAGATTATCCTTTCCCTTGCTGTAAGACTTGGAAACTGTATTGTCTTGATGAGTACCAACAAAAAAAAATTTAGTTTGATTGATGATTTGAAATAGTCTTATCAACATAAGGATCAGCCATTTCAAAATGTGATATTCATTCTTACTGTACAATGGCTTATATTGCTGTGCATAGCAGAAAGTTTGAGAAAGATAAAAATTCTGTTAATGTAAGATTTGTACCTTGATGCCCGTGTATTTAAAGGAAAAGGCACTCAGTTTTCATATCATGTATGTAATTTCTACCCATAAAGTAATTGTTATTCTGATTCCAAAATAAAACTAAAGTCCTTGTGGGTTCAAAACACTTGTTTATTCCCCTTTGGGTGACAACTAGAAAAATTCTACCAGATCTGAATGTATGCCAAGAATTGGTCATATGCACACAGCAGCCAGCTAAATTCAGCAGCCAAACCAGCCAGTCTCCTGGGAACCAGCATAACGAACAAGGTCTGCTGTGCTCTGAATTTTGTCTCACCTAAGAGGTTCAGGATTACACTGATGATTAAAGTTGAATCATTTGAAGTACCTTAAAATTTTTTAAATTATTATTTCAAATGAGCTTCTAAGGAAACATTTGCTGGAAAATAAAATAAGCTGTGCATGGCAAAAAAGATACCATTTTATTGAAAAAAAATCACTATGGTTTAAAAAAAGAAGCTGGCTCTCATTTTCTGTTACTTGTTTGTAAAAGCAAACATGCAGGTTGGGATATGTGATGCTAGTTAAACTTGCTACGTAAAACAGATCCCTGTTTAAAATATGGATACTTAGTGAGAAAGATCATCCAGCTTTGCTAGAGCTGTAACAGTTTATACTAGCTGAAGAGCTGCCCCAGCACACATGGAAGAAACAACAAAAACACTGGTTTCATGGTAAAAAATTAATATGATTCATGGCCTGTGAATGCAACAAAAATTAAGGAGTATCTTTTGCAGACAACAGGATAGGTTAAGCATCAAGAAGGCTCCACAGTGAGCAATCAAGACTGACAACAAATTTTAAGAGCCACAGAAGAAGACTAATACAAATCTTTGGTCAAATTAATGAATGTTTGCAACCACACACTTTATTCTTTACAAATGCAAATGTCTATAATTTTGTAGAACAATTATTTTATATATTGTTTGCTTATCTGTAAAGAGAAATATATGCTGTAATTTTAAGAGGGAATAAATGGGGGGGGTTATGTGAATACAGAATTAGATAGATAAAATCACATAATAAAATTTGCTGGCCTTGTAGCTGTATTTCACAAACTAGTGGTCAAAACACAAATGTTTATAAAATGTGGGTTTTTTAACAAGTGAATTCCGTGGCTATTTGTATTGGTACTGTACCTCAGAAAGAACTCTTTCCTTTAACAATTTTTGACTACTGAGAAGTCTACCGTTTAGAGCCTAGGAGTTTTAATCAATGTAAAGTTTGAATATTTGATCCAGAAATTAGTCTGAAGCAAAAAATGAAGTTAAACCTACACTGGGCTATTCTTCACCAGCTGAATATTTATCATAATTGTGGACTGCAGAACTGCCAAAACAAAATGAAAAAGCAGCCACACAACACATATATTATTCCTGAGGGATTATTTATCAAAACAATTCTAGAAAAATGGATGGAATTTGCCTTCAAGTTCACTGAAACTTACTTACATTAAAAAAAAAACCCAAATGCAGAATAAAAAAGCAACCAAAGAAACCCACAGATATCAACATAGTATTCATTCTGGAATGTCAACACAACCAGAAATTTCACCAATGTAATCTTTACATTATTGTGAATGGATCTGAGACACTGCCTTGATTCTTTAAATGCAGCCATTTCAAAATACTTCCAAAAATAATCACAATTAATGTTCTTGTAAAAAAAGTGTGAATATTTTAAGAGATCACTGAATTATGAACTACACTGGCAGCAGCCCACTGCATTATTATGAAAATGAACAGACTTTTCATTTAGAAATCATGAGCATTTTTACTTCTCATATGTTATTTATTAGTTTTAGAGGTTTTACATAAAATCAATCAGAAAAGAAATGAAGCAGATGTCCACATAGTCATAGAAGTATGTTTTAGAAGCAATGTTCCTAAAAGAACTTCTAAAATATTTTGAAGCAGAAGGGGTTTTTTTAATGTTTTAACACAGTTACTATTTTACAAATATGCTCAGCACTTGAGACTCCCATCAATCTGAGATGCAACTGTAAATACAGAGAACCCCCCAAAATAAGATTGATTCTTGCTGCCGTGGGCAACATTTTATACATTTCTTTGCCATAAGAATTTAACAAAGAAAAGAGTAAAGGAGTTCACTAAAAGGAAATCTAGCAGTTTAATGTTGGAATTCTTTCCCACATGCTCCAGAAATCCTCCAAGTCCATTTTTATACTTCTTTGCACTGCTCTTTTACCAATACTAAGTAGCAACTTGGAGCCACAGTGAAGACCAGGTTTCCGTTGTACTAAGGACTCTACAGCCACAGAGCAAAATTACAGTACTGCTCCCAAAAAACCAGTATGATCCAAGACTGAAACACAAGTCAAAAGCAGGATGCAGACAACAGTGCAAGCAAGCAACACAGCACTTCTCTGTAGCATGAGTGTAGCTTATCTATTGAGTCTGATATACTGTTAAGTACTAAGTGTTCAAATACAATTTTTTTTCTCCTCAATTTAGAGATCCTCCCAGTGAATGCAGCACTTAGAAGACAGTTTTTTCTACAATGTTAAAAGTCTTATCAGCTGCACTGGCTGTGCCAAGTACAGCACAGCGTCTAACCATGACCTGTCATCAGGGTTTAATATTTGAACTTGATGCCATTTGATGGGATGCTATGAATGAGTAAATCTGGGGCTGTTTATTAGAATGGCATCTTGAATCTTGATGCTATTATATAGATGCCATTAAAGACTAAAAGAGAAAAACAATTCTAATAATGTATTCCCTAAGTAAAGTCATGCAGAGGCCCACTGAAAAGAAAAGCATCACTAACAAAATTACTTCAATAAAAAACAATTAAATACAAATCTAAAAGTGTGCATTCTTACCAGAGATTCTTGCTTATAGGCCTAAAATTTACATGGATTCCTTTAGTAACTCTGACTTTAGGTGCCGTATCTTTAGGCTCTACCTGCTGGGTTCTGTGATACAAACTCAGCCTATAGGTCCCAGCAGCTTTTTGGTCTCCATTGACTCAAGAGGCTTAAAAACCAGATACGTTGGAAAAGGAAAATCTTCTTCAAGGAACCCATGCAACCAGCAGTGAATATCATCTTTGAGATGATTTTTTGTTGTTGTTGTTGGGTTTTTTTGGTTTGGAAAAAAATTTTCATCTGAGTTATGGAATAGAAAGTCCTGAATGTAAGTGCAAGATTGCCCTCAATGCAAGACCAGGGACCATGAAACTCATCTGCTTCCCTCTTTATAGCACACTCCATCTTCAGCATTTCTATCTTGTTCTCTTAGAGCTTTCTTCTTTCACCTGATCCTCACTCCACAAGCATTAACATCCATGAGCTAAAGCTGCTGTTACCTTTGCCTTCTCTTCATATAGACTGTCCCATTCACATTTGAAATGCAGTTCAGATTAGATAGCTTAGAATAAATACCGATACATTTCTCTGTGTCAGTGTAGGATAAGAAGCTCTCTCCTCCCCCACAATAAATGTCATATATAATGGGAAAAAACAGCCATGCAAAGCAAAGCTTTTACAAAGCAATATAAAATAGCCTAAATCATACACATCCCATCGTTGATCTCCAGTCTTATCCTGGTGCTTCACATCCCACAGGCCATTCAAATCCGTTCACAACTCTGCAGTAAAGATCACCTATCTGCCTTTGGCCATCTGCTTCTGCCAAGAGGTGTGAACTTGACAGCTGAATTGCCCATGGGATGTCAGAGTTATAGATTTTACTTTTTGGTTGATTACTCTTAACTTCTGATTCTACCAAGAAGCTGTAAAACAAATTAGCCAGGCTTGGACAGTACACTTCCACTGGCTGGTCCACTTCCACCAGCATGTAGTAGAGTCATGCTAGAGTCAACTACCAGTCTTGGAAACTGGTAGGATGTCACTGTTGTGTTAAAGAAACCAGTTTAAGATCTGTAAGAGGAATTACTACATTTATGTTCCCTGATTTGGGGATTTATCCCGATTTAGAGTTCAGGAGTGTCATGTCAACTAAAGGAACATTGCATAGAGCACATGGAAGATTAATTAGTGAAAAAAAGGAAATGAGGTAGAGAGATAGAGAGAGAGGTTAAAAATGCTAAACCAAACAACGCAAAAGGCTCTGTGTCATGAAACCCTTTCTAAGTGACTCACCAAAAACTAAGGACATGCAATGCAGGTAGAAAAAAAAGAGAGAAAACTCTCAGACACTAAACTGAAGAGGACTTTGTTATGCTTTTCAGCCCTCTTCCCCATCACTGCTGCTGTCCTGCCATAACCTCCTTGAAAATGCATCTCTGCTTTCTTCCTTTGCCAGACTTTCCATCCAACTTCTTTCCCCTTTGGTTTTACCCTTTTCCTAGCTGCCCCATTTTCTTTCTTCTGCTAGCCACACCAGCATGCTTCTTCACTGGGACCATATATTTCTAAAATCACAGTGCCACCCCACTGTCTGACATCCGATCCCGCCCATTTTTTGCTGTACTACCACCATTTATATAGGTACATGCTTATTTAAATCAAGGGAACTGTCCCTGGAGGACCTGTGCCAAAAATTATGTCCCCTGTCCACTCATCTGTGGTAAGTGTAACCCAACTAATACCTGCCTACTTTGCTAAAAATAAAAGCTTTCACCCCTTTCTCTGGATTACACACCGTGACAACAACTTGTATCACCAACACTTATGATTTACTACTTCCCTCTAAATGTTTTCCAAATGTGTCTGCTTGCAAACACAGTCTCTCAGATCAGGAGAATAAGAGAGGCTCTGGCACTGCCTTGTGCCACTCAGCATTTGCTTCCCTTTCTGTTAAGTGTTAATGACTAGCAAAAAGCATAAGGCACCCACGCTAAGGGGAAACAGGGACTGAATCCTGCAGGCTACAACTCAAAATACACACAAACAGAGGGCTTTGACTTAAACCTCCCCAAAAGTCATATTCTTTCCTTTCAGAGATGACCACTGGAAACTCCTGAGAAAGTGTGCCATCTTGGTGTGGAGGGTCCCTACCTTAGCCTTTAATGGTCTCAGCTGGTACACTAAACACAATCTTTTGCTGCTTATGCAGGCTAAAGTTGTGGCCAGCACCATGTCAGCCAACTCTGCGCTCCAAGGCTAACAGTAACATGTGCAGCAAGTGCTCCTATGTTCAGCTCTGTCACTTGGGCTCTGACGTGACATCTTTATTCATTTTCTCCTACTGTTTTGAAGAAAAATATACTACAAACAATACTTAGTATTTTGCTTTTCAAAAAGAGCATGAAGAAAAAGCTTAGTTAAAACAGTATAAATTTTCTTGGAGACTGGAGAAAGAAGATAAGCACTACAGTACTTGATTAGGTGTTTTCACTGCTCAGATGAGAGATACAAGATCTCCTGAATCAAAAGATATTCAGCTTGAATGTTACAGTTCAGAGGGAAAACTGGTTAAGTCCATTTTAGAACCACAGTTATTTACCACTAGTCATAAAGAATCCATAAACTCTCTACTAGGAATTTTGTTTCCTCCTTATCTATGAAATAATATTTTATGGTTTCTTTTGTTTAAACCAGCTTTGAGGAAGGTTTTTTAACTTTTATGCTGCAATCACCCAAAAATGAACAAAAAGGAACACACATAGGTATTGTGCCAAAGCTCAAACTGGTTTATGTGTGAATCAATGCCAGCTCTTAGATTACTTTGAAAGTATATAGGTCCTTAAGTAAAATGCTTTTAATAGTATTTAGAGAATGTTTCCCACGTCTCTACCCATGAAACTCCTGTAAGGGAAGCATGTAGGTCTCACTACTTATTCGTTTCTCTCTGAAGCTCCACAAACATGGTGCTATTAATTCAATAATGTAGTGAAAGCAAAGGAAGAACTTGTAGTAATTGGGTTCCTGTTATGTCAGTGTAATCTCTACGGTACCAGGCAAGTGTTTAGCGAGTGCTAAGAAGCTTGAATTTGTAGTTTAAAATTATAATAATGTGACACTGTTTGGTGGTGACTGGATCTGGGACAAGCAATTTAATGGAGTCAAAGTGGTGCCTCCAGCAATTCTGGGGATGCAGAGAAGTGTTTCCATTCTGTCTTTGAACAGTGAGCAACAAACAGTGCAGCCTAAAGGAGATGGGGAATCCTTCAGGAATTCATGATCACATCAGATCCACACTGCAAAATCTAGAAAGAGAATTACATCAGGAAGGGGAAACAATCAAGAGTATCTAAAGCAAAATACATGTAAAATCGTGGTGCCAAATTTCTGTTTCCACACCTCCTCACCACTCCTTTTGATTCCCTCAGGCTGCACAATAGGATACATCACTCTCAAATGAACATGCCTGCCCCACCAATGGTACTGCAAGCTCTAATACTTCCTGTGAAAGCAGAACTCAGATTTTTTCTCTTAAAAACCTTCAGCTTCCAGATATTGAGCCAAATGAAACTCTCCTTTAGCAATTGCCATCACAGAACCTACGCAAGACAAGGGAGCCAGATATGGTTCAGCAAAATTTACTGTCAAAAATCTTCATGAGGGAGGATGTTGTCAAAAGACACATTTTCAACAAAATTTCACTCATACTGTGTGGTCAGCACTGCTTCATCCACATACAGGTTGTCTCTTCCTCAGGAGGAAACTATAAATAGAGATGCAAAACTCAGTACAAAGCACCCCAATCTAACTATAGCTCTGCAAGGCTGTGCGTGATTTGCCAAAGTTCCTGCACAATGCAGAGGCAGATGTTGCAGGCAGCATTTACTTGGAGGACTCCCTATTTCTGCAACTATCCAACCCTTTAAAGTGTGCAAGAACTTGGCTCAGGAACAGTTCCTTTCAGCTTTCCCTGCTGTTACTCTACTCACTCCAGCACATTTCACTCCTCTTCCCAGCAGAGCTGCTACTGAGCTTCCCTCTTCCCCTCACTAGGGACTTTATCAGTGTTGTCCCCCACTGTTACATAATCTTCTGAACTTCTTTCTCCTATGCAGGGAAATGCTGTGATAAGTAGTAGATAGTTCTTTCATCTGCTTGTACTCCCAGTTTTACAGTATCCCTGTTCTGATGGCAGTAAGAAAGCACAGACAGGTACACAACAGCAAAGACAGAGTTTAAACATCAATAATGTGGCAAGGCAAAGGGGAAACATATAAAAAAATTGTCATGACTTCCTGAAACAGACCTGAGTTACACTGCCATCTGAAGAGACTAAAACATAAAAGTAACATGCTTACAGAACATCAGTGAGACCCTACAATGCTGCAGGAAAGATAATTAGGAGACTGTCAGCTGAAAGGTATCATAGAGTAATGGTTCCTGCTACTGGCAGAATACAATTCTCAAAAATAAATGTAGCCCAAACTGTGCATTATTTTCAATGCAGGAAACACTGATCTCATGGCAGAAATCTATTTTTATGTTACCTCTGATGTGCTAAATGATTCATAAAACAAGAATGTTTTCTATGAGAAAAATTTCTCAAGTAACCAGTTAATTGACATGAATATAACTAAATTTAAATATGGCTTTTTTTTTCTTTTTTTTGTTAATAGTCAAACAGAAACCCCTTAGAATACTGTCTGCTGACAAATAACCTGAGCCATCCAAGTATAGTGATAGTTTAGCCACCTCCGAATGACTTTATCCCATGGAAGTAATAAGTAGAAGGGCTTAGAGGTAATAGCTGTGAATGGGATTCTAGGCAGGCATTAGAATCTAGAAAATCCATCCACAATTTGCTAGACTGTACCTACTGTTGAAAGCCATGGGCACAAGAGGAGCGATGTGCTGATGTGGAGGATGTGAGACTCACACTATACACATTTTGGAGCCATTGTCCAGATTAGTTCTGGTTTGGTCCTGTTGACTGAATGCTTGTTGGCAAGTGAAATACATTATGTTTGTTACTAAAGTGTATCTTACAGTCGACCAGGAAGTGCATTTTACAGTCATCCAGCTTCATCCAAAATGATATCCAATCTGTGACCTCCAAGCCTGCTCAGTGATACAAACCAAGCCTACATATGACTTCAAGGTTCACTTCAAAAGGATATTACTGATTAAAAGCTTCTCAGCTGAGTACATCTGGAAGAAATTTCTCTTTTTGCTCCTTATATTTCAGTTTCTCCTCTCTAACATACTGGACAACTTTTGTTTCACATTGGTGGATCCACAGAGCTACAGAACTTTCACTGGAGTTGCAAGTTCAGGCTTTTCTTAAACTGTGTCTTGGCTGAGCAGGCATGGTGCACTGCAAGGTCCTGGTTTCCTGTTCATTCAGTTTAAGAACATTTCCTCTAACACAAGTGCAAGGGAGGGGTGGTTTGTTGGCTTTTTTTTCCATTTTGTCTTGTTTTATAATATAATCTTGCCTTATTCTGGAAAGTTTGTTATAATACTGCACTGAGAATGTGGTTGTCTCTGGACTCCAATCCAATATAAATTTGCATATGAAAAAGCTGATGTGAAGAAATTCAATACAAAGATAATGCAGATCCTCCCAGTATCTTTAACATATCTGAGAAAAATAAACTTTTGCTGTGGACTGTTGACTATTTGAGAGAAATGCTTACAGCCCAGGGAGGGAGAAGGAAGAGGTGAAAGAAGACTGTGGTAGCATCGTAAAAACAGAAAACCTTGCAGAATCATTTTACCTCTCAGTCTCCAGACATACTGTTAATTTTATTTGGGAGCCTACTTTACTATGCATATAGTATTTAAATGAGAAGTTCAGGAATAATAAGGTACTGTCATCATGAGATTTCCCTTCTAGTTGTAAAGGAAAAAATATGTTGCAGCAGAAAGCACACATGGAGCAACTTTGAGCTATGATTATCTCTATCAAAGTCAACAAAGGCAAAATATCGAACCTTACAGTACAGCTTTTCAAACCTGGAAAGCATTGTAAGCTACAGAGATATGGCCTGGGAACTTCAAGATTATTTTCTCAAGAGTAGAATAAATAGGGCTTTTAGGTAATTATTATTTTATTGACAGCCAACACTGATGTCTCAATCAGATGAAAAATTTACCTTTGCTTCTGCAATTCTGAAAATAAAAGGGAAAAAAAAGCAATGACAACAAAGCTGAAAAGTAGTGAAAGTAATATTTACTGTAGGTTCCTATAATGCTTTTCACATCTGGAAACAGGAGGATAAAAGAATACTTCATTGCTTACCTGGAATAAACAATTGTTTTCACAATTTCTATTCTGCTTTTATTCAGAGAATGACTAACTGCAGTGAAACAGTCTATTAAAAACCTAACTACCCCAGAACCATTTTTCAGACGTTAATCTTTACAGTAATTACATAATAAAGTTTGCTGTTCCTTCATTTACTTTCTCAGACAGGTTCTGCATGAGAACCTGGAAAGAATACTATACATATTCAACAAAAGGGAGATATCCCCAGACAAGATTCAACACCTCAAAAAAGATTTGTGATCCTCATCACACTGCAGTCAACACAGTGCCCTTATTGCCAAAATCTATTGCTATTAAATAACTATTGCTATCAAGTATTTCACATGTAGAAGCCTTATCTCAAGACAAAGAAGTGCTCAGGAAACAGGAGTGAAATATGGAATTATTTTTAAATTCATAGAGAAGATATAAATGGCTGCCTCCTTAACACCGTCTCCCTCCAAAAAAGCAAGAATAGTCTTACAAGAAAGATACACAGTAAAGCCTTTGATTAAATTTATATTAATATTGTAAGTCTATAACAATTTTAAAACAAAAAACCTACATTTTTTATTAATTGTCAGTATTGTTAGGTCTATGAAAGAGAAATCTCTTACTTGACAATAGAAGCCTATTTCCAAGGGTTATCTCTGCTGCATTCAGTATATATGGGCAATAAAGCATTGATAAATTCAGGTACAGGTCTTAGAAGTAACATCTAACTTTTAGAATTTAGAATAAATATCTTTTAGAACTAACACCTTAGTCTGTGTATAGACTGAATTTAGTTCTTTCAGTTGATAATTCAAATGGAACATGTTTACAATATCAGTCTCTTGCATTAATAGAGTTTATGCTTGGTGATCGTCTTCTAGTTTGGGGGTTTGTATATCTTATGTATACACAACACAAAGCAAATATTAAGCAAATCCAATCTAGTACTCTTAAAAATGAGTACTGCATAAACAAAACATAAGTGCACATGGCAATTTTATGTTCTAAATCCACCCACACAGTTGTTCTCAGCAATTCAAGAACAGAGTTGCATGGGTAGATTGACAGAATTTGAGTTACAGACATCTGTGCTGAAATAATGATCAGCATATGAAGGTTTCGTTCATTAAGCAACCAATTAAGGTCTTGTTCTTTATCCTCAGAAAGAAAATAAATACAATAATCACAGCAACAACAACAACAACAAACAAGCAGAACAAGCTCAAGATACTCTGCTTCTTTCATTCACTCCCAGAAATCTACTCATCTTGAAACATAATCTTAGTGCTATTTCAAGAACAAGCCATGATAAACAAACTTGCACGTATAAAACAATGATCTTAAAAATCTGTAAAAATTGAATAAACTACAGGATCCTATTGTCTTTAGCTGCTGCCAATATCACACTGCAATTGAAGATACATAATAGACCAGATGTCAAAACGCCAGTCGCCACGAATTGCTCGTCTCAGAGTCTAAAAGCCAGAGCTCACCTTAAAGTCCAAAGGTGGAAGGCTTTTCCTTTCAGGACACTTTTTTTCTACTAACTGTACATAGTTTTTTGGTCTTTGAAGATGTCCAATCTTTGTTTGAACCCTGCTAGGGTGAGTGGCCTCATTTTGCCCCAGTTACTTCCTATGGCAGCAAGTTTTACAGTCTAATTACCCATTATGTCAGCAAGTCTGATAAGCAAAGCAGTCTTGGCAAAAGTCTAGAGACTAAAGCAAAAGATGAACCAAAGGTCTAAGACAAAACCAAGTTTCTTCCTTTAAAGGAAAGACTTCATGCTATTTTTTTTCATGGAATGTTCCCATGCTCCTGTGGTACAAGAACAACAGCAGAAGCTCCACTTGTAACTGTAATTTTATTCATGTCATCCTCCCATGCAGCTCTCTTTCAAGGTAAACAACTCCCCATCTTCAATTTTGTGAGCTAAAACAAGAGGGAGATCACACCTAGGTTTTGTTCCAACAGCTTGAAGCAGCAAAGTTTCACAGCTTACTTTCAAGCATCAAGACTTAAATTGATTAACTGAAGAAGAGGATAAATTTGTACATTTTTCACAGCCTCCTCAGAGCTCCAGGGCACGAACCTTTTCTTTCTGTGGCTTTCAGTCAATACTGAAAGACTTTTCAAGAACTTAATTCGAGAATTGAAGCAGGTTATACAATGGTGTTATCTCAATGCATGACCTGCCACAAAAGCTCTGCTCTTTGGTACTGTAGCATGTAATAATACTGGGGAAAAAAGGGGTAGAAAAGTGAGGTACTACACAACCTTAGTAAGCTTATCAGGCACACCTATTTATTCTAGCAAATGCTAAAAGACCTGAACAGGAGGAGCTATAGTACAGATGCAGACAAATATGCCCAGGATAGGTTCCAGAAACGTAATATGAGCTAGACCCCATGCATTTCAATAGGCCAGGACTGTTACCACACAAACCTAGCCATGATTCACAGCATTACACTCTAAAGGAATATGTATACCTCATCTTCAGGGTCTTCTGCTCCATTACAGGCAGACTTGTAATCAAACATAACTTCTAATTTATTTTTCTCGGGAATAAATTCTTTTCCACCATAAATTATGCAGTACATCTTCCAGTTCATTAATACTGCCTACTCCTGAAAGCTACAGGGATTTCACAATCCTTCCTGTAACATTTACAAAATATTTCCATAAATTTCCTACTTGCTGAGCAAATAACATATCCTATTTGGTTAATGTTCTTAACACAGAGTCAGAACATTGACTCAGGGTATCACGTATGGAGCATCCAGCTGGTTCTCTCTGTGAGAGGACAGCACAGACGGAGTTTGAACGATTAAAGTTGCACCAAGAAGAAAACCTGCTTTCAGGGCAATGGGAACAGGTAAGAAGCAGTGCAGCAACGACCTACACTTCCGGTTCATTGCCTTGCTCTCAGAAGTAAATGGATGTGCAAGGCTCCCAAGGGCTTTCCTCATTATTGAACAGTGGTTATCCTGTGTAGGACATGTCTGTTCACAAGGGGATAAATCCAAGACAACTCAAGGTTCCATTTTGCCACCACCAAACTCAAATTCTAAAATCTAAGCAGAAGGCGTTACACGGGTGGGTAAAGAAATCATATCACACACATTTTTATCTGAGTATTTTACTTTCTAAAATATCTGCTATGAATACATCTTCCCCCAGCTTATAAGCAAAGTACATTTTAATAATTTTCACTCAGTGCATGACCACAGATATTTTTATAGCAAGCATATCTGCCAAACTGTATGTGGGACTCTTAACAGGCAATGATCTAACCGGTGTGGGTCACTAATAATTAAAAATTAACAACAAATAACACTTTTTAGTAAGGCCTCAATATGTTTAATTTTATCCAACAGCAGGCAATTCACAGCACGAACTCCAACCATGAATTTGCACTGTTAGACTGATAGTAGCAGGATGTTCTGGATCACTGACAAGATCCCAGCTGGCACCTGCCTGTGGCCCAAGGCAGGCACAGTGGCCAAGGAATGCCACAGGCCTGTGAGCTGTACACTTGGCATATCCCCAACATGTCCCATCACAGCCGGGGGACTGCTGACTTCTCACGAATGTTAAACTCACAAACAGAAGCAGCATCATATCACATTCCCCTGGCTTGTGATACTGATTTCATTTAACAGAAGTCTTATTTTGCCCAATGAATTATACATATCAGATGTTTTTGAAAGACGGCGGGATAGAAGGCAATCACTTGCTAGAGATGCCCGAATCACTTGTTAGAGTGGAGACACAGAGATTAAGTCCTAGAAAACAAAACCACTGCTCTCCCTTTTGCAAAATGTGGAATATGTAACATTTTCTTAAGAAAGGATATTCTTTGATGTTTGATCATTGAGTACATTCAGGCCTAATCAACAAGACAGGAGATTTAATCCATGAAACAGAGAGCAGCTAACAAGCGAGCTCTAAGTGACATCTGTGTTAGAAAGAGAAATTACTTGTTGGGAGAATTGCCTTGTTAAGGTTTAGAGCTTGACATGCTCCAATGATCTCAGACCTAGGGAAAGGTTAACAAAGCTGGGGAATAAGGATGTACCACTGAGAGTGAACACAAAGAATGTAGAATTTATGGGCCACAAGGACATTTGGCAGAACTCCCAAGATAAAAAAGAAACCAATAAGGACAACTCAGCAACTGTGCTGAATCAGCTCTGACTGGGTGAAAGGTAATTCTGGCAAGGGGAGAGCGTGACCAGAATTACTGACTTGCAGACCATTAACTCAAGAAACCTACCGACTCAACAGAAAGAATGAGCATGCATACTAATCAGCAGAAAAGAGAGAATTAACTGACAGAAATAATAAGAAAATTATGTAACTTGTAGCCAGTAAACATTAATGCCTTTATGTGCTAAAACATATAAATAGTAAAAAGTTTTGATAGTGGGTGTGCTTGATTTGTGCAACACCACCAAGCACCCAGGCTTGCACAACTTTGAAATAAATAATAAATATATCAGCAAAAGCATGGCCAGCAGGACTAGGGAAGTGATACCTCCCCTGTACTCGGCACTGGTGAGGCCACACCTCGAGCCCTGTGTCCAGTTCCGGGCCCCTCACTTCAGGAAAGATATTGAGGTGCTGGAGAACATCCAGAGAAGGGAAACATAGCTGGGGAAGGGTCTGCAGCATGTCTGTCGAGAAGCAGCTGAGGGAGCTGGAGGTGTTTAGCCTGGAGAAAAGGAGCCTCAGGGGAGCCCTCATCACTCTCTACAACTACCTGTAAGGAGGATGGAGCCAGGTTGAGGTCGGCCCCTTCTCCCAGGTAACAAACGACAGGATGAGATGAAATGGCCTCAAGACGTGCCACCAAGGTTTAGGTTGCACGTAAGGAAGAATTTCTTCACAGAGGGGTGATTAGACATTGGCATGGGCTGCCCAGGGAGGTGGTGCAGTCAGCGTTCCTGGAGGTGTTTAAAAAAACACTGGACGTGGCATTCGATGCCACGGTCTAGTTGACAAGGTGGTGTTCGGACACAGGTCGGACTCGATGACCGCACTGGTCTTTTCCAGCCTGTTTAATTCCGTGATTCTTGCCCTGTTGCACACCGGGTAACGCACCCTCCGTGTTCAGAGCAGACCCGAACACAAACGCACCCGCTCCCCTCACGCGCGGCGCGCGCTGGGAGGACGGCGGCGCTCGTGGGCAGCGCCCCGTGTGACGCGCGCGCTCCCGCGGCCCCGCCCCCTGCCCCAGG
>VYXB01007936.1:196464-212917 GCA_013397135.1 Pachyramphus minor
CGCCTACAACCCGCAGGTAACACACCCCCAGCAGGGGCTGCGGCACCGGGCGGCGGCTGAGCCGGGGAGGGATCGGCCGCCCCGCCATGCACCGAGCGCACCCGGCCCCGCTCGTGACCTTGGGCGAGCCGGGGCGCCGCGCTCGGCGGGACGGCCCTCGAGTCGTCTGTGGGTATATTGGGGGTCACAGCAAGGGATTAACACGCCGTCATCGTACGGGACGGCCCCCGAGCTGCAGCAGTGGCTGGTGGTGTTTTAGAATCACAGAATCAATCAGGTTGGAAAAGATCCGAGGGATCATCGAGTCCCACGTGTCAACCGGAGCACCGAGTTCCATGTCCAGTCTTTTCTTTAACGCCTCCAGGGGCGGTGACTCCACCACCTCCCTGGGCACTCCAATTTCTGGAAACCCTTTCTGTGAAGAAATTCCTCCTGATGTCCAACCTAAACCTCTCCTGGCACAGCATAACGCTGTGTCCTGTCGCTTGTTGTCTGGGAGGCCAGCACCCACCTGGATACAGCCTCCTTTCAGGCAGTTGTAGAGTGTGCTAACATAACCACTCAGCCTCCTCTTCTCCAAGTTAAACACCCTCAGGTCTGTCAGCTGCTCCTCGGGATCTGTGCTCGAGACCCTCCCCAGGCCCATTGCCTTTCTCTGGACTCGCTCCAGCACCTCAGTGTCCTTCCTGAACTGAGGTGCCCACAACTGGACACAGGACTGTAAATTGCAGCTGGCAGGTCAGAGCAGTCCTGCAGCCAGTCCCCTCCTTTGTCTGTTAATGCAGGGGAAAAAAGTTACTGAAAGCATTAAAACCCTTATCAGAGAGGATACAATAAAAATTTAAAGCAAAATAAAAACCCACCTTTCCTGTACTATCTTTCATATCAGCTTATCATTCACACAGTTTAGTCCTCAGCCGTATCATACAAATGTGCTGTGCAATAGAATAGCTACATTTTAAAGAGTTACTTTCAGTCCCTTTTTGCAATGTTATTAGGCTAGGCCAGATTTTTGGTAGAATTTCCTTTTTTTTTTTCTTAGTTTGACTCAATTCCCACATCACACATTCAGATGCATCAGTCTGATAAAAATGTTTTCAATAAATAGCAATTAAAATATGAAAGGAATCCCAAGAGTAAGTAGGTGTTAAGTCTAAAATTGAATACATTTTTTCCTATTAATTTCATTGCTCTATTTCATAAAACTATAGCTCAGCATGTAAAGTGTTTTGCTTTTTATGCTTCTATTTATTTTGATGTTTCTGGAAAAATGAAGGCATCCTGTGATTCAAATTCTGCTTAGTTAAACATTCAGTATAATACTTCACTCTATTCTGTGCTGTTACATTCTGATGCTTCCCAGTGGAAACGGGAAGTGCTCTGTTCAGGTTTAGGCTTATTGTGGGCTTGCAAAATGTCAGTTAAAATGTTTTTCAGAAATTGTTTTGCTGACAGTAACTTAACTAGCAGCTTATTCTAGCAAAAAAATCCCTGAGTTTTAAATGTGTGTTGTTCTTTCCATCTCAGTCCTAGCATTCTTGGAAGACTTAAGTTTTACATTTAACAAAGTTGCAAAAAGTAGTCTGAACAATTGAGCTTGTTTGAATAAGTGGGAACTTCCTCAGCTGGTGCAGTTGAGGAGTCAAATAGGTTGAAAACTACTTCTCATGTTTGGTAGGACAATGACTGCCATAACCATTACAAATGCAGTAAAAAGTGTTAATTCAAAGAGATGGGTTAAAAGTACAAACAGTGGGACCAGTTCCAAATGTCAGGTGAGGACAAGGATATGAACTTTTCCCTGGTTCTTAAAGGGTGAACATGATAAATTAGAAATTTAGTTACAGTACCAGATCTTTACTTGATACAACTTACTTTTCTTGTTTTATTTAAACTCCCCATGAACCATGGATCTTTTGATTTTTATCCCCTATGAACTGCTTGGAGCTTGTTGAGAAACTATAATGGTCAACCTTGTATGCCATAGGTGTTACTTAATAGGTGCACAAAATCGCTTTTACTTAAGTGTGTCATCCTAATACAAAAAAAGGCTCAGGTGAGCCTACCTAAGAGCATCTTTGTGTTAGAGATAACAAATATATTTAACCTCATACAGTGGGGTGTGTTCTACTATGGAGGACCTGCTGTTTAGGTAGGAGTGTGTAGGTTCAGCAAGTTCAAAAAAGTTATTTCAATGCGTGTTCTGAAATACTAATTCTCAGCTTAACTTACTTTTCCCTTTTCCTTTTGGTGCTTACCTCAGTTTTCTCTACTTTCTCATTCTCTGATCTGTTTGAGCAATTCCCCTAACATTCAAAAACTTGAGTGTGGTGCTGTCTTCATTAAATTATGCTCCAGATCCTTAACTATTCTGTGCTGTTGGGAACATGTCCATTTGACTTGCAGATTCATACTAGAAAGGGATAAATTTGTTTTAACTTTGAGTATGGTGGCCAACTGACAGATATATTGTGTCCTAAGACCTTCAGACCTCTGAGAGGGGAACAAACACTACAGCAGGGGAGGCAGAGAATCCTGTTTGCTATTTTGGATTAGCTACATGTCTTGACCTTTCTTTGAGGACTTCAGCATCTGACAGAGTCTTTGCTGTAGAGTGCTGATGAAATCAGCTGATGTTGACTGTTCTGTCAATTGGAAAAAATTGGAAAAATTGGAAAAAACCCATGTTATAGTGATTAGAAATAAAAGATAAGGACCTTAATCTCAGAAGAGGAATTATCATCGTGTAGCTTTTTTTAAATGAAGCTTAGGTCAGATGTGTAGAGGCATTCATTCCTCAGTACTATCCAGAGTGTAGCCAGATACTGATTTTATTAAATCTCTTAAATATAGTTTTAGTAATGCTGAATACAAGTGACAAGGGTCATTTAAGGTGTCTCAGTTCTTACTTAAAAATGATCTGCAGTGAAATTCAGCCGTGACGTTATACCGAGGATTTCTCTTCAGTCACGCTAAGCTTAGCAAGCAGCTGGGTCTGAGATAAAGCACTTGCCAATAACTACAGACAAGTACCCAGCTGGAACAGCCAGTTCACTGATTTAGTTGAGCTTCTGAGTTGGGGTGGAGCTGACCACCAGTTTCATAAATCATGGGTGGAATTCAAGTGGAATTTTATGTTGGAGTGAGGGACCCTGATTAATGCAGTGTCTGTGTTAGGCAAACTGAATGATCTCCCTTCTGCAGCATGTGTGTTTTGTTGAACTCGTTCCTGAAGCCAGTGAACCACATCAGTGGTGTTTATTTGAAGTGCTATATGATGTTCTTAACTGGTGCCGTGCTGCTCTGGAAGTAATTTATAACAGTACATTGATGTAAAGTAAACAGTAAACTGATTATGTTATTTTTCTGGAAAGGTTTCGTTTGATTTCCTGATGAAGTTGGACCATTATGAGTCAGGTCTGAATCTTCTGTGGCTCCAGCAGAAGGGGGATCCTATAACTATCTGAACAGGGATGTATTTCTAAAGCTGGAAAAAGTGTGCAATAACCAACAGTTGTTAACACGACTGATTTCACTATTCCAGTAGTAATCCATAGAGTGTGCCTTGCATCCGGGTAGTCTCCTGTAGGTGCAGGAGTTTTAGTGCTAGTAATAAATGGTAGAGGTTGCCTGTTGTCTGTGAGTTTAGTTCATATCAAACATTCTGAAACTGTTGGAAGTAGTTTGCAGCGTACTCCAATTCTCAGTATTTACATTTTTCACATACTACAGATAGTTCATGAACTAAAGTAGACATGACCACAACAAGCAGGAATTGCAGTGATTTAGTAACTCTGGGAGTTACTAGATGGCACTGCTGCTGAAAAAGGTGGGCTCTCAGGAAGGTGAAAGTGAGATTCAGAATTGGAAATTTTAAGGCAGAGGAGAGATGGACATTTTCACATTTGTTGCGATACTTAACAATCAAGAAGGCAAGAAAAGTTTTGGAGAAAAAGTCAGCTGCACGTTTAACGTAAACATCTGGTCTGCAGTTCTGTCAAATCACCAACCTTTTAAAGACAAATCTAACAAAGTACTTGAAGTTCCTATAGACAAAAATAGTGATCCAAAATTGCTTTCTTCAAGTCTTTTGACATAGCTGGTGCTTAGCTTTGGATATATAGTCAGTAACTTCCCCTGGCTAAAAATGGTTCCTTAGATGCTTCCTTCTTACTAGAACTGGTCACAGTTCTTAAATATTTTGGTCCTTACCTTCTGCACAAGCCTGTTCAGTAGAAAGGCCCGTTCAGTGATTACTGAATATGCCAGAGAATGCAGTTTTGGCTGCTGTCTTTCAGAACATAACTGGGAAGGTCACAAATGGATTCTAATATTCATTTAGGCACCAGAACAGTGGGAAGCTGAACCCACGTCTTCAGGATAGAGCATTGATGACCATGCCGTAGGCTCCTTTGGGAAGTTGAGAAATCTGATCTTTTTGCTGAAGATGCCTGTTGTAGCAGAGAATTTACGTATGGAAAACATGTGTCTGGTCTATGGCAGGCATAAGAGAAAGAGTGCCAGTCTGCTTCCAGCTTCAAATACTGTGTAGGCAGTTTTCTTAAATACAAAATGCATCAACTAGTCCTTTCAACAGAAACTAAAATTTAAGTACAGTCTGAACTTGACCCATGGAGAGCACTTGCTGCTTCTGTTTATATTGAAAACCTGTTGCATTAATCTAACTGTACAACAGTTCTAATTGTGAGTCAACTTTGAAAAAAAAATTATGGCTGTTTCGGGAGCTGTAATATAAAAATCACTGCCATGTGTCCAGACGTGACTTTTAAATCTAACTAGAATAGTAATAAAAGCAAGGAGGACATGTCATGATGGCTGTGACTTTGTGCCCTTAGGCACAGAACTGGATTATGTAGTTTTTAGTTATGGCAAACGTAGAGTACAACCATCTGAACTGAAGGGAAATTGAGCTGTGCTGCTCATGTGGAGTTCACTGAGGTGTGACAAGTTGCAGCAACATGTGAATTACATGATATGGTTACATCTGCATAAAATATCCACCATGTCAGGGCCTCTGGAGTGTCCTTGAGTACCACTTATGACTTCTTTATGACCCAAGAGATCCTAACCTTTTTTTTTTTCTTTTTACTCAAAATGTGCTTCCAAATTATTTAAGGCCAAGTTATTTAAGGCTACTGCTTGCAGCATTCAGGAGGTAAAGTTCATTCCTCACTCCCATCCTAGCGTCAGGGTTCCTTGCTTGTAATGCTGCTGCTCAGAGAGAGTCCTAGATAGTCTGACTAAATGCAAAATACAAGCAGTAATTTGGACCAAGTACCAGCACAGAAAAACAATAGCAATAAGTTTATGCCGTGAGGAAATTGCAAAGGAGGCTCTTATTTTCCTTGCTAAGCTCTGACCCCAAAGATGTTGCTGAGAAATCAGTGGGCCAGCAGTGTGTCTGGAGCTCATTGTCACAGGTCTTCACACCAGATAAATAGTCTCTGTAATGTATCCTTGTAATGACTGGCACCGTGCCTGCCTAATGTGACAATTGGTACGTTTGCAAGTGTTACATACCTTGATATGTTAATCTTTATTTATGCAGGGACTCAAACCAATAGTTTCCACTGAATCCCCAGCTCCGATTTTTGGGACAACAAGTAAACTTGCTTCAGATTTTCCAGCAACTGATTCTTACTTGGCTAAAAACAAGGTGCCAGACCTACAGAAATTTTTTCAGGTAATGACAACTTTGAGAGTAACTTACAGAAAACTGGAGAGTGGGACATATCTGTCCTTATTTTAATGCAGCTAACTGCTTTTGTCATTCTATAATACCTAAGTTCTGTAAAGTCTAATCAAGAAATGCCAAGTGCATTATAAACTCTACACTTGTACTATACTAGAAAGTATATGTATGCCTTGTGTAGGAGATAACTACAGGAAGTGGAAAGCCTAGTAGCATTGTCTTTTTGCTGGCTTCAGAAGATGTTTGTTGTATTATTTGACTACTGAAAGCCTTTTCTCTCCAGGAATCCAAGTATATGCCTTAAAGCAGATGTGGAGGAGCAAAGCAGATCATTACTATTCTGTGTATAGTTATTTGAATGTTACTGAAGCTGTTTATAATATATAAGAAGAGCAGTATAAGAAGAGCACAGTAAAGTTTTCAAGGTCAGTTTGTTAGTTATGCAATTTCTAGGCACACTAGGACATAAAACAAATTAGTTAAGCATTTTTTTTAAGCATGTGCCTCATATAATGTTCCCTTTCCTCTCTTACATGCCACTTGCACGTGGAGTGTGTCAGTCTGACTTGGTGAATATTTTTTTTTCATACCCATCCTTTCATGTTCTTAGTGACACTTTTTCCATCCAGGTCCTCTTGAGAAATATTTCAAGATATATTCCTTCTGCTTGCACTTAACAGCTTTGGCTAACAAAATTAACGTGCCTTTGCGCATTTGCCTTGCTAGATAGAAGCCACAGAATACTCTTGATTGTAGCCTGTCCCCCCAAGAGGGGATTTTCCTCTTGGAAGTCTCTTAACTTAGGCAGGATAGCTTGTTCCTTAATGACCTTGATATGGGTGTTAATTTATTTTTGTTTGTTTTCTTTTTGAACTGTTCCCACAGAAAGCAGACGGACTGCCAGTACACCTGAAACGAGGAATGCCAGACAGGCTGCTTTATCGGACCACTATGGCTCTAACAATAGGCGGGACTATCTACTGTCTGGTAGCACTGTACATGGCCTCACAACCGAGACAACAAAAATAAATGAACCACAACTCATGGGACTCACAACACTTCTCTCAAGGACCTCCTGCATGCATCTCTTTGCACTTGATTCTGTGGTCACATAGGGTTCATTATTCAGATTAAATTTCTTGGAGAAAAATGTTTTAAATTGGTTGCCTTATGTATTCTAAAAAACAGTATAAATGGCCAAATACATAATTTTAACATATACTTGTAGCTTTTTTTGTCATGCAGGAATGTATAAAGAATTGGAGAAAGTTAAGCTTTTCCTTTCTTCCCTCTCCCAACTTAAACAATGTTAGAGAGAGGACAGGACAGGACAAATACTTTATGGGCTATGAACCACGTTCCTTAGTGGATGCTGCTAGTTTCCAAAACACTAAAAGCAAATAATTATTATAGCACACTGGGAACTTTTTCTGTTGTATACAGCTCATTTTACACAAGCAGCTGGTGGTGTAGCTTTTCCAAATGCTGGTATATTATTAAATATTTGTAACTCTGGTGGCAGGAAACACGGCTTGACTCCTTAGAGTATTTAAAGTGGATTTATCCCATAACTTTAGCATCAGTGTATGCAGCAGAGTGCACCGGTGTTGTACCATCAGTTATACCGGGTTTTGGAACTTTCATTTGTAAAATTATATTATTGTGCAATAAAGATAACTACATGAATACTAACCCAGGCAAGTCTCGAAAGTCTCAGACCACATCAGCTGACCTGGTAGGGAAATAAACGTATTGGTACATTTTTAAGTTCAACTTGTAGATCTCAAACCAGGCAATTGATTCAGCAGTCATCTTTTTGGAGATGGTAAATCTCTTAAAACCTTCTCTCGAATCTCATTCAGTGTTTGACTATAATCTTTGGTGAAACAGGCCACTGTCATAACTCAGCTGCTCATTATTTCCAGTGCCCACGCATTTATGTACCCACATACACACACATTTCCTTTGTTGTGTGGGTGGAAGAGGGACAAGTCAATAAAACCCTTTATGGATTCCCTTTCCCTTGTAATAGCATAGCCTTGGACTGCAAGCTTCATACAAGTCTTCACAAAAAGCATCCTCTAATTTGATAGATCCTCCTCTGGCCCTGAACATCGATTATTCACTCTTGCTCAACCAGGCTCTGGGTAAGCATGGATTTACCGACCTCTGTAGACCAGCTCTCCCAGAACTCTGCATGAACAACCTTCAAAGTAAATAAGAAAAGCTGTTGATAAAGGAACCTGAAACTTCCACTTTTTCAATCTTTTACTAAAAACATTCTGATTTTTTTTCCCTGTTACATCAAAGCCTTATTACTGTTCCGTGGGAAAGAAAATAGCTGTTTTTATTGTGATCTCAGTTTTCAGTCAATGTTGGTATTTCAGGATGAGGGAGATTTAAGTCACTGAAAAATAATTCTGTAAGCAGAGCAAGCACCAAAGAATAGCATAAAATAACTGAATTCTGCAGGAATTGACAGCTGTGTTGCCTCTACTGATAAAATATTTTATCCTCAGTAGTCCATGCTTCCATGGCACTAAGAATCTTCTGCTGTAGCCTGCTAAATCCTACAATAAAACAAAACAAAACACCCAGTCACAAACCAAAAAGGCCCGAAAGAAAATAAGGAAGAGAAAACAGCACAGCAGGTTGTTGTCTGTCTTCCCTACCATCTATTAAGCACCTCCTACAAGAATTTTCTAATAAAGGATACTTTGCACATAAACTTGACTGGTAGGTTTTCATGAAGACGAGTTTTGCTCAGAGTATTTCCACGCTTTTAGTTTTTTGAATTGATTTGGTTTTTTCTTTGTAGAGGGTAGGTTTGGGGGGGTTTTTTGTTCGTTTGTTTTGTTGGGGTTTTTTTGTTGTTGTTTTAAAGAACTGGTTTTAAAGTTTATACAGAGGATAACAACTTTCTGCTTGCTGACAAAGCAGATGGTTAAAGTAATTAAGCTGTTGTCCCATAGCTCATTAGCCAGTGGGAATACCCTTCAAGTAGTTGTGGAAAGAATGAAAGACTTATCACTCAGGTCCAGCTTGCCTAAAGGGAAATCAATTAGAAGACTGAGTTCATCTGTTGCTGTAGAGATCATGGCTCAAGCTATGGATATCAGAATTTTCTTCCTATTGCCCTCAGCCTAGCTTTTTCCAGCTCTTTTGTCAGCTGGTAAAATCATTTGTGCTAAAGGGAAGAGACACCACCATCAGATTTTGCAAATAAACAGAGACTACCTAATCCATTGCCTTTTTTTTTTTTTTTTTTCCTCTCCAGCATTTGGAGTTTAAAAAACTATTTTCACTTTGCCATTCTCACAAAAGCTGACCCTGTTGAAGGCTGAGAGTGCTGCTTCAGCTGCTCATCCCTGGTTCAGTTGGGGGTTAAAGAACAAAGAGGATTGTCTGCAGCCAGTGATACAGCTCCAGTCCTGAAAGAGGAGACTGCATTTCTGTATTCTGACAGCAAAGTGTTCTGAGAAAACAAGAAAGCTTGCAAGCTGTAACCAGGAGGTTAGGCTGTGGCAGCAAAATCTTGCCCCTTTTTTCTCAAGTAGTTTTGAGATCATCATAAAGAAATTACAACATGGTAAATGCTTTTTCTTCCTAGAAAAAAAATCTCAGTTAAATATCTGTTTTAAAATATTTCTGATGCCATACTTCTATGAGGATTGAAGAGGGTTTTAGTGTTTTGAATTATTGTGATAGAGAGATCTAATCATCATCATCTTAAACCTTCAACAACACCCTTACCTTTAAAAGAAGTAGTCTGACCCCCACCTGATGTGAAATAAGTTTTTGAGTAAGTAGAACTTGCATAATCAAGAAGGCTACTTAAATATGTCATCCCCAGAAGTAATAATCTGATGGGTGCTTCAACTTTATCACATGTGTTATGTTCTGCTTGTTTTTCAAGTCCGTCTCAGTTTTGTCTTAGAAAATATGTAACCTACCAGCAGTGAGAACTGAGGAAGAAAAAAAAAAAGCAGATGCATTTTTAAATGATAGTTTATATTCTAGTGGGTTTTTTTGCTTGAAGGTACATTAGAGAATAAATTATAATAAGCTCTCATGCCCCGAGGTGCTTGGTGTGGAAGGGAAAGCAACTGAGATTTACGGTACTCTGGAACGAAATTATCTCATGGATAATCATCCATCCCCGATGGCATTATCTTAATGTTCACAGACAGTAGTTTTCCTCCTTAGATGATTTCTCTGGCAACCTGGATTCAATAGTTATATCTTTGTAATGGTTTTTAAATAAGATTCCCCCCTGCTACTTTTTGTGTGGGAGTAGTAGAATAAATGCATTTGAGAAGACATTGGTAGTATGCACATATGTCTTTCGGCTGCTTTAAAAATAAAAGTATGTTAAGTAGAGGATTCCTCCACAGTATTTCAGGATGACCAAACAGACTCAACAGGCTTTTGCCTTAACATTTTAAGCTCTCAATGGACTGATTATTTCAATACTAGGACATTAACTGACTGAACTTGCCTTAAAGGAAAGCTTTCAAATTAAAAGGTGCTGTAAGGAATAAAAGCAAAAGAAACTAGAAATTTTGGATGAAGTCTTACAGACCTAAAAAAGCCAAAATGAGTGTTTAAGAACTGTTTCCTTGCACATATGTACATAGTACTCGGTTAGAGCACAGTGCTAATAATGCCAAAGCTTAACCTGTTTTAAAATGAACAGTGGGAAGAACTGGCCTGTAATCTAAGCATTCATTTTAAGCAATAGGCATGATTAACAACCTTTTAAGCATTTTGTATATTCAGTACTAACTGCATCTTCATCTTTATGAAAGATTATTGATTTGAAGCAATTCCAGTTAGCTGCAGTGTGAGTGATGCACAGATTGCTAAAATGATGCACATATTTGCTGTGAAGGAGAGTGCAAGCATTCCTGTGGATCAGGAAATAGGGTATATGCTGTCAAGCATCAGTTCGGCATCTCACTAACACCAGATCTTATCTCCTGGTGCTTCTCATGTGATTCCAGACTTTGGATATGCTTTTGGGTATGGCACTAGACAGAAGGAACCATTTTTTTGTTCATTAATTATCTTAAAATACAAGGAAGTGGAATTCAAGGATCTGTTTCCTTACACGTATACCCCCCCAGTCTGTTGCAGGCAGCTCATATCCGAGCTCCAAGAAGGCAGTCATCATCCTGTGGCTCCAAAGAGACATGATACTCCATGATAAAACATTTCTTCTAGATTATTTTGCCCAGTAGATCCAGTGCTACAAAATCAGGGAGGTGGGAGAGAGGGGGAAGTACTTTTCCTCACTTCACATCAGCTGTATACCACTGTTGCTTTTCCCCCTTCCTCACTCCCATATTTTTATTCTGAAGACCATGAAAATTTTTCTAGTTGACTTCCTTTTTTCCTACAGCATTTCTTAAATATTCTGTGCCACAAAAGGAATGAAATAGTTTCTAAGTGCTTCAAGAGAACTTCTGAAATATTCATAACAGAAGGCATGTATTTGTCACATATATTTTTTTTCTCTGCAAGTTGGAACGAGCCCTGGAAGTCTCCTTTGTCAAGTACATGATCCTGTCAATCCAGTGAAACCCTTACTACAGTGAGAAGTTTTTGAAGAAGCTTTTTTACAGGTGAGGCAACATAGGGGCATCAAATGACTTGCTGCTTACAAGCACCAGACTGTATTTCAAAGAAATATAGGAAATACTTCTTTCCTGCAACATTCTTACGCTTAAGCCATGGTTCCTCCAGTGTTTGTTGTACCCATTCTTATATCTTCCTTACCAGTCAGTTGCACACACTTATTTTGCTATCAGGTGCTTTATCTGTTTATGGTGTAGTGCAACTTCAAGTATCTGGGAAACCTTTCTGATATCATCACAGACCTAATTTTTAGCACCCAAAATGAGAAATTTAGGCATTAATTATGTGTGTCTATTACAAAACTTTCACTTGGGGCATAGAGACAGCTGGCAGCATCCATAGCAGAGTTCAGTATGACCTGCCGTTGTAAACCAGACGTTCTTCTAATTACATGAAGCCATCTTTACCATTTTGAATGGTTCTTGTCACATGTGAGGGAGATCATCAGTGTAACCTTTAGTTGTTTACCTACTTACAAGAGAAGATTGAACATTGTCTAATCCACAACACTGCATAAATGCAAATTGTGTCTTCCTTTAAAATGAAAGTGTAACAGCACTTCTTTGGAAGGAAGCAAGGAGAAAACGTTTGTTGGAGTGGAGGGGTCATAAGTGTCAATTCCACCAACTTGATTCTGACTTGTAGCCAAGAGAGCAAGACTAATGAAATGCAGCTCTTCTGACATAAAAATCAAGTGCTACTCATTAAAGCTTATTCTTGCCTGAGCTTAAGGAAAATTTATTATCAGTTCCTTCTAATTGGAACTCATTAAGCAACTTTGCTCATGCAAAGTAAAAAACACACTTCATCGTACTCGTTAGCAGCATAACCCTGCAGAATTAACAGGAGGCAAGATTTTAGGCTCTCACAAAACAACAGGATCAGCAGCAAAACCCTACGTTGCAGTCAAGCAGGCTGGAGTCCATTTAAGGTCCGCCCAGATATAGAGAAACCAACCAGCTTGTAGCACCGTGCCCCTCTCACACTGTCTTTTCAGAGAAGCACACTTTCAAAACAAACTGAAAGACTGATTTCTGGTAATCTCAGAGATTTGCAGGTTTCTCAGAAGTTCACCTGGAGCCTTTCTAAAGCTCTGTGACAGCTTTCCGTGACCACTGAAGAATGGCTCTCTAGACTAATGGCTGAGCTTTTGTTTAGACATGTTCCCAGCTATGCAAAACCTCATGGATAATGCCTGTCCAGTCTGCCTGCAGAGAAGCTGTCTTTGATCCCTCTGTACTGCAACATGTAGAAAACATAAACATAATTCAATATCCAAGTGTGACAGTATTAAAATGCTTGAATAATTCCAAAAGACATGTGCCCTCCAGGAAATTTACCACCTGTGAGTAGCATATTTTTACTTGCACTGACCAACAGCTTACAATTGAAAACGACATGTGGATTTCTGGATTACAAACTCAAATCCCATATTCTTTATTAAAATTGCATTGGATAAACCAAACTGAGTGAAAACAGAAAAAATTGGTCAGTAGCTGTATTGACTAGAATCATCCCTTCACTTTGGTTTGCTGCTTCTCCTTCCCAGGAGATGTCAATGCCTGTGCTTTTCCTGCCACTTTTCCCGGGAGCAGGAAGCGATGAGTAACCATGCACCTATACACAGCATGATTTTTCTTGCTTCTAGAAGAAGGGAGATTGGGTGGCCATAGAGTAACCAGCTTGTTTCTATGACACCCATTCCTTTCTTTGGGGATGCAGCCAAACAGCTAGACTCTGCAGTTTTCTGCAAAACTGTAGTGTCTCACATGCCTGACAGGCCTGAGGAAGGGGAGACCTTCATGAATAATCTGGCTGGTCAACAGCAGGCCCATTTGCCACGGCTGGCACTTAGATATGAGCAACAAAAAGGGAAGGTGATACTCACTGTCTCTGGAAACAAAGCCATCTGGACCACATGAAGACATCACCTGTAAAAAACGCTATCAAGTGCCAGCAGGTCTGCTACAAACAGCCCTTGTGACCAAGTGTCAGATGGTTATTCTATATATTTCAACTCTGAAGCTTTGGGTTCCATGTTTCCAAAATTCAGCAAATTTTACCAGCTAGATGACAGTTTCTTGTGTGAACACCCGCATATGCCCTTTTCTTTTTACGTACTGTAAATTCAAATGACCATGTGATACATACATTTAATCAGGATCACTGACCTGTGTTTATCTTTTAATCTCTTTAAATTTTAACTGCCTGAATAAGAGTCTTCAAGCCCAAACTGCTCTTTTAACTGCCATTGCTTTTATTAGGTATTTCTACTAGGCATTTCCTGGACATAGCTGTAGTATCATATCCTGTATGAACAGTTCTGATCCTGATAAGTGAACCTGAAAGTTGCTGAACTCAGTGCACGAATGAGCAGTGATGTGCTTTATTTCTCAAGATTCACACATAGATATATGTACATAGTGCCTGCGGGTATAATTCTGGTTTTGAGTTGCAGTTTAGGAAAAATAAGTTTCCAGAAGCATCAATAAATAAGCAAATGGAATCTAGTACCTGTAACAAACATTTTGCCTGGGTGGCACCCCTGATTTAAAGAAATAAAAGTTATACAACATCCAGCAAAACCTGTCTTCACAAGGCAAAGTTTTTAAAAAAGCCACATTTTTTTATCTAACACATTGAAATCCAATCTAGAGAACCTGGAGTTTGACTATTACTGCATTGTCAACTTTTGGATTTCAATTAGGGAAAAATGTACTAAAAATGCACTGCAACCTGTTTTTCTCATTAAATAATTGTTTGAGTTTTACACTGTGAGGAGGTGCATGACTGCCATCCTAGAGCAGCAAATGCTTGGAGTCTCCAACTCTGCTTGTGAAAGGTTTCAAAGTGTTTTTCTATTCATGCATTTTTGTGTGGAAAAATTGCAAGGATTCTATATGCTATCATTTTTACAGTAAGCTTTGCTAGTACACAGAGCGTTAGGCTAGAACTAGAAGAGCCCTGACAAGTTGCCCTATATCGGACAGAGCCACTCTCCTGAAGCTGGATCAGAACAAATGCTGTTTCTAGCAAGGAATAAACTCATTTTTAGGTTGCCTTTCCATACTCTTCACCATTTTATCAGCAGAACATATAGGTTGCATAGCAACCTGACCAAGTTTAATTCCTACCAGCAAAACCTGGACCAAAGTGGAAATGTTACAAGTCAAAGAAAATAGTCCTTTATGTTTCTGTTACAATAATTTGTTACACAAACATTCAAGGTTACATTGAAGAGCAACAGAGAAAAAAACCAAAACACGCCAAGCCACAAACACCTGGCAGAGTTTCTGTCCATTTTTACAGATTTTGACAGGAAATCCCTACAGATTTTTCCCCTCTCAAGATTTCTTTCATATTTCATCTCTCTCCATCAGAAAGATGAAGTAGCAGAGTGCAATTTCTTTCCTATGAAGGTGTTTGTAATAGGCCACATCTCTGCAGCTGCAGACATAGGACTTGTGTAAGACGTCAGTGGAAATGCTAACTGTGAATTTGTACCAGTATATGTGATCCACTGTGATGCTCTTTTTGGACAGAAAAGTTAACAGGATACAGAGTATACACCAAACTATAGAGAAATTACAATAAAATTGTCCTTTTACTATTTGAGCTATCCCACATAAATCTGTGCTGTCATACCAACCTGGTGAAACAAATATAGTTCAATTGTCCCATCTGCAGAGGCAATATAGCCTAGAGGCTGCAAGATAACATAGCAGAATTTTAGATTTCCCCCTTGTTTCCTGTGACAAGTCCAGAGTATTTAATTAAAATACTGTTTACCTGTTGTAGACTCACAGTCTACTACTAACCAAACACTGTTATAATGATCAGAAATATTTTTCACTGAATACCAAATAGTTTCTAGACCTAACATGCTGATTTGACCCTCCCTACAAGGACAAACATGCTTTGCCTGAATCTGGTGCTACCACCTTGTTCTGATTTGTTTTATTTTTCAGACTTGATTTTCTCTGTTGGAATAAAAATAAAGAGTACAAGAGTGACATGAAAAATCTATAATTGCTTAAGAGTGTGGAAGGATCAAGAACTAGCCTTATACAATTAAGACTGAAAGTTCTTCGTGGTTATTTCATAATGTATTTCTATAGATACAAAGATCCTTGAAGCATTAACATTATCTTTTTATATAATATACCATTTACAGTTTTTGATTTTGATATAAGTCTTTTTGATTTGCTGATAGCTTTCATTAAAATACCCCAACTCTGTCATTGAAGCCAAATATTACATTCCATATGAATCTTGGCTGTGGTTTCACCTGAGTGATATAAGAAAGAGGGTTGCAGAATCTGATATAGAAGTAACTGTGTATTTGCTATAACTTTTTTAACAAGAACAATTTATGATCAGACACACTGGAATAAGTCTGAAATGTATTAAATTGCTTAGATTTACTCTGAAACCACCTTTATCTCGTACAAGGTCAATTATCTGTTATAAAATACAACAACATTTTTAAATAGGGATGGCACTAAAAATTACAAGCAACTTCACAATTGTGTTTGGGGTGAGCAGCTGGGTTCTGTGAGCCAAAAGAGACCATTGGATCTGACAGCTTGAATGGCCATGGAGCATCAACTTGTCACTATAGATTTTACTTCTGTAGAATTTAGAACAAGCTCAAGTATTGGTTGCAACAGCTCCGTTTTTAGAATAGACAAATGCAAAATGGTCCTTTATTTCTAGCTATTTCTATAATTTTGATTACAAATCTAATGTGATTTGATCTAGTAATCCTTAATTAATAGCACTTTTAAAAAAATTAACTATGAGCTGTTCATTTCAATACTGTAATAAAAGGCTTGAAACCTATTTCATGACTTGCACAAGAGGATTTGGGAAAACAAAAAAAGATGCCTCATTCTCTCTCATTTTATCTGCTGCACCTGTTATATCTGCTCGAGGTAAATTAAGGATAATGACATTCTTATTCAGTGGCCAACTAGGGGTCAGAAAATTTTGGGGCATTTCTATTTCAGGTTGATCTTAAAGCAGACCATTTAATTTGAAATAAAATATACTGATCTCAGGTAATCTAAACTTGAGAAGTTATCAACTTTAAAATAAAAAACA
>VYXB01007936.1:213027-354198 GCA_013397135.1 Pachyramphus minor
AAAAAACCCCCAAAGAAACACAGAAGAAAACCCAGACTCACACTAAAATTTCTGGGATAAAGCCATTGCACAGAAACACATGCAGTATTCCTTACTGGTTTCTTCCTCCTTGTGCAGATGAAACTATTCACTGAATTTAGGCAAAGCTTGAGTATCATTTAGGTTTCAGAGAAGCTGACTCTCTTAACAGAAGGTTTGTAAGAAAACAGAATAAAATTCATCTGACTCTTAGTGTAAGTGGCTTGATGGTGTTCTAACAAGCATATTTACCCTTCACAGGCCTAAATTACTAGAGTGCATGCAAATAGAGCATACAAAGCAGAAAAAAAAATAGGAAATCAGGACAGAGACTAATTTTAAGGCTAATTTAGCATAATGGAGATAGGAAGAAAAAGTTAAATGTGGTTTTACAGTGAACTATTACAGATTTTAATAAAACTAGACTAGTATACATGACCTGAAACCTACACTCTGCTTCATAAAGGCACAGTTGAAAATAGTATTCAAAGAACAGAAAATATATAAATTATGGTGCTGAATTCCTCTGCAATGTTTTCTTAGAATGTCCAAACTAGTTTGTAAAGTCATCATCCAAATAGTTTTACTTCTTACTGTTCTATTAGAGCTAATTACATTTAAAATGGAGATACTGGTCTAGGACTGGACAGCAGAAGGCAGACCTTCCATTACAGAGCATTAAGAGTTCTGCATGAGCAGAAGCTTATTTCTCTCAGAAGGCAATGAGAGTAGTCAGATACCACAGTGAAGAGGGTTATTTGTTTGCAAGTGTTTCTCAGACGAGCATATGCTAAGACTATAGACATCAAGATGAAGAGGTCTGGGGATGAACACTTGAAAGTGATTTGATTTCTACTATGTAGAGGAACTTTGATGATGCAGTACACTCAAGAGTTTAATAACACAACATAAAGCAGTATTTTCTGTCTGGTGCTTAAGACTTGATTATTAATTAAAGTGACTATAGTGCTTCTTCTAGAATGAATGATTTGAAAATAATTTCTGATTCAATGACCTCTGTAATAGCTGTTTAACCCTGGCTATTGAATTTGGATGTTGCAATGTTTCATGGAAATATGTTTTCCTTCTTCATAATGAGCTGTCCTTCACAATGAGCTGTCCTTCTCCAACCCAAAACTATGGAAAACTTCAGATAATCAAAATAGCTTGATTTGAATTTGATAAGTACTCAACACAACCTAAGAGTATGCCAAGACTAACCATTACTTTCAAAGAAACACATCTTCAGAAAAAAAACATTTCTGGGCACCCAAAGGCAACATGAGGCATTAAAAATGTTCAGAAATCAGTCTGTTTTATATGGGGATGTATGAAAGGGGGAAAAGAAAGGCTAGTGAGATGGAATATTCTCCTTGGCTTTCTTTCATTCATGTATTCTCACTGTTGTAATAGGAGCTTTGCTGAGAATCTGCAATATTTTATTTTACTATGAACCCTGTCAACACCTCTAGCCAATTCTTAGTCATTTGTCCCAGTGAAGGTCTGTGTCCCCTATTGGAGCACGGAACACTTGCAGTTCAGCTTTGCAAAGAGGACAGTGAGCATTCATCACTTGACAGGGTTACAGCACGGTGGCCATAACAATTACTTTGCCCAAGTAATCTTGGGACCTTGGGAATTTATCTTGTTTGAAAAACAGAGGGTTAGGAGAGAAAATAAGCTTGTTTTGAACTGGCAGAATGCAAAAGTTAGGGACCATCTGTGGGAGACAAATCTGTAAACAACAATGCTTTGATCTTCGAAATATAAGGATAGATTTGTTTCAACACACAGTTGTATGGATGGTGATTACCTGTCTTAGGATCTCACTGTGCCAAGTGGTGTGTTTTCCCAGGATTGTTCTTCTGTCAAAATCAAATCCGTGTTACGTGTTTAAATAAATTTCTATCAAGTAACCACTTAGGAGTGGAAATTTCCAGCTAAAATCGAAAGGGGACTCCACAATCATGGGCAGAATGACACGGGTAAGACTAAAGACAAGCTGTTCTCTGTGCAGCAGAACTATTAACGCCTGCTCCTCTATGGCAGTCGCTCTTGGTCTATCAAACATTACCTTCCCTTCAAGGTAACACTTGTCCTACGTCCTCTTTAATATTTTAATCTGGTACAAATAATCTGGAGCTACCGACAGTCTGACAGACAAGATTACACGTTAGCTGCAACAAATCACAAACAGCAGTTGAATTCTGCTGCTTTTTCTGACACCAAAAGCACAAATCTCTCAGCTTTTTACTCTGTCAAGGGATCAGTTTTAAGATGTTTACAGAAATTTAATTTTCTGTAATTTTAAGAAGATCTACTAAGAAGTTTAAATCATTATCAGTGAGGGACCAATAGATGGACAGTAGATTAAATCACATATTACATAACTGACCTCTATGTTGCAATAAATCTTAGTCCTTGATAAGTAAAACAGAGCTGAAGATGAACCCTTTGGCCTAAGCAAGGGGGAATGATGGCAGTACGTCAAGACACTAATACCCTATAGGAGTGAAAGCATAACTTGTGATGGCCCACAGGACCCAAACACTATGGCCAAGTTGGTTTGAGATCATGACTATCCTCTTTGAGGTGTTCTGACTTCATTATGTCAGAGGTATTGCATCAGCATCCTCACCTGTGAGAGTACTGTGATTCAGCTGGATCTGCCACAGTAGTATTACAAGGTCTAAATTATTTTTTAAAATGAAGCATTGTAGTCAATCTGAAATTCTATACTGCAGTGTAAGTGTGCATTTCTGATAATAATATCAATTTTATCTCTGAAGAAAAACACCAAAATCCCAGACCTGAAAATTAGTATTTGCGCAAGGTAAGTATGGGAATCCTGGACAGTAAACAGTATAAAAAGGGAGGAAGAAATGGTCTTTGCCCTAAGTTCCTTGCTGTTGAACCTCATCTTTGTAGGCAAAGGTTCAAGGAGGCACACAATTCATTGAGGCATGTAGAAACTTAGTGGCAGACAACTGCCAGAATATTGGAAAACCCTACTCACTGCATGCTATTACATCTGGAGCACTGTCATCAGCAACCAATATTGAAAATAGCAGGCTGCAGTAAAATGCTGTTTAACAGCCACTTAATCAGGACAACCAATGTTAACTGAAGCTGCAAACTGCATCTAAATTTGTGGGTCATCACAGAGTACTTGTTCTCAATAAAATAATAAAAAGATTTAGCAAGTTGCCATCATGCCTTAGGCATATCCTCTCCACACAGCATTTACCACGTGTCATGCAGCACCATTCCCTAGCAACATGAGGCATTATTATTAGGATTCTAGGACCCAAGGTCATTAGTAAGCTATGAACTCACAATACTCAGAAGATATAAACCTCTAATAATTTTATTGCTCTCATTCACCAACTGGTGTTTTAATCATGATATGTTGTCTCATTAAAAATAATTACATTAATTCTGTATATGACTAGAATCCACAAAGCTTGTTGCACACTGCTGGAAAAAAAAAAAGGGGAGGCGGTCAGCTTCCTCTAGTCCCTGCTTTGGGGTTTTTAAAGTCTTTTTTGAGAAAAGGTAAAAAGTAATAGCTGCACACACTAGGGTTTTCCACTAAGACAGAAACAAAGCTGTGAAAACAAAGGTATAAGCAATTAAAGTAGCATGTGTGCTGAAACTGGCTTAGTGAAGTTGCAGGAGGAAAGTAGGTAGACTGCCTAAGTTTTAGCTTTAGCCACCAGGCTCTGAGCTCCCAGCTCTGAGACTGAGGCATTTTTTCTCCATTTCCCCCAACACAGCAGTGTATTACCCTTATTCTCGGAAATGCTACGTGCCTGTCTGGTATTTACTGTGTTGGACCTGCATATCCGCTAGGAAGTTTTTGGAATTTCATGAATTGTATTAAAAAAAAATTAAAAGCATTGGTGTAGAATAAAATCCTCCAGTTGCTGGCAAAACACTTGAGGACTGCACCTATCTGCTCCACAGACACAGGGGAAAGAGAGACCTTCAGCTCTACATTTTGCTGGGTCGGCTACAACATGGATGGACTTGGAAATGAGACTGAAAAGACCTTCTGTCACTCCCCCTCTTGTTCATCAGCCTCCAAAGTGAAGCATCATGGCTTCCTCCCAAAACTCTGAACAGTACCACAAGGTAAATAAGGCTGCCTCCAAGTCTCAGGTCAGGCAGGCAGAGACTGTAACCTCGACACACCCTATCTGAGAAACACTTTGCATTGAGAGATCAGTGAGTGCATGATGAGTCTCAGTCCTGCCATCCCACTGCCTAGGCATTGTCCCATTCCAGTGACAAGGTGGAACAGTAGCTGGCAGACTGGTATATGGCCAGGCTCATGAATTCACACAATTGACACAAACTCCCACTTGTTGGCATGGATCAAATACTTGGAATACTCCATCACAGTGTTGCCAGATCCCTGCCAATACAATCTCACCAAACAGTATGGATTGTTTGCACATAGGGACGTTCTGAATCTTATCAGCCCAAAGCACAGCATTTCTCACTACCAAGTCTTCCTCTCCACTCCTGAGGTGGAGTTGCATTTTGTCTTCTTGAAGCAGCAAAAGTAGTCACTTAGTGAGATATCTTTGGATTTGCTTTTCTTTCAGAGGCTCGAATTCGCAGAGCCCACAGACTGTGGTTCATTATCAATCCCTCAACAGAAACCACAAGATTTTAAATTCCTCTGCAAATAGAGAATGCTGTCCCCTGAGACCAGAGGAGTTCCTAGGGCCAGGACAAGAAGGTGGTCTCTGTGCAATTCAGACTAATGATGCCTTTGCAAGGAATCTGAAAAAGAAGGTTCTATCTCATTCTCAATACCAGTCTCACCCTCATGTCTCTTCTTTTCTGTCATTGAGCCTTAAGTAGAAATCTTCTGGGGATGTTTCTAAATTAGCTCTCCAGTCGACCTCCTATTCAACATGCAGCAGCAACTTTCCAATTAGCAGCTATTCGTTCACTGTAGTCTACACTCAAAGATTCATTATTCTAAATTTACCTACAAATTGAACAGGCCTCTTTCCATCTATAATCAGGCCAGGTACTAACATGTTCTAAATCCCTCATCTTATTACATTACTGTTCATTAATTTTCTTCTTTATTGTTATTATTATTCCAGCTTCACAGTTCAGGATTGATGCTGACTATTGACACAAACAACTTCAGCTGTACAACTCAATCCCTGTGTGTCATTTATGTTCATATTTGTTTGTAAAGCTTAGTCCTGTTCATAAAATATTGTGTATCACTATGTAAGAACATCTACAGAGAAGATTGTCCAAACATTTACAGTTAAATTTCAGGTTTTAATTACTTTTTCATCCTTATTTTCGTAGCTGGAAGAGCCTCTATCTGAGGCTGCATTTAAAGACATGAGCACTAGATATTTTAGACAAGAACTAAAGACAAAAGAAGAAAACACACCTTTTCCTAACAGGAGAATACTGATATGACAAAAAGAAAACCCCAAATTCTGAAAGTATTCCAGCATGAAATATTGTCTGAAATATGGAGACAGGCACCCATAGGAGTAGTAAATCTCGTGAAATGAGTTGCAAGTTATGAAATTTAAAGAAACACTACCCCAAAACATAAGAAACATTCCTATCCAAGACTGACAGAATCTAGACCTGCAGCCAACCTGGCTTCCTCTTACATAGTCCACTTATTTTTCTGGTTTGAGAGACCTTGCATATTGCCTTTATGAACAGTTTGTGACTCCCCTCCCAGCCCCTCAATTCTCATGTTTCTGTACCAGAGCCTCGTGTGAATGGAGGCAGGGGGGCATAGCCAGAACTTTTACACCCAGAAATTACGTTTGCTTTGAAGACATTTTTCCTTTGTCGCATCTTCATATTACCCTTGCTATGTAAAGGTGTATGCAAATAGCATACACCTATATACACAGCATTTATGTATATAAATAGCAAGGGTGCAAAAAAATCCAAAAGCAGTGATGGAACACAGATACCTTGGTGATTCTTCCAGATAACACCAGATTGTGGCTTCGCTTTACCTCTCCAAGCATTTTTCTCTCCATCCTACTCAGTTTAAGATCAGAATTTTGTATCTAGGTCTAGTAAAGCCCTGTCATCTGCAGGTTTCTCAGAGAGTCACTGTTCATGAAACAGAGGGTGGGTCCCTGCTGTGTTCCTTGCCCAGCTGCCCCCTAGGCTACGACGTCTGGCTACCTGCAAAAGGAAATCAAACTGAGCCCTTTCAGGCTGCAATAATTTAATCACCCCTTCTCAGAAGATGACAACAGCAAGCAAGAAAATACTCTTTGTCCATGTACCATTCTCAAAGGCATCAAAAACCCTTTATGAAGGTATAATGTTTCTTTCTGAAAGCTAAACAACACTGGGAACGGGCACTGTAACACCCTGAGGTTTCCTCAGGCTGACAATTTTAAATACTGTTTCCTTCAATTTTCATGGACTTCAAATTGAACACTTTTTTAGGCTTCTGGTGAAATACCATGATTTTGTTTGCCTTAAAATGCTTCTTCCAGTTGTCATACTAAAATTTCCGGCTCTTATACTCTGAACCATATAATCTAGTAGAGCTTTTATCTTCACACTTAACCGTGTCAGGAGCAATCTGTGGATATCCTTATCTTTCCCTTCCTAACACCGTAATCTCCTGATTGTTAATCAAAAAAAGAGAGAAAGATTTGCAAAGCTGTTCTGTGCCTCCTTAGCAGTTGCTAAGTCTCTTGGCAAAATTATTAAGAAGCCAAGCTTTTCTGCTTTATTTGATATTTTCTTTCAGTTGTGCTCTTCCTGTTAACCTTCCTCTGTTGCTTCATTATGCATTGTCGATTTCAATTCCTGTATTAGATCCATAGATCTTTATTACTCCTTAGCATAGTTTGCAACACATTATCTCAGTGCCACATTTGTGATTAGCATGTGATGCTTTATTGTACTAGACCAATGTAAAGTGAATGCAAATGATACATTTTCCAACACTTCCTAGAAGTCTTTTTCGTTTTGTAAACGAGATCAGATCAGGAAGTCCAATTATACCAGATGGGACACTTGGATGAAGCGACCATATTTAACATTAAAGTGAGCTCTCAGGGAGCAAAGCTACACTACCTGCTATTCAGAGGTCCCTTCCAATGCACAGTTTTCTATGACTGTAATCCCAAACTTACTCTTATTGAGGAAAACTTTATGCCTGTGGCAAAACAAAGACTCAGTATTAAGACAGGAGAATAATCCAAGGAAAAAGTATGTGCCCACATATTGTTGAAGGGCTACACTCACAGCACAGAGTTTCAGGTTCAAATTCCCTGACTGCAACCTCAACACATTCTCTCACACTTCCAGAGAAATGCCTGAAATATCTTCCAGATGCTACTCAGTGGCTTGCTTTTGAAGTTGCCTTGATGCACTTTTGTTTTGCACAGAGTAAGGGCAAGAGCCGAGGTGAAGGTCTACCTTCTCCCAGGTGAGTGCTCTCCCTACCACATTGTGCATCATGTTCTCACTCTCTGTTTGCTCTTTATCCACTTTTAGGTGAATACTCAACTACTTCAGTGTGGTATATAATAGATTGCAGGGGAAGAGAGAGTGCTGCCAACTTTTCTTTGTTTTTAATTATGTGTTACCATAACTGTTTCCTTTGAATGGTGCATGCACACATGCTACAGTGTCTGTATAAAGGGAAAAAATAAGTCAAGAACAAATTCCTCCCTTCCTTGTTTTCCTCCTAGTTTTACAGATGAAGCCAAAACTTATTTTTGCAGTCCCAGCAGAGTACACACTGATCGTGTCTCTTGCATTGTTGTAAGCCAGTGAAACAACAGATAACTACTTTTAAGCATCATTAGTGCACAAAGAATAATATTTGGGTTATTTGTCACTTTAAAATTAGCTATAAAGAATAACTTCTACATCCGAACAGGAAAAGCTGCCACTCCTTTAGAGAGGCCACCTTTTTTCCATCTATCAGAACATGCCATATAGGAATAGCAATTGCTTGTATCTAAATGCTTCCTCAGGGTGACTTCTAAGGAGAGACAGAAGGTCACAGACTTCTGTGCTTCTGTCCTGCTCATTAGGTCAAGTACAAAGAGGGTATGTGGGAAATGAAGGAGATTCCACAAGCCTGAGGTTTCCACTACATTATGTAGTTCAAAGCTTTCACCAGTTCAAGAGGAGCTCACAGGATGGCAAAAGTCACCTCCCTCCACCTCTGCAGATCCCACCAAACACTTTTTCCACATTCTTCAAAAGAAGGGTTGTCTTGCACCATCATACCCGTACATTGGGTGAGACAACAATCTCCATTACAGCCTTGGAACACTACTACCAAAGAAAGAGCTGACAGCTCAGGTTATGATAAAGAACACAGCTATGGCCCAAAATCTTCACAGAAATATCTGAACTATTAAACACTAATTTTTTTTAGAAGATTAATTTCTTCAATACAACAACCAGATGAAGACTTTGAAGGAGCTTGCAAGAACATAAGTGGGAAGCTAATGAGCAAGCAGTGTGGTATTACCATGCCCCAAAGTGAATGTTATCTCTGCACTATGAAAGAAGCTAAAAATGACACCTGTCAGCTATTGAACATTTGCTGTTTGAATGAATACAAGATTAAATAGCTCCATGAAATGCCAGAAGAGATGAGTAACTATTCAGTGGGGCACCCAGACCAGATTAATTACAGCTTGGAAATGGGAGTATTGACAGGGATGTTTCTGTAAGTTGGCAGCACTGAAGGAAAAGCACTGATGTTCTAGGTGACCAACAGAAGAATAATAGTATTATAAACAAGAAAACCCATCACAATGACAACAGCAAAACAAGCAAACTCACCCAAACTCTTACAGGGACCAGTACTTTATGAAGAAGGATGCAAGAACTGTTTATCAGTACCTATCTTCCTCCTCTAAGCCAGGAAATCCAAATATTTTGGGGTAATTTTGATGTACTCCAAAGTAATTTTTTAGTAGAACATTGCGTATTACTCTTGCCCTTAAAATAGTGCAACAAAATATATCAACAACTATGCAGTGTCCCTTACGGAGAATTAAAACCAGAAATTGTGAAGGGAAGAAGTTTAGGTGACATCAAGGAGATACGAAGGATATAAATCCCTGGAGATTTTAGAAGAAAAGTATATTTATTCCTGCCTCCCTCTATCCTCTTCTTTCCACAGCATATATGGCAATGTTAAAGAAAGTGAATTTTCTTCTTTTGGGGAGAAACTCATTGTTTCATAGCAATCTCTCTGTCTGGGGGGTATAAAAATTAATTGGAAACAATTACACTAATCTCAATTGCACTGACTGGCAATTGCAGTGAGAGAAGCCCTACGTCACCAAATATTTTAATAAAGAAAATACCATAAACTTCAAGAGCAGATGATTACCAGAATTCTGCCCTCAAAATGAAGCATCTAGAGTTTCCGTTGGCCTTATACAAGCAATATCAAAAAACATCATTATACCTTCTTTAAGAATAACCCCCACAGCCTTTTGGTTCCAATGAAAATCTTTCAGCAGACCAAGAAGAACCCCAATTTGCTGTCAGTTTAATTTTCCAGCTGCACTACATCACACAGTATAAATAAACCTTAAAGCTAATGCAGTTTTAATACCTGTACTTGTGGAGATAAAAAAATTTGCTTCGGTTCATCCTTATGCTCAGTCTCCAGACAAGATTCATCTTTTCAGTTCTCCAAGTCTAGTTGCAGGTGACTAATGAACAACATATCTTCCACTGTGATGCCTTCAGAATTGTTTAGGTCATATCATATCCTACTTTAGCAGGATTAAATTTAGTTTTAAACTCTCATTCATGGGTGAGCACTGGCAGGCCCAGATCCTGGGATCCCATACTGCAGTCATGTTCCCATGATGGACTCCCCTTGTGCTTTCAGGCTCTGGGGTGTAGCTGATCACTACTATAACCCTGTGGAATCTACCAAACTCAACTCAAAAAGTCTTCACATACCTCTAAGAACAGTTGAACTCCTCCAGCACTGATGTTCTTGGGATGAGGAAGGACTCACAACAGGGAACCAGAACAGGAAAAATAGTCTGCAGGAGCAAGCAAAAGAGCAACAGCAGCAGAAACAACCCCCAAGCAGCTAATGAGGGCAACACCCCAGGTGACACTCTCTACCACCTGCTAATTGGGCATTTATTGCCTTGCTCTCTGATTCTGTCTGGTAGTCTTCTCTTCCCAGCATTACTCTGCCTGCCTTTCTACTCTTCTTCCTCTCTGGTAGAAAATCCTCAAAGTCTTACCCTAAGAACTGAGGAAAAAAGCTCTCCCAAAGCCCAGTGAAATCCTCCTTTTTCAATGGAAGAGAAAAAATACGTGACTATCAGAATTAAAACCCTACCACTACTACAGTCTCACTGATTGCTTTACCTACACCTTATGAATGACTTTTTATCCTTCCTGTATCAAGTTTTCAATCTCTGGAAGAATAAGGATTTCTAATTGCTCTGTATTTGGAAAATTGTTAGCATACATGTTTGGTCTTTGATTCCATCATTATAATAATAAGAGCTGAATATTCAGAAATAATACAAAAATAACTGTTAGACAAAAGCCTGATTATTAGGAAACAACCACAAAAAATTGTCTTAAGGTCTGCACTCTTTCAGAGACTGACTTCTTCTTTCAGCAGACAAGCTGTGAAAATTAGACTTCACAGTTCAGTTTTGGGTATGAGAATTGCCAATGTTGTTGAGAGCAATCTGGCAGATATTCTGGGAAGCAATACACCTGTGTTTGCAAGGAGAAGTTAAGTAAGCCTAGTTTTCTTCCTTTCTCTGAGAAATTTGTTTTTCTGCTTGGAAATCCCTAAAGAAATACAGCTATTAGAGCTGAAAATTTTCCATCTTTTCTTCTGGTTAAAAATCTAGCTATTGAAAGATTTTTAGATGTTTTAGATGTTTAGTACAAATAAAGATTTTTTAGCAGAAAATGTTTGACTTTTTTAGGTATTGTTATAACTTAGGCAGAAAAATTTTCAATGGTTAAAAAAACCCCTTAACAACAAGCTTCACCTCCTATTTCAAGCATTTCTCTTTTTATAAGATTAAAAACAATAACATTAATTTTATAAAATTAAACCCCTCCATATTCATAGTAATCTTTCTCTTTTATCTTTCTCTTCAAGGGATTTCTTATTCAAGAAAGTCTTTTGTATTTATTTGTCATTTTGAAATCATACTTGTGGAAATGCACTACATTTTGAAGTTCCCATTCAAGGACAATTCACAAAGCAGGTCTCCTCGTGGTTTGATGCCAAGTTTCAGCTGCTTTTTCTGCCATTCTATGCCTATACATTTTGGTGGATTTTTGCCAATTCTGCCTTGGGATAACACGAGATGTGCTCACAGCTCTGTCAGTACATTTGACACTAAAAAAAGAGACAAGGTTAAAGGTTTGTTCACCAGTCACACTAATATTTTCATGAAATTAAAGAAACTTCTTATCTTTTTTACAGGAATCATTAGGGTAATTTTAGGAAGAAATTGAAGACCTTCAAAGGTCTGTACAAAATATCTTCAAGAACAAGATAATAAATACGGAGAATAGTATACACAGTTTAATTACTGGTTATAGCATCTGAATTTGTTTGGTACTCTCCAATAACCACTTTCAGCTGAGAAGTCCAACAGGGATTTGCCAGAGTGCTAGCCAGTCAGCATGTTTTTAATATGAACCTCTGAGTAACACTGAACAGCTCCAGATAGCTCAGGCTGTATCCTCTTTGAGGTGTTACACTCCACACCTTCCTTTTCTCAGCCAAGCATGTTAACAAGAATTAACAATGAATAGTAACATCATACAACACTTTAAATTCAAGTAATGGCTGATTGACTTAACTAGTGAGATCTGTTTGTCTCTGTTACCGTGTGCTGCTGCCTGGCCACATTGCTCTCCTGAAGTGTTGATGTTGCGTAGGCTGGTGCTAACAAACACAAATCTATTGCAATTTCCTTTGAATAAACTTAATGAATACAATAAAAATGAAAAATGTGAGTGCTACAGTAGCTGCTATATTTGTCAAGAAATATACCCTTGATTATATGTCTTTTGCTAGTGCTCAATGACTGAAGGCAGTGAGCTGTCTCTACTTTGTATTTCTAGAAAGTTTCTGCCCTGGTGAGGCTTCTCGATGGTACAAGATATTTATATTTGGGTGTCTTCTTAATCAGTTGTATTCCTGGTATCAAGTATGGTTCAGAAATCTATCAGACCCAAGAAGTCTTTTAATCAGAATTTCTGATAAAAGAAGTCTGGTTCAGTTAGTGCTGTATGATTATTTTTGCAGAAAGAAAATCTCTTTACAGTCAAAAAGCTCTTCAAGTGCAAACACAGCCTGGGTGTGAGCACATAATCCAAAGCCATGCTTGAATTACTAGAACTACACTGAGTCTGTGCTACCTCTGTTGCCAGACTCTCTAGAGAAATATCTTGCTGTTATTAGTGTTGCTCTAAGCCACTCTGAGATTGTTTTGTTAAAAAGACAAAAGTTCAAATCCCCCTTTGGGAGACTGTGGCCAAAACCATCTCCATGTTCATGTTTTTCAGCACTCCATGAGATTAAAAAAAAAAATCCATTTTTTTAAAAATTCTTTTTAAGTTTTTTTTTTTCCTGATGATTTTCTGAAGAGTAAAATGTCTCCTTGAAGAAATATTATCAATGTTCTCTTTGCAATACTAATCTGGTCCTTTTGGTAATTTTATTTCCTTTTCTTACAAATTAAATTGATTTGCAGAGACAGAACTCTTCAAAGATATTCCCATAAGATCTCTGGTTAGATTATACCACTACTTCAAACAATAATGAATCTGTTTCTGAAAAACAAATGTTTGTCTCTTCCAAATTGTGCCTTGAGTTCCCTTGAGCTTTACAATTCAGTGAGCATTAATGTTACATAGCACAAATAATGGGACTTTTTCTGAGAAGACAGGATGCAGCTGCTTATGCTTAATTAAAACTTATAAGATTTATTGTGTTGCTTTGATCTGTTGCTTTTTTGTTTCTCCACCTTTTGAGCAAAGGTTCTGTCAAAGAAGTCTAAGTGTGTCTGCATGTTTGTCTCAGTGAATGTCATGTATACAATCTGTCTCTGCTGCTTTCAGAAGAAAAGGCCAATTCCTGTCAAGGTGAAAACACGGACACATTTAACTTAAATTTTTAGATCCATGTTAACAGTATACAAAGCTTATATAGTCATATGATTGCGAGCAGATGATGGTGACACAGTTTGTACACACCAGCAAATAAGTACCTGTAAGTGTTCAAAAAATGTGTGAATATGACACGAGGACATGGTTTACTGGTGAACACGGTCATGGTTCTCAGTAGAAGATTGGACTTGATGATCTTAGAGGTCTATTCCAACCTTAATTATTCTGTGATTCTATTATATAAGCCAAAAGCCATAGAACAGATATATATACCTCATTTTAGTGAATATCATTTATGCAAGAAGCCTATACCACATAATACACAATATGCATCACCCTACAGAACACAGATACAGGCATGAGGGCCGGACAAGAATTAGTCGAAGGCAGCAAAGGATGCTGCTGTAATAGGTAAGAGGCCATACTGCTGCTTGATTTGTAGCAACAAGGATCTCATTGCTTTCATATTTGCCCAGAAAGTAGCACACCTTCTAACAGGATGAGGATGTTACTCAGCATAATTTGAGGAAAAGAGGCTATGCTGTACCAAATCAAAACAGAACAAAAGCAGAGGAACATGCAGTTCTCCCCCTCTTTTCTGTATTTTGCAAAAGACATAGCTATTTTGCAGAGTGGAGTATGGGGCAGAACATCTCAGCTTGCAAAACTAGGGGCAGGGTGAGTGTATGCACTCAGGCACAGGCAGACACGGGAAACCAGCTTTAAACCCTGAACTGCCTCTCTAGCCAAAGGTGCACTGTACTGCACAGATGCAGCCATCTGGAAACAGGTTGTGGGTCTCTGCACTCTCCATTGTGCACACCTGGATAAGTCCTTTAACCCCTACATGTGTTAGGTCTGTAGCCTAGGAAGCAAAGAAACCTGAATGATGTCACCTGAGTTTTTGACTAACACATACTACTCACCTGATACAAATTTGTCTGATGGTGTCTCTCATCAGCTGCCAGGTTTAATTTTCTGCATATTCTCAATCAGGTCCTGGAAACCTCTCTAATAAAAGCAAAACCAACATCATACTACTTCACTGTTTCAACTCAGTGGTTAGATTGTCATGTTGCTCTTTCAGGCAAATAAAGTCCAAGAATAGCTGTGTTTAGAACATGTCTCTGAGAAGTGCTCAGTGGGTTGCCTTGATCAAGTCATATGGGATGAAGAAAAACAAAGAATTCTTTGTAATTTTTGCAGGATTTGTCTAAGACTCTTTGAAGGATCAAATGCTCATTTAATATAATCTTCAGCCACTCTTGTTGCCATGATATATTTAATGAAAAAATACCCAGCTCAGGAAATTTTAATCTTTAACAGTTTTTAAACAAGGAATTAGAGAATGAAACTTCACTTTTCATTGATTTTGATTAGTGATTTCCTAGGTCATTACAAACCCAACACAGCCACAGAAAAATTAACTGAAGAAGGGAGATAATGACCTCCAAAAGAATAATTTGAAGCATATGGCCATTTTAAGAACCTTGATTTATGATAGAAACATTTTAACAAAAATTAACCTACGTGATTCATAGCTCTCTGAAGCCATTGGAAAAATGCACACTTACTCTAAAATTTTGAATGGACTCCATTATATTCAAAAACATTTTTAGGGTTGCATTTACAGAAGTGCTCATGAGATTAAGCACAGAGGAAAAGTCAGTTAAGGGTGAAAACACCAATGTATGGAGTTTGTAGGAATCTGCTCTGGCACTTCTGCAGCCAGGATTTCATCCTAACAGCTTTCCTTAGAAAATAAAAATCTCTTGTAACTAGTACTAATAAATTTGTATCAATAATCCTTTCAACATAGCCTCACTGTGCCCCATGCATTTTCTTCACGTGGTGCTTGCCTATAGCACAGTGGAGATACAGTCAGTGAGTACCATCTGTCATGGGCATTCAGAACTAGCTTTACATCATCTTTGTACCTTACTGAAAACTCTTATATAAGAGTTTATCTTTCAAGATTTATGTGGCTTATTGCCACTTAATGTAAATACCAAGCAGATCACTTTTCTCTCTGTCAGATCAAAAATAGGGTTACAGCCTAAGAAGAGGATTGAAGAGTAATAGAGAAAGTTTAACCATGCCTACAGTGGTGTTAGTGATATGTACTGCTTAAAGCTCTTAGGATAAAAGACAAAAGTCACTTGTAATCCACAGTCATGCCACTGAAGGCAGCATCAAGATACTGAATGAGTGCCACTTGTATTTATTTATCAGCTTATAACAAGACTTCTGGTGTTAGAATCCCAGCTCACCATTATGGATTCTTAAAAGCAGTCCATTTGTTCTACTGAAAGCAAAATGTGATGTATATGAAGAAAATTTTCCCTGCTTTTGTTGCCACCCTGGAAAAATGCAGTGACATACCCAAGGGAGTGGCATGACCAAGCTGCCTTTGCTGGCACCTGGAAAGCCAACCTGGCTGCTGCTGCTGTGCAGAGTTGGTTTGTCATTTGAGGGTATGGCTATTGCTAGAGGAGCAAGTGAGACAAACATGAATGACTTTCCAGGATTCAGTTGTCCCTGAGCTACTCACAGCCATCGCCTCCCAGGGATGGCAAAGCTCAGCATTACGTGTTGTGCTGGCAAACCTCGAGCCAACAGCTATAAAATCAGGACAGAAATTAATTCTACCCTTTGTTCCATCTAAGCAGTTCCAAGCTTCTAGAAGCTGGAAGGTCATTAACTGTCTTAGCAATAAATAATGCAGAAGACAGAATTTTTAAAGAGGATATAATGTCTCTAAGAGATGCTACCAGGCTTTTTACTGATTTCTGCCAAAATTAAGTGTGTGTCTTCATGGACGGACATAGAAAACCACCAGATCTTGAGTTCTTGCTTCGAGCTGGCATAATTTTAGTTGGTATTTTCAGTCTGAAGACAGCAAAAATGTGTTACAACTGGTTGCTTATGACTGGCAGGTTGCAAAAAGAGCAGAGGAACTCATATACTCATCTCTCCATTTGGATTTAGCTTACCCCTGCTATGGAATCTGACTCTCCTTTTCTGGATCATGTACTATACAATCTAGATTTGATTTAACATCTGTTTCAGATAATCAACAGAAAGGTTTGAGAAATATAAATGTACCAAACATTTCTATGGAAGGGACATTGTTCTGTAAATTTCTCATCACTCTCTGCCCTGACATTTTGCTCAGACATCAACTCTTTTGACTCAATATGGACAGTCCCTACTACTGTGTAATCTGCACCACAGAACTGGAGAAGCTTGATTTATATTGTGCCATTTTTAATTACAAATTGTAAACACTGTGTTAAAGGACATGTCCTCACTCTGTCACACTTCAGCTGCTTGTTGTAAATTCTCTATTTCTCTGACATATGACATATGAATGCTCAGAAGCTTTCTAACACATGTTTTTTAAATGAAAGGTTTTATTTTAAAAATTAGTTTTGTAATTTTGCACTAACTTGACAGGGTGGAAGGTGGCTGTGGAGTGAAGACAGCTGAACTAATGTATTATGAGAGGTATTGACATGTATGTAAAAGGATTAATCATTTTGTAGTTCAAGCCTAGAGTTAAGATGCTAATTTGCTAAGCAAAATAATCATTTTAGTAAATGAAATAATTAAAATATTTTTCTGGTACAGAAAGCTGAATGTCCACCTGCAAGATATGTATATCATGATATAATAGTATGGGCTTTGGATGGGGGGGAAGTCTACAGAGTTCAAACATCATCTAACTTTTACCCTGTAATCTGAGCAGCTATGTCATTTTTCCAAGTTACAGATTAAAAATAAATAAATAAATAAAACCCGTGGACACTTTGATTTTATTGAAACACAGTACAGAGAGGCCTTGAGAATGTAAAAGCAAAAAATAGATTCAAGGGCCTGTGTTATTCAAGAAAAATCTGTCTTCTGTGATGAATGAAGCAGACGTGCTATCTAGCAAACCGTTTAGAAATATTGCTTAGGGACTTCTTGTGCTATATGAAAGCTGTTCAACTTCCACTTTCTGCCAAAACTACTTCATTTTGATATTTTCACAGCCGTCGTACTTGTTTCCATTGTTTCATATTACAAACCACCTTCAGAACAAGGTGGTTACGTTTCAGACACTTGAAGAGACAGCTAGCTTCACATTTTGAGTTTCACTTTGTTTACCATGAACAGGGAAAAAAATATCAAAACAAGAAACCACAAGGGGTTCTGGTTTTGTATTTAAAAGAACAGAAAGACATGAGCTCTTTTACGAAACAATGTAACCTTTCACATCAAAACTCAATCACATGTAACAAATATAAATGCACGTGCCAGGCCACTTGGGAATTTGCATGGCATTGTGTACTGCTGGTGTAGTATGTAAATGTGTGGAGAGATGGTGGCATTCTCTACTTAGTTTTGCAAATTTCAGACAACAGAAAAGCAGAGGAAGAAGAAGCAAACCAGATGAGCACCCTGAAAGACTCAAGATGAGCTTGAAGAGGGCTAGTGGACCAAGTGCATGGTCACATAGTCCACAAACCATGGTCAAAGAAACAGATCTGCTGCTGGTTTATATGACTGCATAAAGGGAAACAAACCCTTTAATATCTTTTCAAAGAAGTATGTTTTTATCAAAGAAACCTCTGCTTTTGTCAGGTTTGCTTCCCAAAAAGAACAAAATCAATGTTTGCTTCATTCTTCCTGGTTAATTGTGGGGAAGTGCAACATTGTTTAACGCTTTATTAACTGTATTCCTATTTTAACCCTCTTTAGTAACGGCTAAAATAGTCAGTCATTGCACAAATGAGCAAAAAAAAGACCAATGGTAGGTAGAAGAATACTCAATACTATTGATAAAATGTTGAAAGATACAATTAATATCTTTCAATTAATGGGATTCACTTAAAAATTCTTAAAAATGTATTCTTTGGAACTTGTTTTGTAAATGAAGAAGGAGATATTCTGCTTGTATCATAAGTCTTGGACCAGGAGTTTATGGAGGATGATGAAACCACAAGATGTGCAATAAAAACCTAAGAGCTGGAGTCAATAAATGACATTACCCCATATCAAAAATAAGCAACCGAACCAGAACTTTTGCAGACCAGATCCTTGAGATTTCAGGGCTGTGTACTCGGATGGCCAATGCTGCAATTAGGGTTGAGTTTTCCTGATTATCTAAGCTGCTATGTGAAAGATCAAATTTTCTAACTGCACTCATCTGCTGTTACTAACTGATCATACCTTCAGATGATTCTAACATTCCATGTGTTGAGTATTTTTGCAAATGTACCTTCTATATTGGTGCTGAAGTGGGAGCTGATGGCAGGTGCATGTATGTTAATATTTGGATCCATGCCTGTTTCTTATGCTGTGTCTCACCTAGTGAGGCTTCCTGTGAGCACGCAAACCCAGCTCTTTCCAGGTCTATGCTGAGTTGAAAGACATTAGAGGTAGCCAGCCCAGAGGACCAGCCAAGTGCTGGTCTGAGTTACCCTTTCCACCCCACCGCCTCCATGAATACATGCAGTGAGGGTGCTGCATCCGCAGCACCAACTGTTGTGTTCTGTAGATCTGCTCCTATTGCACTGTCCTACTCGCTAATACAGACACAGACATCTTAAGAAAAATTGGCACTGTACTCTTGAAAACATGATTTTAGTGTCATATCCACGGTGCAGAAGGGGAAATGGGGCAGAAACACAACACACAGTTGTTTCATCACTGAGGCAACTGGGAATAATGTGGCTAAAGGTCTCTCTAGTGAGGGACTTAACACCACGCTTATCTAGTCTTACTGCTTTCAGCGTGACCTCAGATCCAGTGCCTGCTGCTGCCCTGTGGCATGAGATGGTATGAAGATGAGGTTGTGGCTCAGAGGACATCTCTACATTGAGATGTTGATGCTCCTTTCTGTGCTGTGCTGGGGATCACAAGTTCCTAGGACCCAGCTCTGAGGCAGTCGGGGAAACAACCTTTTTGTCTCCAATGCCTCCTGAAGTTAACAAGGTGGCAGTCAGCACAGTGGTCTATTCTAGCTAAAAGAGTGCTGGGGAATGTAGAATTCAAAGGGAAAGGCAGCAATTTCCAGTGGAAGAGACAGGGGAGAAATCAAGCAAAATGTAAAATGCAGAGAGAAATTATATCAGATTTCTGCATGCAATATACATTTATAGTAAATGCACATTGAGATGAGGGCAATATATTGCAAAATTAATTTCTCTGACCTTGTGCACATTTTTCTTCATGATCTTTAAGGTGAGTTTGTGCTTTCAAAGGCACAAAGGAACTGTAGAATATTCAGTTGTATAAAACCAATATGTCAGGCAGACTTTCCTTTTCTGTAAGATGATAAAACATTTGCACAAAGATGAGTAAATTAGTTTTGTGCAAAACAGTGGTCTAATAGTTTGAGAAGAGTATGTGGAAATTATGAGGTTTTTTACTCTGCGGCTATGACCATGGTACTTGAGCACTTTTCATAGTTAACGGGGCAGTTCAGGGGCTGGCAGTGGTTCTGAAACTTATTCATATGGAATTTATGAAACATATGAGGAATGCATCTGCATATGTACAAGGGAATTATGAATCCTGCACATTAAGGGTATAATTGCAGCAGATCTATGTTTTACTCCAAGCATTAATATTTAATGTCTTCCTTCCTTCCTTCCTTCCTGGAGAAACAATTATGACATGAATCCAATTCAAAGTCAGAGGAAAGCAGTGCTTTTTGTCCAAATATATTAACTTTTGGCTAGGTTGTGCAGCTGCAACCCCATTTTTGTGGAATTAAAACATTTGACAGCGAGGGCAAGTTTGTTTTTAAAGTACTAGCAGGTCAAGACAAATCAGAACAAGTTTTAATGCATCCTCTCATATATGGGATAGGTCCCTATCCACTGTGAGTTCTTTTCAAATTTTTTTATTATTATTTATTTATGCATTGTGAAAGCAACATTGTGCATGAGTGATTATATAGGTAGCATAGACACCCTCATCATATACTGTAGTTTTTTGAGTGACTGCATGTAGATGTATGGTTAAAGGCTTTGAAAATTCTACCCAGAATGTTGTCTCTTGGCTTTGCTCTTTTTTAATTAAAATCAGAAAACCTATTAAAACTTGAAATGAGTAGAACTTTTAAATAAAAAACCCTCACCAAACAGTAAAATAAGACTCAAAATGAGATTCAGCATTTTAATGCACAATGAATTAAAAAAGGTAATATAGGTAGGTATCTAGTATCTTTTCAACATCACAGATATCTAAATCATGCAGATCTTCATTGAGGTGGCTAATGCTGCTTTCCAAGCATTTTTTAAAATGTATTGGGTCTGGCTGAGCTGGAGTTCATTTCCCCACAGCAGCCCTCACAGTGCTGTGCTTTGCATTGGGAGCTAGAAAGGCATTGATAACACACTGGTGTTTTGGCTGCTGCTGAGCAGCACTGGCACAGTGTCAGCACTGCCTCCTTCTCCCCTCTGCCACTGAGGGCATGATCCCAGGAGGGGACACAACCAGGCCAGCTGACCCAAACTAACCAAAGGATATTCTGCACCATATGACATCAGCTCAGACATAAAAGATAAGGAGAGGAGGAAGAAGGGAGGGCATTAATTATTTACGTTTTCCTGCTGAGTAACTGCTACACATGCTGAAGTCCCACTTCCTGGGAAGTGGCTGGACATCACTGCTGATGGGAAGTAGGGAATAAACCTTGTTATTCTCCTCTTCATTTGTGCACACATAAACTTTCTCTTTTCCTTTAGTAAACTGCCTTGTCTTAACCTACGAGTTATTTTCCATCTTATTCTCTCTCCCCTGCCTGGCTGGAAAGGGGAGTAATAGAGCAGCTTGGTGGGCACCTGGTGTCCAGCCAAGGTCAATCCATACAGTATTAAACAAACACACAGCAGAAGATGAGTAACACCCCACACAACAAATCCAACCACCACATCACACATCGAACGGAGAAAGCTGCGAAAAATCTACTTGAAGACAAAGGACTTAATACTCATAAATCCTTTTGCTATTTTTTAGTCATTTTTAAGAAGTAGATGAAAGAATTTCCCTCATTTTTCCTAATTTTTTGCAAACTAATATTTAAAAAAGATAATGACTTGAATTGTCATTTTCAAATACAATGATAGGGGTTAACATTTGAGCTTTAACTATTAAAGTTTAAAAAGCACTTACAAAAAATTTGTCAAATTTGGAAGTTCAAATCAAGAAACCCAAATCTCCAAAGGCATACATGCAAAAATGAGCATAGGATATAGATTAACCACTATCTTCTAAGAAAGTCTATAAAACGACTAGGATTTCAAAAGGGGTAAGAGAACACTTCTAGAAAAGAAGAAAGGTCAAAAGAAAGGATTCTTTTGGGTCTGGAAATGCACTCTATTAAAAATCCACATAAGCAGCTAACTCACTTTGTTCAGTTGAGGTCTTGGATAAATGACAGTATTTTGCTGACACATTGCCTGCCACTATATACAGTACCAAATGCAGTGTAGACTAGGCTAGGCAACTCTGCCAATAATTCCACCTGCTAGATCCAGGGCAGAGGATGCTGCTGGCTTTAGTGATCATCCAGAATTTGTTCCTTGTATTTCCATAGACTCACAAAATGGTTTGGGTTGGAAGGTACCTCAAAAGCCACCCTGCCAAGGGCAGGGACATCTCCCACTAGACCAGGCTGCTCAGAGCTCCAGGCAACCTGGCCTTGAACACTTCCAGGGATGGGACATCCACCAGTTTGGGCAATCTGTTCCAGTATATCACCACCTTCACAGTAAAGACTTTTTTCCTTATACCCAATCTAAACCTACCCTCTTTTACCTCTAAACCTACCCTCTTTTCAGTTTGCTCCGACTTCAGTTTGTTCACTACTCCTCTGTACCTAGAAATTCAGCAATTGCAGAAAAGACACACATGCAAGCTCACACATGGAGAATACATTACTTTAAAAAGCTCAGAATATAACTTACAGAACTCCGAAGCTACCTGAAGTCATGTCATTAGATCCAGCTGAACTGTTGGAACTGTCTATACCCCAACTGGGAAGTCTCTGTCTAGCTTAGATGTGCTATACTTTTCACAGCTCAGTTCTTATATTAGTTTTCCCTTAACCTACCAGGTCACTTGAGAGGACTTGTCCGGGAACTTTCTTTCTGCTCTTCCTTGACTTTGTTTTTAGCTTCATCTCAACGAGAAATTTCAATAGGAAAAGCTTTGTGGCAAAGGTGGTATTACACAGCAGAACTTGCAGGGAGAATAGAACACTCAAAGAAATTGGTTAATGATTGAATTATGAAAAGTTTCCATTTACTGGAAGGGGGGAAGTGTGCCCTATAGCTTCTCAGAAACTAGAAAGTTCAGATGATCCAGAAATAAGTGACAGATAAAAATTTAAAAAGGAATCATTTCCAAGACCCATGGGGAAATGACCTCTTCTGTATGTTACAGAGTCTCCACATTAAACAGAAGAAATGCAGTACAGAGTTTTAAAAAGGTGTGCTTTTATTCTTTTCTTCTTCTTTTTTTTTTTTTAACACAGTTATTCCAACAGCTTGTTTTCAATATATTCTAAAATATTCTTAAAAGGACACTGCTGTGTTTTTGTCTGAGAAGGTAGAGGGCATGTTTTGTGTGAGCCAGACAACAATGCCACCAGTCATGTGCGATTCAGTTCTTCAAGTGAAGTTTTCTCCAGCATAAGGCCCTTTAATGCAGTCTCTTTTTGGATATTTCTGGGAAGCACACACCATTATCCAGGAGCAAAAGAGTGATATATGTGTAATAACTCCATGAAGGAAAACTGTACTGTTCAAGAAAACTGTGCATTTTGATTTCTCATTTAAAATGCATTTCAAACCTTTTCAATATAACAGACTAAGATAAGCCAGCAATTCAGATTCTTTCCCTTTGTGCCATACTCAAAATGCAGTTTCCTTTGCTTCTTGTGCATCGCCAGTTTCTGTTAAAGCAAACCCCGTTGGCAGAGTGGTGTTGATTTTTGTGGCTTTGAACTGCTTTAAGTCATCATTACCAATACATATTTTGAGCCCTACAAGTGTCTTGAACAAAAACACAAGCTATACTTGTGTTTTCTCTCAGCATATGACTGATCTAGCTTTAGTCAAGTGTACTTCACTATTGATTTTCATTTATTTATATATTTTTCTTTATAAGCATTGCTCCTTAAGGATCTTAACATCTTTGCATCATGTTCCTCCATGATGTACATGGGTAGAAATCCAATATAAAACCACTAGAGTGGTTCCTCAATTTCACTCCTGTAATTTACAGACAAGTTTTGATTTACTTTACATCTGTTGCTAATGATTCATAGATTTGAACAGTATTAGTAACACACTGACACCTCATCTTCAACTTCTCCCTTACAAGTTGTCTTAGACTTGTCATAGAACATGATGATGTTCCAAGCCAAGGACAGTTTGTGCCTTATCAGATTTCATTACTTGAATTTTAGTACAACAATGGAAAAAGCACCCTTACCTGTCTTCCTTATGAAGGCTATTGTGCTGACATATTGTAGACCTTCTTCCCTTTACTGATGCTAAAGAACAAAGCTTTAGTTCTTCCATCTTTCGTTAACTAAACCAGACAGAGCAGAAATAATCATACCATGCTTTTATTGCTCCTAATTCTAATGGTTCTGCTTATATTTCCAAAGCATAATTGTGTTATTTCTTCAAATCTTTTTAATTGCTATTTTTACATCTAACAACTACACTGTCCCTTGCGCTAACGGTACATTATGCAACACTTGGATTTCTGGTAGGTTTGCAGAGTTCATGATGGTGTGGGCTCTACCCATCAGACACAGAGGTAACAATTTTTGTTAAAGAATAAAGCAAATAATTCATTGTTTGAATTCAATTGCCCTGAGATCACTCTCACCTCCAAATGGTGAGTCACACAGGGTTCTGCTTTTGAATGAGAGCCCAAACCAGTAATGAGCTACATGCATCAACTGTATTTACATTTTTACATCAGAGCAGTTGGTGGCTTACATATAAATACAAAATATGAGCTGCATATGGAAAAATTTCTCAATGAGATTTTCACATTTTCCCATTAATAAATTAACAATTTCTTAATAATTTAGTCAAGTAAAAGAGATCACGATTATTCTGCCAAAGGCATATGAGCATTTTCAGAAGGCAGAAGGCAGAGGAACAAAATTGCTTCCAGAGAAGTTTGTCACTCTTGAAGATCAATAATCATCAAGAAAAAATAGAGCTGAAGCTGAATGGAACTCCACGTATAAGGTTTAATTTTGGCTGCTTTAAAAATAAATATTTTTCTTTACTTATATCTTAACTTGGCTTCAATGAAGAATGATCCTAAAGGAGCTGGTTAACAGCAGCATTCAATATGCCTGGGCACAAAAAACTGTGAACAGGGCTCTAGGTCATCTCATACATTTCACCATGAAATAAAACACTTGCAGCTGATATGAGAAACAAATCTAGGCAGGAAACTGTCTTCCAGTGAACAGCATTAGATGGGAAACCTTCTGACATGCAACAAAGAAGTGAGGAATATATAAAAGTCCTAAGTGTTCTGCAACATCATTTTTTCTGGGGAGCTGACCCCTTTATGGGCCATCACCTGATGGCACAGGATTAGTTTGATGAAATATTATATGTTTTAGATTTCTCTATAGAAAAGATAATATGATTTCATATCCTCATTTGGGAATGTTTAGAAGCTGTAAGAAACGAGGCATGACGCAGTGGACAGTTCATGTTTGGAGATAATTCAGTTTTCAGACACTCTTTATATCTTTCCCCATCTTTTCCCACCTCTGAAAAAAAATGCTTCTACTTTCTGTCATATTAAGTTGCAAAAAATGCCTGAAAATCTCATGGAACCTGTCTTGGTTTTAGGAAGACTTCAAGAGCATTCATAACAGGGTTATGTGATGGTTAGTGTCCTTAGCTACTTTTGCCAACAAGTGTAAAGGGCTTTTTTCTATAAGCCGAAATCTTGGGTGCAGCCAAGGATAAAAACATGAATTGTGAAGCTTACCCAGTACTAACCCAAGTAATACAGGGGTATCTTCTCCTTATATGTGGAAGTTTAACCTTTTTTTACTTACCAATGTATCTGCAGAATAAATAGCACATATATTTCCACTTTTTCCTCCAGGATTGGAATGATGTGGCAGAGGAAAGGATGGACAAGGAAGAAAAAGATCCAATAATCAGTTTCATTCTTCTTTCATTAGAGAGGGGGGTGAACTAACAAAATAAGTACAGCTTTAAAAGTACAGGTTGAATCTTGAGTTAACATATTTGTTAAATATCCTACTTGGCATTTTTAGCAGAGAAAATACTGCAAAATAATATTGCAAAACATTAATCATTATTATTTACAATGGAACACAAAAATTTCAGTGTTAAGTATTCAAACATAAAATTTGTTAAACCCATAGTAATATTAAAAATAAATGAGTCATGATTGGTTTTGTAGTTTGTTCTTTTTTTAACTTCTAATTCCAATTTTATTTTTGTATAGACCTGTTCTTACATTCAGCTACCTTCAGTCCCTTCACTGCCGTGCTTTGGCAGTCACAAACATCTTTTCTCTCCAGCCATTTCTTCTAATGAACTGTAGATTTTCTGGTGCATGAGGTGTATGTGCACATGTATGTTCTTACACTGGTCTTATGGTTACTGTCTCCTCATTTCTTCTAAAAATTCATCAAGGGGTCATTAAGCAGCTCTTGGGCTTCTGGGATTAACTCAGCAAAGGAAAAAGGTAAACACTGATGGTTTAATCTATTACTACTATTATAAATTCTCATGGAATATGAAGAACTATATAACTCCACTAAGTTTTAAACATGCACATTATACTTAAGAGAAACTGTCTAGAAACCAATTAAATTATCTTTATAGACCTAATTTAGTCCCTATTCTGCAAGATATACAATGACCTGAGATTTTAATGGGATTTACATAGCACATGGTTAAAACATTTTGCTACCATTTATTTTATAAAATAGGTATGCTAGTAAGTCCATATGTTAGTAGACTTTTAAAAAAATATAACAACTGCTGTTATTTTTTCCTTAATGTTCACTTCCTCTTTTGCAAACATCTGGATATGCATCATGAGACTTTTTTATACGAACTGCAGTTAGATTTTTTTGAAATATCCAATCCTTTTTGGTCTTTTAAAGATACTTTCAACTGCAAGTTCATCTGTGGCTAGAGTTGTCAGAAAAAGACTCCCACCAACTAATTCAAGGAAGACTTGTGATAAAAATCTAAAGAACTGGTAACCATTGGTATCTCAAGAAGGTATCCATTCAAAATACAAGTGACATATAAATGTTTGAATAGGATATTAAAAAAAAATGGATATATGTAGAGCAGTAAGTTGTCTGTGTTTCTCTTACAGATTTAAAACTGCCAGCTCATCTTCCATCTCAGACAAAAGAGTGTATGGAACCAAAACAGGCATACAGTGTTATTCCCCATGGCAAACTGAACTAATATCTGAGAGTCAGCAGCTCAGGGGCTTTCTGAGAGAGGCTTCAAAGAGACTGTTGTACTTAGTAGCTGTCAACAGAATTAGATTCCATCAATTCCATTTAATTCTCTTTGGAGGCTATTTATACTTTCAACCTTTTGTGATAATGAGGATATTAGAACATCTCTTACTCATTCTGAGATGAGAAATGGAAATATTCACATTCTGCCTATCTTTAATGACATGATATACTTTCAGTATATCATATACTTTCAGTATAGGTTCTTCTAGTTGCCTCTTTTCAAGTTGGAGTGTTCTCTTGTATTTCTATTTCTCGTTTTGATCCTCTGATTTAGTCTCTTCTCATGTGGAAGCTGTTCCGTATTTCTATCATTCTTTTCAATTTTTAAGGCTGCTTATCCAGCTAAATTTCCCCTCTTTCAGTTTGTACTTATTACTCCTTGTCCTGTCTCTACAGTTCTTGACAAAGAGTTCCTCTCTGGCTCCCTAGTAGGCCCCCTTCTAAAATTGGAAAGTTGCTATGATGTCTCCCTACAACCTTTTCTTCTCCAGGCTCAACAGCATCAACTTTCTTAGACTCTTCGTAGGGGAGGTGCTCCAGTCCTCTTATTACCTTCATGGCTCTTCTCTGGATTTCCTCCAACAGTTCCATGTCCTTCTTAAGTTGAGAGCACCAGAACTGGATGCAGTACTCCAGGTGAGGTCTTAAAAGAGCATAGTAGAAGGGGGAAATCATCTCCGTCAACCTGCTGACCACATTCCTTTAGGTGCAGCCCAGCTGGGCAGCAAGCACACATTGATGGCTCATGTGGAGTTTTTCATCTACCGCCACCTGCAAGTACTTCTCTGCAGGGCTGTTCTCAATCATTTCTCTGCCCAATCTGCAAGTATACCTAGGAGATTGTCGTGACACAGTTGTGGTAACTTGTACTTTGCCATGTTGATGAGACCTTGTTGCATGTGGCCATCTNATGTCCTTCTTAAGTTGAGAGCACCAGAACTGGATGCAGTACTCCAGGTGAGGTCTTAAAAGAGCATAGTAGAGGGGGGATGTCCAGTGGGACAGTGTAAAATACTTTGCATAAGTCTAGGCAGACGGTGTCAGTTACTCTACCATATCCACCAAAGCTGCTGCTCCATCATAGAACATCACTAGATTTGTCAGGCATGATTTGCCCTTAGNTTTCTCTGCCCAATCTGCAAGTATACCTAGGAGATTGTCGTGACACAGTTGTGGTAACTTGTACTTTGCCATGTTGATGAGACCTTGTTGCATGTGGCCATCTAGGCAGTTCCGTATCCATCAAGTCGTCCATCTATCTATGTGTCTCCAGTTAAGAGACAGGGATGTCCAGTGGGACAGTGTAAAATACTTTGCATAAGTCTAGGCAGACGGTGTCAGTTACTCTACCATATCCACCAAAGCTGCTGCCCCATCATAGAACGTCACTAGATTTGTCAGGCATGATTTGCCCTTAGTAAAGCCATGTTGGCTGTTACCAATCAACTCTTTGTTTTCCATGTGCTTTAGCATAGTTTACAGGAGAATTGGCTCCATGATCTTGCCTGGCACAGAGGTGAGACTGACTGGTCTGTAGTTTCACAGGTCTTCCGCTTTCCACTTTTTCTAGTTATTGGGAACTTCACCTGACTGTCACAAATTCTCAAAAACAGTGTCTTAGCAGCTTTGTCTGCAAGCTCCCTTAGGATCTGTAGATGAATTTCGTCAGGTTCTGTGGACTTGTACACATTCAGGTTCCATAGATGGTCTTGAACCTGCAACACGGGTTTAGGGTCTTCATTCTCCCAGTCTCTGCATTTGCCTTTCTTGGCTTGGGCAGCACGGTTGGAGCACTTGCCTTTGAAGACTGAGGCATAGAAGTCATTGAAAACCTCAGCCTTCTCTTCGTCCAGGGTAGCCAGGTCTCCTGTTTCCTTCTTGAAGGGGCCCACAGGGCAGTGAGCTTGCTGCATGCCCTCCTCACTGCCTCAGAGATCTCAAACTCCACTGTCTCATAGTCACTGCAGCCAAGGCTGCCTTGGAGCAAAACATTCCCCACCAGCTTCTCCCGGTTGGTGAGCACAAGGTCCAGCATGGCACCTCTCCTTGGTGGCTTTCCAGTCACTCATATAAGGAAGTTGTCATTGACACTTTCTAAGAATCTCTGGGATTGCCTCTGCCCTACTTTGTTGTCCCTCTGACAGATATCAGGGTGGCTGAAATCCCCCATGAGGACCAGGGCTTGCAAGTGTGAGGCCACTCCTATATTCTTACAGAGGGTTTTATCCACACCATCCTCCTATAATTGCATAAGTGTTTCATACTTGGACACAATCTTTCTTTTTAATTCCATTTTTAATTTTTTTTAACATTGAGTTTACCTTTTCTACCACTGATGATATTTTTGGAGAACAAACACCAAGATCACAGTGACTCCAGGATCTTTTCCTGACAGATAAGAGCTAATATAGAACCTGTTACTGTGTCAACTTATTTTCACTCAGGTACACTAATTTGCATTTATCAATATTGAAACCTACCTACTTTTCTATGGTATCAGGAGAGCCTACTGCAGTTCCTCAGGCAGCTTTGTTTTGGCTATCCTGATTTTCCCTGTAGCAATTGCAAGGAGTGGCACCCTATGATCACCTGCTCTCACAGCTGGGTGTGCCCAGTGACAGCAGTCTTGATATCTCAGATATCCCCCTCCTCATCCTGCTTTTCCCTGCTCATCTTAACTCCTGCTTCCTGTCTTTTTCAAGACATGCTCTTACCTAAATTGATGATCGAATTTGGAATGGGTCTGAAAAATACTGTAATTGAAATAACTTCTTGTCCACTAGAGGGAAGTACCTCCATAATTAGGATTTGATGTGTGACCATACAGATCAAGGAAAATAGTCTTTTGTGTTTCTAAATTACAAGACAACACTTGTTTTGAACTTTAATGGGAATAATTAAATGCACAAACAAAAACCTGCTTTTAGTAAAGACATTGACACATTAGGTAATAAATAACCTTTTAAATTGGATTGTGTTAGGCTTGCCTTAATGCAGACTTCCATTCAATAAAAGCTATCTTATGACTTAATAGTTTCACAGGAAATTGCTGTAGAAGAACAATTAAAGAAAATGAAGGTTAGATTTGTGTTTCTGGCAAAATCTGTGTTGCATTCAACTCTCTTAAAGTAGAAATATCATTAACCTTTAATGAAACTACGTTAAATTACTTTCAAATAGTTGTTACTCTAAAGATGAATCATAAAGAGAAACTACCNGTCGTGACACAGTTGTGGTAACTTGTACTTTGCCATGTTGATGAGACCTTGTTGCATGTGGCCATCTAGGCAGTTCCGTATCCATCAAGTCGTCCATCTATCTATGTGTCTCCAGTTAAGAGACAGGGATGTCCAGTGGGACAGTGTAAAATACTTTGCATAAGTCTAGGCAGACGGTGTCAGTTACTCTACCATATCCACCAAAGCTGCTGCTCCATCATAGAACATCACTAGATTTGTCAGGCATGATTTGCCCTTAGTAAAGCCATGTTGGCTGTTACCAATCAACTCTTTGTTTTCCATGTACTTTAGCATAGTTTACAGGAGAATTGGCTCCATGATCTTGCCTGGCACAGAGGTGAGACTGACTGGTCTGTAGTTTCACAGGTCTTCCGCTTTCCACTTTTTCTAGTTATTGGGAACTTCACCTGACTGTCACAAATTCTCAAAAACAGTGTCTTAGCAGCTTTGTCTGCAAGCTCCCTTAGGATCTGTAGATGAATTTCGTCAGGTTCTGTGGACTTGTACACATTCAGGTTCCATAGATGGTCTTGAACCTGCTACACGGGTTTAGGGTCTTCATTCTCCCAGTCTCTGCATTTGCCTTTCTTGGCTTGGGCAGCACTGCTGGAGCACTTGCCTTTGAAGACTGAGGCATAGAAGTCATTGAAAACCTCAGCCTTCTCTTCGTCCAGGGTAGCCAGGTCTCCTGTTTCCTTCTTGAAGGGGCCCATGTTATCCCTGGTTTTTCTTTGGCTTGCAACAGACCTATAGAAGCCCTTCCTGTTATCCTTGATATCCCTGGCCAGATTCAATTCTACATGGGCCTTATATCTAGCTTATCTCTAGCTTCTCATACAGTTTCCTTTTATTTCTCCTTGGGCATCTTTCCTTTTTTTCTTTTCCTTCTGAAAGGGTCTATTTTTGCTCTGAGTTTGCTTGGGAGCTTCTTATCCATCCAGGAGACCTCCTAGAATTTTTGCCCAATTTCCTCCTTGTTGGGGTGCGTCACTCGTGAGTTTGGAGGAAGAGGCCAAAGTCTGCTCTCCTGAAGTCCAGGGCAGTGAGCTTGCTGCATGCCCTCCTCACTGCCTCAGAGATCTCAAACTCCACTGTCTCATAGTCACTGCAGCCAAGGCTGCCTTGGAGCAAAACATTTCCCACCAGCTTCTCCCTGTTGGTGAGCACAAGGTCCAGCATGGCACCTCTCCTTGGTGGCTTTCCAGTCACACGTATAAGGAAGTTGTCATTGACACTTTCTAAGAATCTCTGGGATTGCCTCTGCCCTACTTTGTTGTCCCTCCGACAGATATCAGGGTGGTTGAAATCCCCCATGAGGACCAGGGCTTGCAAGTGTGAGGCCACTCCTATATTCTTACAGAGGGTTTTATCCACACCATCCTCCTATAATTGCATAAGTGTTTCATACTTGGACACAATCTTTCTTTTTAATTCCATTTTTAATTTTTTTTAACATTGAGTTTACCTTTTCTACCACTGATGATATTTTTGGAGAACAAACACCAAGATCACAGTGACTCCAGGATCTTTTCCTGACAGATAAGAGCTAATATAGAACCTGTTACTGTGTCAACTTATTTTCACTCAGGTACACTAATTTGCATTTATCAATATTGAAACCTACCTACTTTTCTATGGTATCAGGAGAGCCTACTGCAGTTCCTCAGGCAGCTTTGTTTTGGCTATCCTGATTTTCCCTGTAGCAATTGCAAGGAGTGGCACCCTATGATCACCTGCTCTCACAGCTGGGTGTGCCCAGTGACAGCAGTCTTGATATCTCAGATATCCCCCTCCTCATCCTGCTTTCCCCTGCTCATCTTACCTCCTGCTTCCTGTCTTTTTCAAGACATGCTCTTACCTAAATTGATGATCGAATTTGGAATGGGTCTGAAAAATACTGTAATTGAAATAACTTCTTGTCCACTAGAGGGAAGTACCTCCATAATTAGGATTTGATGTGTGACCATACAGATCAAGGAAAATAGTCTTTTGTGTTTCTAAATTACAAGACAACACTTGTTTTGAACTTTAATGGGAATAATTAAATGCACAAACAAAAACCTGCTTTTAGTAAAGACATTGACACATTAGGTAATAAATAACCTTTTAAATTGGATTGTGTTAGGCTTGCCTTAATGCAGACTTCCATTCAATAAAAGCTATCTTATGACTTAATAGTTTCACAGGAAATTGCTGTAGAAGAACAATTAAAGAAAATGAAGGTTAGATTTGTGTTTCTGGCAAAATCTGTGTTGCATTCAACTCTCTTAAAGTAGAAATATCATTAACCTTTAATGAAACTACGTTAAATTACTTTCAAATAGTTGTTACTCTAAAGATGAATCATAAAGAGAAACTACCTTAATAATGTTCCGTTTATCTCTACACATGCAAACCCATCCTTTTTTCAATCTTCTGTTATATATACGGTACTATCAAAGAAAGATTGATTAAGGTAGAGCTGCTGATCTACTGAAATATTTAAGCATATCAGTTATTTCATAAGAAGAGAGTATACTCATAGTTAGACACTCACAGTCAACCACAACCAGAGTGGGTTTTTTCCCACAAACCTTAGAAACTTGAGTATGAGAGGATTAGATCTTTTACAGAGACAGTATGTCCACGTTACATTCTGATTTTATTTTTTTCTTACTAAACTCTAGTAGAGGCCCTACTATTTTCAGAATATTTTAGAAAGACATCAACAAAAGTAGTACTGCATTTCTTCAATAACTGACCACTAAAATCCTCTGACTTAGCAGCTTATAAGATTCTGGATATTAAACCCTTGTGCAGTGCTTCTGCTCAAATTGAATGAGGTTTGAGCTCTTACTTTACTGTAACTCTCCTCTGTCACTATTTCAAACTTTCATGATCAAATAATAACCTAAGAGGAATTTAGTGGGAAACCAAGTGTAACATGGAGGTAAACCCATTCCCTTGGCCAACCCATGTTTAGGCAACAATGAAGATATCTGACCCAAATTGCCTAACATTGTCACTTAAATATATCCTAAGTGAAGGGACCCTAATTTTATTACATTATAAAATGTTGCAATAAATATATATATAATATAAAATGTAATAAAACTGTTGTATTATAAAGGAAGAATAAAATTTCAGAAACAGGTGACAAGATGCCACAACTATGACTTTTGTTCTTGTCTGCCAGAGCTCTGCAGTCAGTTTCACACAAAATCAGGCCATGAAAATTCTCCTGGCTTCAGCACTCAGGATTTCACTTGAATCCTTTGCGCTCTTCAGCAAAACTTCCTACTATTTGCTCCTATCAATTAAAATACTTTAATATATTGCCAGAAAAGGACAACTTATGTTTTCTTGCTACAATGAATCATTTGTGTTTTAGGATGCTGCAACATGGGAATTGCCAGTCAAATAATAAATAAACAAACAAATAAATATATAAATAAATAAAAGCTTCCAGACTGTCTTAGAAATGCTCTCTGCAGGTTTCCTGAGGAGATAATAGTTACCCTGTGCTTCATTATCTTCTTCTCCCCCTGTGATTGCTTCATACTTTAAGAGGAATTGAGGTGAGAGGCAACAGCAGAGTGCCTGTGCTGCATTCTTGTCCTGAGCAAGGCAGAGTCTCCTTGATGCTCCCCAAGGTGCCCTGGGAGCAATGGGAAGGACTTTCCCTGCCCGAACACACCCAGCCAAGAGGATACATCTTTTCTACAAACACAGCCCCTCTTCACAGAAGTTCTGAGGAAAGGTGGGTGGTAGAAGCCATGCAGTCTGTGACTGCCTCCCTCTTGCGGGGGTTCGGGATCCCCTGTGCAAACAGGAGCACTGGGGCCTTGGCTGGTGCATTCACAACAGACCGTAAAAGTGCAAACATGCGGTATGAAGGTTTTTACAGATGAATTCCTTGAACTGCATGGTAGAAATCATTTGTAAAAAGCAAAACATTGTGCTTGTGATTTTTTTTTTTTTAAGCTTAACGCAGAGTGACAGTTGATTAAACAATTTTACATAAAATTTCCATTCCCATTTGAAAAGCTTACATTTGCAATAAACATCCCTTCCCGGTTCTGCTCCCAAACTCAAGCTTTGCTCTGCAAAAACCCTCAGACACTGAAATAAACATTATTTCCAAACAGACTCCACCACCTCACTTTCTTCTTCACATCTCCATCTTAGACAACATTAAGAGCTTCAGCTTTACAAGGTATTTTCCGCTTCACACCAACATACTATGAAACAAATCACTCATCTGCATAGTGAACTCTGCTTAATGAGATTTTTGCTTTAGGTTCTGTTCTGGGAGCAAACTGAAAAAGAAGATGCTCACTTACCACAGAAGAGTCGCTGCTGAGTTTTGAGCAGCAGAACTGTGAATGAGTGGCTCACAGAAGAGGGCATTTAAATGCCGCTGCTTTCCACTGCAAAATGGAGAATTTTGACCCAGCTTTCTGATGTCTAAAACCTATAATTAACGGTGACTAGGCTGCGTAACGCTAATGGATTGCCTATGTAGCCAGCCTATCATTTTATTTAAAATATAATGGAAGTGAAATGCTCTCTCTGCAATCAGCAGGTTGTGGCAGCAGAGCAGAAATGAGCACAGAGAATAGGTGGGTGTTCTTTTGCTGAGTATCAAAACCCTGTTGAAGGAAACATGTTTCTTTTGTAGGAACACAATGGAGATGTGAAAAGAACAATGACGGATTTCAAAAATAGAGTGCATGAACAAAGTTTCACAGTGAATAGGTCAGAAAGGGGTCCCTGCTGTCTGAAGACGCACAGAGCTATGCCTGGCTTATTTTTTTGCTGCACGCTGCTCTCCTACCCCTTCAGACATATACACAGGCTACCTAGTGTGGAGTGGGTGGGTGATGTTTTAGACTGCTCAGGGCTGTACCCCTTAACACTTGTCTGTCAATCAAGTGTCCTCCTACAGAGGAACCGAAAGGTAACATTTCCAAGAGTAGCCACTAATTCAAGTGCTTTTGTACCTATATCTAGAAAACCTAAGCGGCAAAGAGAGAGGTGTGAGAATTTGGTTCACTATTTTCCACGGCAGACTTTCCATTCCTGCATGGTTTGGAACAGCATGATACCAGGCAAATATGACTTCTCTTTTTTGTTTTAATAACGTCATGCTTGACGACTCCTCTAAATCCTGGTTTCCACTTCTATTGTATCTACAGTATTACTGTATGTATAGTAATAATATTAGCAATCTCTGCCACATAGATATTTAGACATAGAGACATATAATATTAAAAAGAAATTATTAAATACAAAATATTTAATTTTGTATTTAATAAACGACTGATAGTAGAGGTGACAGATTTTTTTAAAGGTCCATTATTTGTAGACCTGTTCCTTGGCCTTTAAAAAGGTAACTGTATTCAGTTTACCATAAGCAGAATGGACTTCTGTTAACACTGCAATAATTCACGCTACAACATTATTTCCATTATAAATATATTCCTCTGTTTTTTTCCAGGCATTCATAAATTCCTGAAATATTAATAAGTGCTGAGATTTATTATGCACTAAGGTTTGTGACGTATGTGGCTCTGTGGCCCAAAGCTGGGACTAGAGCTTGTATAGAAGTGCTCTTCTAACATGGAATCAAAACGTCAGAAAACAAGGCTGGAAAGCACGTTGAACATTCCCTGGCATTTCCATACCATGAATGAATAACCATACATTTTTCTAATTTATTCTAGGCAACCTCTAGTGACAGAAGAAGGTGACGACATCACCATTCTCAAGCCTCTCTGTGCTCACTACTTCTGTCGAATTTAAGCCTTCCAGTGGCAACCCATTCGGGGTTTTTTCAGGCTTATGTATGGGAAGGACAGATAGATGAGGCTTTTATGGGGCTTAATAGCAGCCTTTGAATGCCTATGGGAAATTTACAGATAAGATGGAACTAGATTCTGTACTAATGTGTGTGGCAAGAGGCAGTAAAAGAGAGACAGGTTTTGTCTGGACCTTGGGACATTATTTTCACTAGGAGGATCAAGTTGTAGACTCTCCCTCCTTGGACGTTTTCAAGATCTGACTGTTCAAAGTCCCAAGCAACTTGGTCTGAATTCAGCATTGTCCCTGCTTTGAGAAAGAAGTTGGACTAGAGACCTCCTGAGGGCCCTCTCATCTGAATTATTTTGTAACTCTAATTATTTTTAGAGAAGACCCTTACAATTAAACTGCTTCTGATTTTCCCTTATCTAGTTTAAAAATGTATTCAGCCTCCCTTCAGAAGGTGTGTTTTCTGTGAACCTGGTTGTTATTCATCCACTCTGGATTTCTCTCATCTGTCCTGAAAGACACTGAACCTCTGGTTTTATAGGATGAGAACACTCCTCCAAACTGAGGCCAGAGGTATCATCGGGTGGCAGACAGAGATTCTCAGTTGCTTCATAAGTGTTGAACCTTCATTTGAGATGGCTACATAAAAGACAACTTGCATCATGGAACAGTATATACAACATGGTATTTTGAAACACAAATATTCTGAAAGAAAACAGTTTGGAGCAACTCAAAGCGCTCTGTACATATCCTTAGCTGTTCAAACCTTTAAATGTAAAGACTAGAGTTATCTTGAAATTCTGCTTTCCGTGCCTCTCCTTCTCCAAACTCTAAGATCATTTTTCACTGTTAGACTTTTTGTGCTTTTTTCCAGAGTAGCTCCAAATACACCATATTGCTCCTTCAGGCTGGCAACAACCATTAATGCTGTGCCCAAAGATGAATTAACTAGGAATCTGACTACAGAACAGAAATGGTTTTGCAGCTTTAAATAATGGGTAGTGTTTTGGCAGCAGTATTTTTCATTTTTAATTTTTGTAAATAACCCTATCCCAGTAGAATTAACAAATGTCCTGTAGTAAGTTCTTTTCAAGAAAATATGGAGCAAACAGTGCCTTACAGCTGTTTATGAGAAACAAAGATCCAAACCTGTCAATTTTGTTCTTGACTCTTTTTCTTTTAAGACTCAGGAAAACCATAAAACTACTTTTGAATAATAATGACCAGATCATATACAACATTTATGAGGCACCATCTAAAACTAGTTCAGCAGTCTGCATCACGCTTTTCTTCTCATAGAGCTATACAGCCTCAAAGCCCAAAACAATACCTTGCAATCCTTCTTGTACCCTTGTTCCCTGTGCTTTCCCCACTGACTCCCACTTTTGTCACAGTCTGAAAGGATTTTCTCTTACACACAGAGTTTTAATGCTAAGAGTACTAAAGAGTATTAAAGAACAGGATAAATGACTTTGAAAGGATCTCTATCACAGCAAATCTTTGAGAGACAGTCAGGAATGTTGTGGGAGAACAGCAGACTCTATAGCTTGCCAAACTCTTTTTCAGCCTTATTTTCCTACAGTTTTGTGCGTAAGCAGCTGATGCAGAAGGAAATAAATGCTTGTGTGGCATACCACAAGCAGCAGGGGATCCAAGCACCTAAAGGTTTGCACTTCCATGGACCTCAGGCTTATCCAGACAGCTAGAACATCACATAGCATTGAAAACAAAAGCAGCAGACTATGTTAAATTAAGCAAGAGTTTCAGGTGCTTTTATTGCAGTACTCTAAAAAAACAGCTTAAATGTCCAAATTAGGCTCCAGTGAATGGCATGTTAGACAATAGCCCTTTCTTATAACTGAGATACACAAAACTCCTCACATTATTAAAAATTGTAGTTGAGTTGTTTTAGGGAAGGCTGTGGCCAGAAACCCTAAATGTGTTAATTGACAGAGAAGAGTATGGCAGCGAAAACGACTATTTTGATTCAGCAGCCAAAAACTGCAGCACAGGAACACTTAGGAGCAAATACTATTGCTTAGGTCATGAAGTTAGAACAATGTAAGCAGCAAAGGAAATGTTATATATCCTTTTAAATAAGACAGGGAGCATTTTTATTCTCTCCTTCCCTTTTTTTCACAGCCCCCATTATAGTCACACAATACCCCAGGCTGATTACTTTGAAAGATGAACACTACTGTTAAAGCAAGTGAACCTCAGCTGAACAACTAGGAGGTAGGAATGCAACATCATGAAAGACAAACTAAAAAAATGAATGTGTTAGAAAAAGTGCAGAATAGGAATTAAATGTTCGGTGCAACAATGAACAAAATAAAAAGTCTCATTAAGGGAAACCAGAAACTGAAAAGCTAGAGAAAAAAAGTGTTTTAAAGCTTTGGCTAATGCAAGTAAAACAGTTATGGAAAGCAAGGACTTTGAAGTGCTGACACAGAAAGAGGGAGAGAATCACCAATCAAATTTTGATGGATAAGAAGAGTGAATGAAAATACCTAGATTGTGCATCTTTTTGATCCAGGTATTTTCTGATGGCAAGATTACCAGAAGAAATGTCTTTCAGCAATATTTGGAAACTACTGGGGCAGTCTGCATTTAAAGCACTAGTAACTTGAGAATGAATGAGCTCCTTTTCTGTAAAAAGGCATTTCAAAATGACAATGTTACAAATTCTGATCTTTAGGGAATTAAGCTTTTGAAGACCACTGTAACATAAAGGTAATTCCTGTAAAAGAAAAGGTAGTTCTCATTCTGGTTAGCAAAGCAAAGATGTGGAAGGATGAGAATACCAAGAGTGTGAAGGACAAGCCAGGGTTTAGCTGAATGTCCAGAAACCAGATGCAATGCCTGTGTGATATCTATATCTATATGCTAATGACTTGAACCTGTAACAGACTTGAAACCTTCAAAGAAAAAACGTATTGTGTAGGTGCATCAAGTGAATTCTAAATCCCTAGCTGGGCACCTAGCATTCCTGTATCAGACAAGTGAAATGGGAATTCTCCAAAAGTAAGGGATACGAGAAAACCAATGAGCAGGAAACTCCCTGAAGCTAGTCAACAGCCAGTGTAAGGAAACACGGGACTGCATATGAGCTTCTTCCCTCTCCGGAGATTTCATATTCAGCCAACTTTCCCTAGTTGAAGGCAAAAACTTCCAACAAGGTTTCTAACAAGGAAAAAGCCTAGGGAAAAAGCTCTTTGGGAAAAGTGATCATCATTCCTGTGCAATCTCAGCTGAGACAGAACCATGATTCATTTTTTACAGCCTTTAACAAAGCACAGCCAAATGGTACTTTAAGCCAAACCCCAAAGGACTGCTTTAACCTCCGCCTGCAGAACGAAATTCCTTCTTGCTTATCTTTAAGTCCTGAATTTTATGTTCTTGTCCACATGGTGACAGTTTTAAGAATAAATGCTCTGTCGAAAATGGAAATCAGCAAAAGCAGAACTTTGCCTGGCGTTAGGGTATCTCTCTAGGAAGAGAAAGCCAAGAGACTGATAGAAGTTAAGTCAATTCTCCCATATGCACAGTTCTTAGTAGCCACTGGGCTACCACAAAGGATTAAAATTGTAGCCAACAACTATTCCTGCTCAAACTTTGAGTAGAAAATGTTCAGCTGCTCTTTATGGGGGTACAAATATAAATTTCTGTGCAGCTGATCAGAGCAGTTCTGAAACCTTCTTGTTGCCCCAAGGTCAAGTGGACAGTTTAGTTTGTATGCACTAAATTCTCACCAGTGCAAAGCTAAGAGCCTCCAAGCTGCTTGTTAGAAAAGTTTCTGACACCCCCATGCTGTTCTTTCTGTGTCTTTTTTTTGGAAACAAGACTATCAGAGGCCAAAACTGAGACAGGGAAAATATTAACAGTTAAGAAGGATGTATGATCCTGATCTGAAAATCACTTTGGGAAGTCAGGGATGCCACTCTGATTAGCTTATAGAGTTTAGCTTTTCAGGCAAAGGCCCCTAAGGATGTTGCATAGCCCACAGAATTTTCTGGAAATGAAAACAAAATGTGGAGGCCCTCAGGGAATTTAGGTGGTCCAGGACCAGGCTGTTGCTGGGAGGAATCAGGAAAAAAATTTGGATCACAATTCTGGACCTGAGCATATTAATTCCCCTTAGAATTTAGCTGTTCAGTTTGCTGATTAAGTGAGGCTATTATTCCTTGTCCGCTTCAAGTCTAACTGCAGGACTGCAAGGCAATCAGATACTTCAGTAAGTTGCTATCGGCACCCCTGGGGACCTTCTGCCTCTCGTAAGTAGAAATCCTGCAGGAGCTGCCAACACGCAGAGCTCTTCCTCAGACTTCCTATAACAGGCTGTTGCTTAGCCACAACGCAGCCCGGGAGGCTGTGTAACTCCAGATGTCAGTGTGTGGTTAATCCCTGTGCCGGCAAGGGGCCAGAGGAACAAATGTCCGTGTGTAATTACCGTTCTCTCATGACTGAACACCAGCCCGTGCTTGGTGCCCAGCTATATGAGAAATTCTTTACAGCTTGGAGTCCTCCCTGCTTCCTGTCTGATCAAGGGCTAGTTGATCTTGTGACAGTATTTTAATGGCTGTTTTTTGATGGAGAAGTGAAGCATGTAGTTACTGTGCTAACACCATGTTTCAAGTGACAGTTACTTGCAATCAGAGTATGCCCTGTGAACCAGGGCAGTGTGCCCAATATTCTTGTTGCGGGAATATAAATTTGCTCTTTCCCCTGCAGTTTACACAGTTCCAACTAATATATTTCTTCAAGTGAAGAACAGGAGAGCCCTCCTGTGGCTAATTTAACACCTGTGATATCTTACAGATGCTGTGGATGGTAGTAAAAAATATACCATATGAAAATTTTCTTTTATTCTTACCTCTGCTCTCACTCCCTTTAAATATGTTTGATTTAACAAACCTTGAATTTGTTTTCCAACCAGTTGTATCTCAATCTTTTTTCTTCCTTCCCCTGAAAATGAACAAGCCATTCCTCATACCATATCTGTGCTTCGTTTCCCAGTTTTGGCAATAGGAATGTAAATCATAGAGTAATCTTTTCTGAAATGTTTCTCTTGTGGGATGCAGGGCAGAAAAGCATATAGGAGATATATTATGCACAATGACCTCATTCTTTCCAAGTTTCCTCACTCTCAGAAGACATATTTGCAATTCCCACATACAGTTCAAAACTGTGTAGTAGGCTACGCATCTGCTGCGCGTGCATACACACACAGAGCTTCTTACATTCCCCAAAGACAACAGGCAACAAACTGGTGTGAGTCTTCACATTATTTTTGAACCAGGGCTCTCTTAGGAGCTAAATGATGCAACAAACATCTGAAGTAAACCCTAGTTTCTGTACATGCTTCTTAAAGGCACTGCAAAGATAAGACAGAACATCTGGGGTCCATTTTTAAGAAAAAAATTACTTGTGCCTTAAAAAAAGCATACTTTTGGCATCAAATGGATAAGCTTTAAATCAAAAAAGGGAATTAACTGAGCTCTAATATATCCAATACAGGGACAATTTAATCTAGGCCTTGTATGAGTCTTATGTGTTTTCTTGACCCTGTATTTAACACTTAGGACGCCTTCACTACTATGCGGGTAACATGAAAGAGATTAAATCACACCTCAAAGGAAAAAGTACTCAGGCCTCCTAAAGGCACCTCTCTTCTGCTCTGTCTGAAACATTCACTTCATATCCATCTTGTCTTCCTCCATATCTATGAAGTGTTTATTTTGTTCCCTTCCTCACTGTTCCTTTTTAAACCAGCTTGAGCAAATGCTCTGCTGCAGGGCAGATGCTGCTGGCCCAGTATGTGGGCGACACTGGATCTTGAGAAAGAGAGTGTGATTTGGTTACTACATTTGTCTTTTTCTGCACATGAATTATTTTTCACCTAACATAAATGTGTTGCAATTCAGAAAAGAAACTTGCCAAAATACCAATCAGCAATACAGGTTTTGGTGTTTCTAGGTGGACAATCAGTCAGAAACAGTCCTGCAGAAAATTTTATGAATGAAGGCTGAACAGTTTCAGAAAATTCTGATCAAGGTATAACCTAGTAGCAAGCAATAGCACTATAGGAACACAACCCAATGGTTACATACAGTTAACACAATTTTTACTCTTAAGCAGAAAAAACAAATATCCAAATAATGAATTTAGTGGCTCCATGTGCAGAAACTATCTGAACCAGCTCAGATAAAGCATCATGAAAACTTGACCAAACTGAGGTGATAAAACCATATGAAAACATAACCTGTATTTTCAGAAGACAAGAATTTTCCCAAAGTTAAATTTAAGGACATTAGACCACCTACTAAAGAGGGAACATAGGGAAATGGTGTTTAACAACATTGGATTTTAGGATTTGCCTAGAAGTAAAATAACAGACTTAGGTACCTATCTGTCAGTCTTAACTGTACATTCTTTTCTTCACAATAACCTGAATATAATACCATAGGTGGAGACTATTCTCAACCCACATGAGATGATAATACATAAATAGAAAGCTTAATAAGTGTTTTGAACCTACTTAGGCTGAGGTAGATCTCTGGACAATTAATAACCTCCCTGGAAGAACTGGCACCAGCCTGACCACAATCAGCCCAATCTTAATAATAAAGGAACATATGGACCAAACTGGTGCCTTCTGAAGTTGTGGCACTGCTCCATGAAGTGCACTGATACAACCTCCTAATGGCCTGTCTGTTCAATCAATGCTTGGGCTATTAAACTGTTTTTCTTTTTGAAAAATATATTGTATTTGCTTCTTAGTTTGTTTAGACAAAGACATATTCTTTTGCTAGATGCCAGTGACATTTGAAGACAGACTAGCTCCACAATTTTTTATTCTATCTCTTCATCAGTTCACTTGGGCAGAGGCGACAGGTTTAAAATTTGCAAGACACAAGCCAAACCTCTTTGAGAAAGAAGAGCAGTTCTTCTGAATCTCTGGAGACCAAAGGGTTGAGCTATTTCAGAGATCTGCTTTTAAAAAAGAATATAGAGAAATTCCTTCACCTTAAACAACCAACCTGCTCAATAGGCCATTTAACTCAGATACTGCACTATGACATTCTTTTAATGTTTTTTGTTTGTGGGTTTTTTTCTATGACAGGCTTTTTCCACAGTGAAGAGCCAGACTTATTTATAAATATTACATTCTTTTTCTGGTCTCTGGGTAGATGACATGTACAAGATCTCATTGTGTTTTGTCTACAGGAGTCGGGTATAGTCTCATATATATATATACATATATCGTATATTTAGGAATGTGTGAATAATTTGCCTTAGAAAAATACAAACAATTATTTTAATAGACTATTCCTAAGTATAAACCTATATTCAAAATGAGACATAAGGAAATGTCTGTATTTTGTTTGCTGAACAAATGCTTGAAGTTTTAGAGCCATGAAGTCTAGAGCTGCAAAAAGTTAGGCTGAAACTGTTCTTTGAGATAAAATACAATTAATCTCAGAGACATAGGACCAGAAGGAATTTACCACTTGTTTATAGGGATCCCTATTAGAAATGGAGAGTTATTTTGTTTCCCGGGTTTGCAAGATCAAGACCTGAAAATTTAGGAAACTTCTGCTTAATGTATTCTATATCACAGAGTATAATTACAAAAGGTTTGCTATTCAGATATTTTGAAATATGAATAGGTCTTGCCAGTTACATACAAAATCCATACCTCTCCACTTTAATTCACCCATTTAATCTTTAAAAAACAACTTAACTTTGATGTTTTTATTATTTTGCTGTTATTTCAGTAATTCAGATCTTCAAAAGTAAGAACACATTAGCCATTCAAAGCCAGAAATCAAATAAAGCTACACTCCCTGTTCTCTAATCAGAGCTTTCATCTGCACATTTATGATTTCAGGAAGAAGCCAAATTAGTCCTAATTGCCTCTAATTTAACTTGGCCACTCAAATAGGATATGAGATCACATTTCATCATACTGTAGATATTTAATCACTAGTGTAGACTAGAGAGTTAACTGTACACTGAAAAAAGCCTATCTTATCACATAGAAGTTCACCCATGTAGAAGTAGACCTGACTTCATTTTCTTTTAAAACTAAAGTTTTTGGACAGAATGTGTTCTCTGTTTGATGGGCATTTGAGGTTTAAGTCTGACTTAAGACTGTATGCTTGATACAATTCTTTAACATTTAGGGGTTTTTAAGTCTCAAGTGCCATAAAAATTACTTCAGAATTATGCATCTTTATATGAGAAGTCCTTTTGCTTAAAAACTTGAAGGAAAGGCAGTTGCTGAGAGCTGAGGCCCCTCAGAGCAGCCCAGGTTGACAGATGTTCCCGGTTGGACAGAGGCTGTGGCCCCTGCAGTCTGCACAGCAGCAGCTGCTCAGGTCTGGCTGCAAGACACAGTTGTGCCTTCAGTAGCTGCTGCAATTTTGTAGGAAAACTTGGAGATACTTGAGGAACTTGGAAATACAGTCAAAGGGCAGAAGCAAGGGTGTTTGCATCAATGTGCTGGATCAGCATGAATCAGAAATTCTCTAGTTTAGCTTAGCACATGTTAATTTTGATTTTCTACTCCAAGTGCATACCTAATTATCACTTCATCATTCTTTTCCTCTTGCTTAATTATCTAGCAGCTTATATCTGCTGATAGTATCTTTCATTTGAAGTGAGATGATCAAAAGTAGTTAAACACATTTTAAGAATAATCTTTCAGAATGTTTAAAGCTTTTTCGCTCAATGACGTTGGTACTCCATAGAGAGCCTGCAAAGGCATTGGGAAATCAGGAATGTTCCTGACTGCAAACTAGAGAGGGAGCAAATGTTACACATTTATTTTAAAGCAGAATAGCTGGGCACGATAGGTTTTGTAATCAGAAACCCTTGAACTGGCAGCTTGTTTCTAAAACTTATGTGTAACTGGAGAGTGTGAATGCCATGCAACCTCTGTACTTAATAAATGCTAAAAATTGAGTGTTTTTATTACTGGAAATTATTGGTGTCGTGGGTTAACCAGGGGANATTATTCGTATCAGTTATTTGGCAAGTAAAGTTGGATAATGGAAGCATTGAGAAGCAAAGGAATCACAGTGGTTAGTTATTGGCTATAAGTCATTTTCCTCCTCTATACAGAGGAGTTCAGGCAATTTCACTGGCATTTGTTAAGGAGGATGTTTTCAGCAACATAACGTCGCAGTTTAGAGCCCTGCTCTGTGGAAACCTAATTCTCTGCTGCTTTTGGAGGAGTGCCTCTAAATCAACAATATCTCTACTGAGCAGATAAACTGCTTTGGGACTGGGAAAGGGGGCAGCTTGCAAAAGCATAAGAAGAACACTCTTTTCCATCACCTGGATTGATGACCAAGTCAATTCCACAGCAAGATGGAAACCTGAGCACATGGGAATGCCAGATAGTTTTCTTTAAGTAAATTAAGGAAATTTCTTCCTTCCTTACAGAGCAGAGAAATCATCTGGAAAAATACAACTTTTACTTTTTTGGGGTTTTTTTTGCAGGGAGTGGAGAGAGAAAGTCACAAGAACTGCAAAATAATATCTTCAGAAGTACTTCTTAGATGACACTGAACATTTCCCACCGGAGGCCGTTTTGCCACTTGGCTCTCCAAGCATGAAGACAGCTCCCATCTCTGTGCTGGGTTTGAAAATTCATTAAGGCATGAGGCAACAGCAGTAACTATGTTCTGGCAGGTATAAATACAGCATTACAGAACTGTGGTCTCCCACCTTCATCTATGCTGTCTCAACTTTTATTTTGAATGTCAGCATTCTAGAACAGAGCAAAACATCCCTGAATTTACACTAGACAATCCAGCCTTGTAAAAGCCATTCTTTCAGACAACCAAGAGAATAGGCCAGAGCCAAGGCTCGCTGCTTCATCTGGCAGGCAATTCCATGAGCATCCTGGGGGAAGGAGGTCACACAGACACTGTTCTGCAGCAGCTAGCCAAAGTTAATTTGATGGGAGAACAATAAATAGGTATTTGTGAGAACATAAGGTAAAATATCACCACAAAGTTCAGTCACCAAGTTATAGATTATTTGGACTAATATTTTGCAAGTGTGGTCCGTTACAGTATTTTTTTAAAAAATCTGTATTTGTTATATAATATTTTGATCCCTTATTCATGTCCACTAGGAGTTAAGTGGTTGTAGCTTTGCTAGCAGAAGAGATTTTTCAAAGTTAGAGACAACACCACTAGCAAGGATTAGGAAAGGAAAATATTTAAAGGAAGACTATTAAAATTGATAGGGAAATAGATAAAAGTGTTCAATATTACACCCTTGAATGGGCAGAACTGGAGCGTTAGTTGTAGGCTGATAACTCTGGGATGAAGTTAAGACAGCTTAGCCAAATAAGCTTTTTTGATGGTCACGTCTGTCAGAGTGAGTATATCACAAGAGAAAGATGTGTCCAGGACAGAGGACAACTAGTGGGAGAACAGATCCTCTCTCCCCCAGCATTCAAGTGAATAGCCAGGTGCAAGTTTCGACTTGGAGGATTCTTGGCTTTCAAAAAAAAGGAGATCTCAGAGGGATTAACTAACAGTTTACCTGGAGAATTAAATGCTGGGGAAAAGCATTGAATGCTGAGAGAAATATAAATCAGCTTCCCTCTTTTGGAGCCTACTGGGTTGCAAATGGGAAGTAAAAGAGGTTGTCAGAACATTTTCTAACTTCTCATCTTATTGAATAAGCCAAAAATGTTTGGTGACACTCAGATCTGCTAGCACTAAGGACAAACTAAGCATCTTAGCTTTCCAGATTTTAAAGAATTTCCAGATTTTAAAGAAATTTGGACTCTCATTTTAAAAATAAATATATTAAGAAGAGTTTGGATCTTTCTTTATAGTTGAGGAAGAAATATGATCTTCTGATTCCAATTTCTTCTGAGAATGCTGGGTGTTTTGGAAGCAGAAAATCTTCTTATCGAGTCATTCAGAAAAGTGGCTTTGCATTGGATTTAATCCCAAGGTTCCCAGATACCTCATAACCAAGAAGAGTTAAGATTCAACATTTCTACTAACAAAATAAAGCATAAGTTTATCTTGTTGCATAATCTCCATTGCATGCATTGACCTTTTGAATGTATTAAACACAGTTCAGACACAGCTCTGTGTCATGTTTTTCACGGTTCTTGCTGTGTTGTGCCACCATCACTGCTGTGTTGCAGAGGATTTTGTTGTAAGTTTTGTTGCCTTGGTTTTATTTGGGCTTGGAAGAAGAACAGTGTGATTGTTACAGGATTTCTGCTGCATAAGAAAACCAATGGGAAAATGTCTTCTTGTAGTCTGTGAAAAAGGATAAGAGCAGAGCTATCCCACGGGTTGCTGTATGAACTTCTGTCAGATATATGCAAATTTGTAACCCAGAATAACATAACCTAACAGCTTTTGAAGTACAGGAATTCTTCATTTCTGTCTGCAGACCCCTGCTGTCTTTATGGGTGATTTTCAGAAAGTTTTGACATCCTAGCAATAGAAAGCTTCAGGATGCTTTGCCTAGAGCGTGGGTCTTGTGTATCTTTTATGAGTTGCTTATACAGCCTTGCCTGACTCTTCCAAGAGCCAAAATACTTCCTGTGGTCAAATCAACACACAGTACCTGTGCCAAGAAACAGTGTGACTGCACATGGCCAACAACCAGTGCAAGGCAGTTTGTCATAAGGACAGTAAATCACTCTCCTCCTGAAAGGAGTGCCTTTGTTGTGCTGTTGCAACTATGCAATTCTAAGCCTTCTTGTCTTAAAAGGCTATGGGGAAATTGTAGTTGTTTGATGATGTAAAGCTACATATATTAATGTCCCAGCTGAGCTGTGTAACTAAAAATAACAGTATCTATATTCCATTATAACCATTGTATTAATCAAGATAATTCATACCTTCCATGACTGTTTGGCAATAGAGTGGAAAATGTTAATTAAAGAGTTGCATGAAATGTAAGGATGAACTTTACTGTGGTTCAGGTTTAAAGAGGAGTGATAGAAGTATAAATCAACCTTTCAAATAAGCCCAGTGTATAATAAAAGTAAACGAAATAGCAGGTACCTTCTGTTCCAAGTGTGTTCTCTTGTTACAGAGCAGAGGATGGAAGACAAAAGCATTTTAAAAAACTTCAGATTAAGAGACAGAAAGTTCCAGATTAAGATCCTCAGGTCCAACTTGTTATTTGCTTGGGTGTTTCCTGGTCAGAACACATCAAAATCATGCATGTGGTTACATACTTGCTGGTCTCATGTCTTTATCCTTCAAAAGAATCAATTTCTTAAATTGTATCCTAGAAGAAATTGTCCTATATAACTGCTATGATTTTCATTTTCTGGCTTGGACACATATAACAAAAACTGACTTTAGTGCCTTGCAATTACTTTCCTGAAACAAGAATTGCTTAGCTAAGGATGAATGCATGATAGAAGTATTATTTAATTTTTTAAAATATTTAAACCTTACTTGGTGATTAAATATCTCATTACAGGATTTGAATACTTCCAGATTCCCTAGGAATTACACATGGAACTTTTTATACAGTGTTTTATTCATTTTCATTCTGAATTGCTTGATTTTTGTTTCTTTGCAAATTTTTATTAATTGTTCCATCACTTACAGTCACCCTTGGGGGAACTCAGACAGCAAACAGTAAAGACCTCAAACTGGGGCTTCAAGCTGACAGCTTCTGAAATTGGAAGAGATGTGAAATAAAAGGAAACTGAGCTGGAGCCAATGAGGTGTGAAGTTTAGATCAAGTGAAGGTTTCGATTATATAGTTTAAAATGTGCTTAAAAGGGCCACTTAAATGTGTTTAAAAGACCCATTATTTGTGCTTCTGGAAAGTGTTCCTTTACAAATTGTTTTAGGAGACACAGGGGCCTAGACTGAAGAGACAGAGAATCTTGCAAGAGATGTTGTAAGAATTCAGAAGTCAGGAGTTCAAAGGAATACAAATCTAAGAGCAGCATTTTGGAAGAGACAGCATTTTTACAACAGGTTGGAAAGATGGTGAAGTCGTGGGGGAGAAGTCGAGCTAAGCTTTGTATGTGTCAGGAAAATTACTCCAGACCTGATCAGAATTATAAAAATGAAAAAAAGAAGGCAGATAGAAACATGAATGTTTCTATAGAAAAGCTAAACCACAGTGGTTTACTATGCATAGAGAAGATAGGTTTGGAGTGGTAGTCCTTCAGTAATTCCTGCTTGTGTCAATCCTTAAGTGACTCAGTCCTTTGGGTTTTTTAATCCCTAGTTCCTCTGCACCCCTTCTTTTGAAAGGCTTAGGTGGGGTTCTGCTGTTCTCTGAGAAATAGCTGATGAGTAGTGTTAGATAGTGGGAATTTGTAACAGAAATATTGACTGCTGTGGAAAAAGCATGAATGGAAATGCTAGTGTGAAAGTGATACACATTAATTGCTACAGAACACTGTATGAGTGATTTAATTTGAATGACCAGATATGAATAATAAGCCAGCCTAATGATTAGAGGACAAGATGATGAAGAGAAGGTAAGGCAAAAAGAACCAGGTAACATAAAAATTTTGTCCAAGACTTACAAGGTTTGAAGCAAAATGAGATGAAAGAAATCTGAACACCATCTACACCCAGTAGGCATAAAGCACACATTCAAATATAGAGTTGAGTGCTGCCAGTCACAAAAGAAACGAGAGACATGAGGATGCAATAGGCAGCATCCCTTGTCCTGGCTGAGCCAAATGTGTGTATGTCTTGGCAAATAATGAAATCTGAGTGCAAGGGAGTGAGATCAGTTTTGTTTAAAGTAGCTATCATGTTCTACTTCCATAGTGTCCCACACTGAATTTTGTTGTGCTAATTCCCTACAATATTAACCACAACATTGCTAAAGATGTTTATATAAACATGGTGTGACTCCTGGGGTGTCTGTGCAGGACCAGGAGTTGGGCTCGATGACTCTGATGGGTCCCTCCAACTCCACATATTCCATGATTCTATGATACATTACGGGAGTTGCAGAGCTGAGGTACCACTACAGACTGTAAGCATCTGCAGCTCCTTAACAACTGATACATCTTCTCCCCTGTTGATGGGAGATTTAGTACCACATATTTAATGGAGGACTAGTTCCTGACAGCATCTGTAAAAAGAGCAAAAGAATAATTTTGCATCAGCTATCCAATGGCATTTTTTATTGTTTTGTTCTCTCACCACCAAACCAATAAATAGTGAGTTTTTTAAAGTGTTAAAACCAACAGAACTCAGACTACCATGCCTATGAGACTACAAGGAACCATAAGGAGCAGTGCTGTAAAAGGAATGGCTTCACACTGTTGTAAAAGAGCACAATTAACCTAACTGTAGAGTGTTTTATACGACAGTAGGGCCACCACCTTATGACACTGATGTAATTCCAGAAAGTTTTATCTACTTTCAGCTGTGATTCATAAAAAGTCTGTACTATTTCTCAAGCAATAAATGAAGGCAATTGGAAAATAGTCACATAACTTAATTATCACTCAAGCGCTATTGTAAGGGGATTTTCAGATCTATGTAAATCCCATCACACCTAACAATACATGGAAATGAATTTCTTAGGCCAGCCTGAAGCTGTGATAGAGAAAGGAATTAAAAGTTGGAAATAAAATCCATGTATGCAGCACAACCATGGAACACTTTTATGGTGTTCACAGAGAAATAATTTGCTGAAGCATTTGACTGTAACAGATCAAGCTCTTAAACCGTGCTTGTAGAGAGGCATTGCTGGTTACTCTGATATTTTTTAAAGTGAAATAATGCCGCATCTACACTAAGCTTGTCCAAGTATGTATTTCCAAATTTTCAAAATATTGGAAAATAAAGTCTTGATGTTACTCTATGTGTTCCTAAGTGGAGTAAAAATTGAGTAGATGCTGTAGGTACAGGTGCCACTTCACATCAAGATGTTTCTTTTCTTTTATGCAGATGAGTCAAACTTTGTTCCTTGAAATAAACCCTACTTTATTTTTGACCCAAATGGATAGCCCAGTTTTGAGGGTCTTGTTTCCATGAGAAGGGAAAACTGAATAAAGGAAAACTTTTTGATACAATTCTGCTTATTTACAGTTGCCATTTTTCATCCTTCCATGATCAGGGCAACAAAAAGCAGCAGCAGTTTGTTCAAATTCCTAGGCAAAAGATGACAAAAAGGCAAAAAGGAGGCTTTGAACTGCTTTCTGAGTCTTCTTGAAGCTCAGTTACTGACCATCTCACAGGTCTCCCCTCCTGTCTGGATATCTCATTACCACTGCAATTTTCACTTACAGGCAGTGGCTTCACCTTTAACTTACTGCATCGTTGCTTTGACCACTTACATGTGTTTTAGATGAGGTTTCAGAAGGGAGAAGGTGACCTTTAAAAAGCTGACATTGTGCTCAAATAAGGAAAATAGAGGAGAATGAGCTCTGGCAGGTTAAATGTAAGAACACAATAAGGCAGGCCAAAGAGTTTAAAGAACAAATTACAAAAGCTATAAAAGAAGTAATAATAAAACCTTTTACAAAGCCATCAAAAGCCAAAATCCCAGTAGAAAGACTATGTGACAATAAATGGTCAAGGCACAAAAGAAGCATTCATAGAAGATAGGACCAGAGCCCATAAATTAAATGAATTTTTATACATAGTGAATGTAGAAGAGTTCAGAAAATTCTCTCACCAGAAATGTGCTTCCCCCCATCACACAAACACACTTTACTTTTTAGTAAATGATACCTTGATGGTTCTGCATTCAACTGAAGCTCAGAAAATATTGTGAAATGAGTGCATCAGGACCAGAGGATATTATCCAAGACCTAAGAAGGAACTGAAGCATGAAATAGCTTAAATAGCAAGTGCAGTGTATAATTTCTTGCTAAAAAATGCCTTTCATCCCTTTGTGTTTTATAACATTTACAATCTCGTTACTACTTCTACTTATCAGCAAATAACCCAAAAATTCATGCCTGTACAGAAAAACAACATAGCCTACTGCATCTATAAAGAAATCATAATTTTTTGATCTATAGTAACCATAAATAGAAATTACTGGTTTTTTTTTTTCCTGTGACCCTCAGAAAAATTTTATTTGAATTGCACCTCAGAACCCTAACTATTTACTTCTCTGTGGCCAAATCTCCCTGCCTGTCAGATGAGATATCTGTAGTGCTTGCAGTTTGGCCTCAGATATGATTACATTTGGTCTTTATTGTTCCCTATTATTTGCGTAGTTCCAAAAGCACATCAGGCGCTCCACAGACAAACACGAAAAAGCATCCAATGCTTCTTTATAGCCTTCACATGCTCAAGGTAATTGGACCATTATGTTTAAATAGTGTTTCATTCTCAGGTTACACTACTACAGTCAAATTCATACACTGAATGAGAAACACAGGAGCACAATAGTGCTCACACCTTGATAGCACCATGAGCAATTGACAGTAACTGGTGCACCTTTCCCTCAGTCCTCTCAAATGAAGCATCTGTGGGTATATTTACGTATACTGAGCTACACTATCACTGCAGCCGACATATAGCTCCAATATAGTCATTTGTGCCAGCTGAGTAACCGGCCAGAGTGACTAGTCAAGCTGATGTAGAAGACACTAATGTACTCTTATCACTCTGCAAATACATTACAGTTCATGGTGACTATTTACCAAAATGAGTCTTTGTCTCCATCAAAAAATAAAGTGGTAATTTCACATCTCATTTTGTGGCTGCAACATCCAGAACAAGACCAAACCAACAACTTGCTTTGGCTGTTCCTCTTTACAGATATTGTAATATTTGGATGCCACTAAATAAGGATAGAATTGGTGAAGTTACCTGTTTAATTCATGCATCGTAAGTACCTGTTATAAAGCTGACGTGCAGCTGTGAAGAAAATTCTCTCAGCCCTCAAAAATGGTAATGTCTTTCAGCAAAGAAACAATGATGAAGCATTTTCCTTACAAAATTGATTTTACTACCATGCACAAATAATTCTTTCCTTTTCCTCCCTGAGAAAACAAATATGAATGGAACTGACCTGAGAGTACTCCTCTGTTACAGATGATACTGTGAATTGTGGCTACACAGTCGTAGTTAAGCATCACAAGAATCATTACCTCAGATGGCAAATCCCAAGGATCTAGTCCCAGTTTATAACTGGGGAACTCTGCCATGGGAGGGCAGCCCAGAAGGACTTTTCTGCAGTTATGCATGTGGTTTGCTCACTGGCTAGAGAAAATGATTCCTTTTACAGGGGAGGCAAACCTTTCAAAAATCCCTCTTTGGTCAACGCCCAGATAATTTTGTAGAACCAAGTATTCAGGAGGCTACTGAGTTGTATAGCACACTCAGAGAAGCTGATGTCCTTGCAGCTGTTAAACCATGCAGTGCTGACCTGCTTTCCACATTGAAGCTCTCCAAATCAGTTCTGCTAGTTTTCAGATCTCACCGTCATCACCCACAAACCTTGTCACAAGCACTAAAGAGTAGTATTCTAGTATTCACCTTTAAAAACCAGTGCTGTAAGTTAGAAACCCTTCTCTGAGCAAATGGAAACCTCCTTTCTGAAACCAAGGAAGCTATTTTGGGGGCATTTCCTACAGACCAGGAGCAACCAAAGGGCATATCCATTAACAGATTGCTCTCCAGCCCTCTGTTAACTAACCTGCCTCTGTGTGATGGACTCAGGGGAGGCACACAGCCTCCTGTGACAGCGTGGTGATGGTCTCCAGGGGACACCTGGACTTAACAAACCGAAGAAGGGAGAACATCAGAAATCACCAGTCTGCTCCCTTTGTGCATCTGTCAGGACAATTCTTCATCTTTTTATACCATAACTCTTTAAAATAATAAAATGTGTCATTCCTCTGAGCAGTCAAGGGACTTTCAAGTGCAAACACTGTGTAAGAATTCAACTTCATGTTCCTTCATGCGCTGAGGAGAAACAAATCTTGAAGCCGTGACACTGCAGTAAACAATTTAGGGGGATGTCAAAACCACATGGGAAAAGGACAAGAAGGGAACTGGATTAGACTGCCTGTCTCTGGCTGATTTGCTCAGACTGTGGCACAGGAAAATGTCACACCTTCCTTCAGCTGCTGGGTAGAGGTTGGGCTCTCTCCTCTGAAAGAGAAGGAAGAAAAGCCAACAGGACAGCAGTCAAAACGAATTTTGAATGGACTGAATTATTGTTGTCACAATCTTGCATGTATAGTTTCTCATTATTAATATGCTATATGTATACGCTATATACATATTATTAATATGTATATTTTTATGCCATAAAATATGTATCACAAGCATATATAGTAAACACCTGAAATAATGAATTCATGGTATATAGTTTAAATCTATGATCCAAATGTGATGTTGGTTTTGTTTTGAGGAGTAGGCTGGACAAGACGACCTCCAGGAGTCCATTTCACTGTAAGCTACTCCATGAATAGCTCTAGAAGTTGCTCATTATCTAGGGGTCCTTGCTCTACTTACTGGTTTGTTAAGGAAAAGTGGCTAGCATAGCCACTGACTATTAAAAAAAAAAAAAAAAAAAGCCCATATCCTTATTTAATAAAAGAAAGATTGTCATAGTAAAAGAAAGTCAGTCCCAAACACTGACCCTAGGAATATATAAAAGCATCTTTAACTGTCACTTTGAATTCTCCCCTTTTGACAGAATTCACATTTACTGAGCATAAATTTATTTGGATTTTGTGAATAAATCCAACCACCCAAACTTGCCAGCTTGGCTACCACATTCATAAAAAGCAGCTTGAATGATCAGATGGTTTAGTTTAACACAGCACACACAAGGCATACAGACCTAATTTCATTAATATTCATTACCCTTATCAGGTGATATTTCAGTGGTATAACAATAATTTTCATAGACACAAATAATTCTAGAGTGATCAGGAGAGGAAATTCAATGTTTCAAGGTAATGACTCAACGGTAAGAAGCCCCATTTCTAGAAACCCCAGCTCCCTTGTCAGAGGTGACTGTCACGTCCACTGACCATGGAGTTTCCAGTTGTGCTAATAAAACTGTGAGTGAGCTACAGTGAAACAGTCCCAGAAGGACTGCCTCACAGGGGCTCCTGAAGAGAGGCAGACACACAGGAGCAGGAGGGGCAGATGCAGTCTCAGCATAGCTGAATGACTTGGCTCTACCACCAGGGAAAGTGGAGGAATCTCTGTTTTGAGTCCACTTCAGTGCTGCAGGGACTTCAGTATGACTTTGAGACTCTGCTTCAGGCAAGGTCAGTTTTTGCAGGAGTGCTGTGCTCAGCAAATTCAGGCATTTGTAGAGTTCAACAGCAAATATTAGAGGATGCCAAAGTCATCTGAAGGGTAGGGTTTCCACTAGGAGTACAGATACTTTTGAAAATCTGGAATGTTTAGGCCTGGTTTCTTTTTAAGAAGAATTTGTGATTTGTGATGCCATATGTATGCACTATAAGAAAACAAGCAATATTCTGCATATCAGAGAAAGAAGATACTGCAAATTCAATGGCAGACATTTATCTTGGAAGCTCAAATAGAGAACAAGTGCACAACCAGAGGAAATTGCTTCACAAGTCCAAATCAGGCATAACCCGTTATCACTTCACTAGGGTGATGATATCGCAGTTGTACTTTTCTCTAAAGAGCAACTGAGAAGAACTGTAATTTAAGCAGGAGAATACAAGATTTATGTTGCATGCAGATGCAGGCAGAAGCTTCTTAAAAACATGCCTTTATACCTGCTGCAGTAACAACAAAATCAACTTGTACTCAACATCTCCCCTCAGATGTGAGTGCTTGCAATAAGGACAGGAGCAAATCTACCACAGAAATTGGCAGGCACGGGGTTATATATGATGATGGGTGATACCTCACAAGGACTCACCTGGCTTAGGGTAAAATAACCGAAGTTATTGAGAAGAAGAAATGAATCATTTCACAATCACTTAAAGCCTTACTTTCATTAGAGTGTAGGAAGTGCATTTTTTGCGCATTCGAGAGGAGCAATCTCTAAAATAACCAGTTTGTACCCTTGTATTCCTGGGGCTAAGACTGTTTTACATCACACTGGCAGTCTCCAAGTTGCTGACAGCCTGATGAACAGAGTAGAGAACACAAGAAAGCATTGATTTCTCATTTGCCCCCATACAAACAAAATGCTTCTTCTGGGGAACAGAATTAAAAATTTTACAAGGAAGAGTGCTGTAGATCAGATATTTGGTTATTGACATTAACTAAATTATTAAAGTAACTGAATGTTGACACTCAACACAGTGCAAAGGGACCTACAATAGAAATGAGCAGCAGCCTTAGAACTGGCAGATGTAATGTTAAATTTTGAAACACTATGGAAATCTTGCAGAGTAAAAGGAAGACACTAAGATGATATTTTAACAATTTTAACAATATTCAAATATGTAACTATCTTCCAAGACTATAACAATTACCAGTAGAAATCAATTCAGAAACAGAATAACTACCTCTACTATGAGTTTTTAAAATACTCATTTATTTAAGGAAACAAAAATTAATACACTAAGATAGATACTTTGACAGCTGTTATGTTACCATAAAAGTTGTAAGGTGCCCTGAGATCAGCTCGCTTGGTTAGATCATGATGCTAATCACACATTATAGTTGTGGGTTTGATCCCCCTATGGGCCATTCAATTAAGAGTTGGACTTGATGATCCTTATGAGTGATTCTGTAAATTGATAAAGTATCTGGTCACCCAACACAAATATGCAATTTTACCTCTCAGCAGACTTTGATCTGGTGAACAAATTTAGTGTTTTAAAAAAATAATTTAAAAAATGGAGAAAAACCCAAAATGGGGTACACTATACAAACATACCATGAATACCTAATTGACTTCATTTTTTGATAGAAGTACTAGTGAAGACTATAGGAGTCAAAGTAATATTCTCAAGACTGAAAAAAATTCAAGAAACTAAATGAAGACTGGCAAAAATTCAGAAGAGTTTAAGGGAACGATACATTCAGGTTCATAAAACAATGCTCAGGCACTAAGAAGGGCATAATGGTCACCAGACTCTTCTGTCTTCATGGTCCCAATGTCCCACAAGACATTTTTATGCAAGAGAACAAGATGTCTGTGAGAACTACTGTGCCGTGTAATCAGAAGTCAACTATCCTGAGATAACTCTTCTAAATGACAGCTGTATCATAGGATCTAGAAATAGTAAATTATATGACAATTAATCACTGGATGCCTAATGATTTCCATTATAAATTATTCCAAGGAAGTAACTATTTAAAACATTTATCTATCTATTACATGTTTGTTTATGACTTTAATAAGGAGTGACAGAAGTAATTTTTGATTATTTGTAAGGATCAAATGATGTTTAAGAATAATTGCTTATGGAGATGCTGATCAGCTATCTGTAAGCCTGGTAAGAAACTAAATTATAATAAAAATTAAAAAAAAAATTAACACCTTCAGCACGACAGTGCCCCGAAATATGTGATTTTTCTTTGAAGTTATAGACTTAGGAACTTGCTATGGTCAAGATGGTTGCATCTTTAGAATTTAGTCACTTGAAAAGGGGTTAAATGTAGCTGAAACAGTTCTTTGAAAATAAGTGAGACTTTTTCAAACAAATGCTCCAGTTTAACAGTGGTGTGAACAGATATGTTTTTACTGGTTGTCATTTGAAGTCTAAAAGTTGCCAGGACCAAAGGGCTTTTTGTTAAAGACACTTTGGGGTTTTTTTAATTTTTAAATTCCAAAGTGATTCAATTCTAATTTTAAATATTTTCTTTTGTTCCTTTCAATACAGGCCCAATTCAGAAACCCATGAGACTGAATCATCTTCATAGTTGAAAGCAGAGGCCAAAAATTGAATCAGTGAAGTACATTATTCTGATAATAATCTAAATGTAAATAAGACATCAATCTGTCAATGCATCCAAAGACACTTTCAAAGAAAGTAGTGTGGAAATTCAGACCTCAAGCTCTAGCCCAAATTTGCTCCAGCCAAACTCTGTGGCCTTCCCTCCAGCCTACTTTCATCAGGGAACAAACACAGTCTGCCAATGCAAATAGTAAGAAAACAGTATTTTCTCCTTATCATAGTCTGCATCATAGAGACATAAGTGCACAGACAAATTGTGGTCAATCTTTGAGCAGAACACATTCTGCAACCACCAACAAACCCACAAGCCTAGCAGGAAAACCCTGCATATTTTTCAATTATTTTGCCCCAACTCACCATTATTTTTCATACTGTAACAGAGAAATGAACCATGTTTTTGAAACTAAATTCCAGAGTACTCTCTGCTACACCTTATTCTCAGTCAAAATTGCTGCATAAAGTGCAGGTATCCAGTATGAAGTGTAATCCAGTAGTAATTTTAGGGCCTATTTAAGGCTTTGACTATTTTAAAACTGTAGCATTTAAAAAGAAGACAGTGATGTTGCATTATATTAAAAGCAGAGTGCTACTGGAGGTGTATCTTCAGGAGCTGGGATCAACCCTGCTTCAAGATTAAAGTATCTTTACAGAGTGCTGAAAGACCATCCTAGGAAATCCTCTAAAAATTAATTGTATAATTTTCTCTCTCATTTGTGAGACAGAGAACATTTATCTCAGAGTAATATCAATATAATATTTGGTACTTTAATTTTTAAAACCTCTGTTTCAGTATTATTTCTGTTTACTCTAAGTTCCTACCTAACATTTGCATGTTTGGGGAGTTAATTTTTGGATACAAGATAGGTCTGAGGTATTTGTATTGGAGAGCAACATCTGTAAGGTCATAGTATTGCCAATACTTGTAGTTAAAAGTTGTTAAAAAGTTGTTAAAACTTCTCACAGAAGCAGAAGCAGCAATGTATATGCACCTCTCTCTTTCAAGATGGATTTTTTTTTTTTTTTACCAGAAGGTTCTCTTTGATTAAGGTGAGAATATATTCACCCCCTGTGAGGCAGACTCAGTCTGTGATCAGGCAGAGCATGCCAACGTGCTAGCACAGGCAGAACAAACCCATACCACCATTCTTTGTAAAATAATTTATGAAAACCTGTAATATCGCCAGGAAGAAAGCCAAAGTAAGCAAACGTCTCCTCCCACTGAGTATACGGAAAGAACAAGGGGGTCTTAACAGTTCATGAAACCACTGGAAATAGGCATTAAAACCTTCCAAAACCTCTTTCAGTTAGGCAGAACAAAGCATAGAAGTCCCAAGTCACAGCCTGTCAGCTTTTTCCCCCTTAAATTAGCTTGAATCTCTCTTTTCTTTAGTAACTTCCACAACATTATTCATAATTCTGTTTGTGTCTCTACACCTCATGCTGCATTATTTATATCAGAACATTATGAATTGTGAACAGCAATGTTTAACTTTTAACTGACTTTATACTTGCAATCCACTTTGGATGCAGCAAAAATGGCCATTTGCAGACAGCAAAATATAGTCTGAGAGTAATAAAAACTCTTTTTAGCCCTCATCCAGTGAGCAAGTTCTGTTCAAGAACAACCCCTGGAGTTCCTTATCGCCGATGCCTGGTTTTGTGCTGGTACTGTATCGATGCACTGGGTTGTTAATTTTTTGCTGATGTCCAGTGGCTGATTTCAATGAGGTCTGGTCAGCAGGTGCTAGTACATCATTTCCAAACAATGGACACGCTGCTTACTCACAAAACAACGGCATTCCCACCCTACTAGGCAGGTTACTCCTATTTGTAAGTTTATTCAAGGGAGGAGTAAAACAGGTGAGAGGCTGATGGTGAAGATGATGTCTTCCACTTGCTGTATTTATGGGTTTTTTTCTGAGTCTTTCTCTGAAAAAGAGAGGCAGATGAAGGAAAAACAGGAATTTTGCTCATATCTATGTGGAACATAGTGCCACTTTCACAGTAAGGGTTTGAAAGTCTTGAATGTTTATTTTAGAGAATTTTTATGATTACCCTAAAGATGGTTGTGAGAGACAAAGCAGCACAGTAGGGATGCTTTTATAAGTTTGGGTGTATTTTTTCTTGTTATAAACTACCTGAGAAGAAAGTCTGTCGGTCAAAGCTTGGGCTTCTGTAAGAGACAAACTATAGAGGGAACTGACAGAAATTCCAGCCTATCATAAAAAAAACCCCATCATCAAAAAAACCCCATCATCCTCAGGCTACAACAGAAATGTTGCTGTTCTTCATAATTAAGGATTAAGCAATCAATGGTGAAACTTTCTCCCATTCCCTGGGCTTTTTTGCCTTCTCCTATCTGTCTACCAGCTGCCTTTCTCTATCTTAATGTAATAATTTCTCTCATACTTTGCAATACTGATTGGTAAAAACATCTCGCTGCACCCTTCCGCCTTTCCAGGAGGTAGTTACTGTGCTGTTTATACACTCACCCATTATGTTGTCCCATAACATAGGACATTGTGTTCATCAAACCTTAACATTAACAACATGAAATAGTTAAAATATATTTTTTCCTGTCAGCACTGAGTGAATTCAATACTTTACTGTATCACAGTATCACAAGAAACCACCTCAATTCACTTGTTTTACTCTACTGGTGAGAGTACAGCATTCATATCATATTGTACAAACACTTTGTATTTACAGGACATCAAGATTTATTATTCTGTGTAAAGGTCTTAGAGCACAAACTACAACAATGGTGGGAAATATGCACGTAACTTAGAGACATTGAAACATTCTTTTGATATACCAAGCACTGAAGCCAAAAGTTATGAGTTGCCACATGGCAGAACAGAGGTAGAACTGCAGTCAGTGACATCTCTCCCCTATCCACACCATTTATGTCATCTCACCCCTCCCTGCTCCTCTAGGAACAGGAGCCTCCTTTATGCTCATGGATCTTTATTAAAATTTTTCTTCTGAATATACTCCCCAGTTGTATACACCTATAGCTGTGGAAGCATGACAGAGACAGCAGCCTTTGGGGAATTACACTCCATTCAAAATTATGGTTTGTGGCTTAAACAAGCATCTCTTCACAACACCTGTCAAACATTTACAGGTTACTTGCTTATAAATGAAGTCTTCAGCCTTCAGAAACTCTTATACAAAACCAATATGGAACATTTTGTTCCATCAAATGTCTGAATTTATTCTTAGCACTTTTGACTTTTATCTGTTCATTGAATCAAGAAAATAAGTAGGCCAGATAATTACTTTAAGTAACAATACCCAAAATTAATGGAACAGCAATGGTAAAAGAAAGCAAAAATCATTACTGAATAAAGCCAAGCTAGTTTGAATGGTGAAAGTAATCAACTGTTAATGCAGCTTAGTTTTAATTCTCTGCTCTTTAATTTAATCCTTGTCTTGTCAACTGCAAACTGACGTAAGTGCTCAGAGTACAGAGCTGTAACTGGCAGCATCATTCAGACACAAAACCAGACCTCCAGAGTTCATGTGAGGTTTTGTGGGGTTTGGGTTGGTTTTTTTTCCTACTGTTGTATGACTGTAACTTGTCATTCAGTTCAGATGAAAGAGTATAGAAGTTTAATGTTTCCCATTAGCAATGGGTATCTGACTTTCAAATAATGTGAAATTTTCTGTGTTAAAATTGAGTTCTACAGTCCAACTTTTCCATATGTTCCCTTCTGTGGCAAGAAAACTGTAAAATTAGGTGTGTGACTTCTGTAGACCTCTTACCTGCCCTAGACAAAACGAAGTGCCACCGGGGCAGCAGGCTTCCAGACTCTTCTGATGGCCACATGCTGCCCAGAGAGGCTTGCCAGAAAGGTCTCAGAGAACCATAGGATCTCCTCCACCCACATCCTCAAGGAAAGGCCAGTTTTAGGATGCCAGCAGGACACTGTCACTTGCTTAGCGCTGTCATATCTGGTTGACTCTGGGCCACTTTCGTAGCGGTCTACAGCTTTAAATTTCAGCCAGTGACAGGCAAATGATCAACTGGAAGATTCATTATACCCATTGTGGACCTGGGCATCTCATTCTGCTTATGCCATGATATGCAAAGTGTATCTTAAAATAAATGAAGGCTCCTAAACATTTTGCATATCTCAGATAATGTCAGTTAAAATCTCAGCAGAATTTATGTTACATTAAATTAAAGTGATTCAGTCCCTTTAGTTTAAATACATTGATTCTGCATAAACCAATGGAAGTACCAGCAGGGTATAAAATTACATGCTCAGGCAAACGATTGTAATGTTAAGCTTGAAAAAAAATGTATGATTTGAACAGCAACAAATCTAAGTTTATGCTACAGTTACATGAGATTGCTGCAGGCTTCACTGTCTATATAATCAAAATGATAAATTGGTAACACACTTTAGAGATCTATTTGAATAAGGAACCCCATAATGTTATAAATTTATCTTCATGGTCAGTGAATAATTTTATACTTACTGTCACACTAAAATGAAATCCTGTATAATATGTTAACTCTCAAGTGGAGGGGTGTTGCTGTTCCTCATATTCCATGCTGACCAATTAACAGGATTGATTGCAGCTATAAATTAATTTAACTGAAACTATAAACTGATTTTATGGTTCAGATGACAGATCGTTTTATTCTTTCCTGAGTGCTCTGTACAACACAGTCATCAACTGCGATACATCTTTCCAGGCCATTGTACAGTTCCTATTTTCTTTTTTATGTACTTCTATCTGTTATTGACTATATTCATAGGTCTCTCAGTCACCTTTTAGCTCTATTAGAAGCTATGATGTTGTTTATATGATATGGTTTTCTCCCAAAGTACATAAAAAACAAGCAAGACTCCCCTGCAGGGCTTCAATTGACCTTGAATGTAATGAGTAGTAACATGGAGGGTTTATTCTGATGAGAAAGTTTTACTGAAATGGTTTTAATAGGGTTCTTTGGCCCAAAAGATTGTAACATGATGGTGAATTTGTGGTGTATCAACAGTGTTCTAGTTGCTGTTTATATCTCCTCTGTCTTAATAGAAGGATATATGGAGTTTGACATTGTTTAAAAAACTGTTTAAACGTTTTTTCAACAGAGTAACATTACTTAACAGGAGAAGCTAAACCCAGAAAATCTATATCAGATTATCGATGATAACACTCTACCATTTAAAACTCTAGTGGAGCCTGTAGGATTGAGAAATTGCTGAATATGTTGCATTGCTGATTTATAACAGTAGTGTCAGCTTGATTTCATTTTGTTACTTAGACAAGTAACAAAAGCCTTTTTTTTGAAATGAACAGTAAATACTCTTCCTTGTGAATGGGTTTGCTTGCTTTTGTTGTGCAGTTTTCTTTTCATGGAATTATTTCCACGAAGTCAAAGAGGTTCTGTCGAAGAATACTGGTAGACCAATAATTGTCTTTTTTTTTCTTTTTTGCGTTTCTTGGTAGCTGATACAGGCTCTCAGAATTAATTCCTTCCTCTGAAGGCCCAATAAAGAACCATTTGAACTGGCACAAGCTCTTAAGCATTTGTTAACCTTGAGGCACTTTTGAGCATATTCTTTACATTCAAGATATTAAAATTAATTTAGCAGACTGCCATAAACCATGGGAACACCCACCTGTTTAATGGTATCTCTACTCAAAACAGAACTAAAACTAGAAAAATGGCTTGATAATACTAGCTTCTTCAACAAAATAACCCATAAGACAATTCTCTTAAGCTTGCTCCCTCTACTTCAGCTGTTTAAAACCAACCTCTATTAGCTTCTCATTTTTCCTGTTAAAAAATGTGAAAATCTTCTAAAAGTTCACTGTCAGAAAGAACTAATTTCATCAGGATGCATACTGGTTCTTACTCCTAAGAATCCCAATTTAGCTGACTACCGATCTTACTTCTGAGCCCTGTACTCAGCAACAGTGATCATAGAATCACAGAATCATAGCATCATTAGGGTTGGAAAAGACCTGTAACATCAAGTCCAACCAGTGACCCAGCACTGTCATGTTCACTGCCGTGTCCCTAAGTGCCACATCCACACATCTTTGAACTGTCTCCAGGGATGATGACTCCTACACTTCTCTGGGCAGAGTTCTCCAATACTTGAGAACTCTTTTGGTGGAGAAAGGTTTCCTAAAATCCAATCTAAACCTCTCCTGTCCCAGCTTGAGACCATTTTCTCTCGTTCTTTTGCGCGTTTACCTGAGAAAAGGGACTGACTTCCCCCCCCAATACAACTACAACCTCCTTTCAGGTAGTTGTAGAGAGTAATAAGGTCTCCCCTGAGCCACCTTCTCTTCAGACTAAACACCCCCAGCTCCCTCAGCCACTCCTTATATGGCTTGTGCTCCATACCCTTCACCAGCTCTGTTGCCCTTCTAAGAATGTGTTACAGCACTTCAATATCTTTCTTGAAATGAGAGGCCCAGAACTGGACACAGGATTCAAGGTGTGGCCTCACCAGTGATGAGTACAGGGGCAGAATCCCTTCCCTGGGCCTGCTGGCCACACTACTGCTGATACAGGCCAGGATACCATTGGCCTTCTTGGCCAACTGGGCTCATGTTCAGCTGCTGTCAATCTGCACACCCGGGTCCCTTTTCCACTGGGCAGATTTCCAGACACTCTTCCCCAAGAAGAGCAGCAGCAGCGGCACAGCATGGGGTTGTTGTGACCCAAGAGCAGGACCCGGCATTTTGCCTTGTTGACCCTCATGCAGTTGGCCTCAGCCCACCAATCCAGCCTGTCCAGATCCCTTCCTGCCCTCCAGCAGATTAACACTCCTGCCCAACTTTGTGTCCTCCGTAAATGGACTGCAGGGGTACTCAATCCCCTCGTAATAGTAAAGTATGAACATCCATGATTGAACTTGCCATCTGATTACCCATTCTGGTACTCAGTGCCTGATAGTCTTTAATCCTTACCTACTTGAAAAAGAAATGGCATCTATTAGACATGGTATAAATGGTGATATATGTGCCGCAGGTGGTATGAACATCTCCGTTTATGAGGTGCTGAACTTAGAATTTTGAGATGAAAGATTTTATTAAGAGTTATTTGCTTATTTAAAATTGTAAGTGGAAAAAAGCAATTTTCTAGGGACTTTATTTGTCATGTTGTCATATTATTCTTTCATTTAATAATTTAAATATTTAGTAAAATAATAGCCAATGTCAAAAGTTTAAGCCTGACAACAATAGATGATAACCTCACCTCTGCCTTGCTAATGAATCAGAATGGCTTCTATGCATATAAATAAGAATTTGTTGCCAACATGTGTTGCAAACCGTGATTAAAACCCTAATTAAAACTAGTTGGAAAAGCTGAAGTGGACTAATTTTAATCTTGATATAGTCTGAACACATCATAATAAAACAGGGAAAAACAGGGTGAGGAATAGGAGAGTGCAGGTCAAGGAAAGTCACCTTCTACTTCCTCCTTTTGCTAACGCACAAGAAAAAAGAGGGTCTCCTAGTTTTTAAAGGCTGTTTCCAACTTTATACAGATGCATTCAGGAAAAATACTTCCTGTGAGAATAAAGACCATATGGAAAATACAGGTGACTCGGAAAATATAGGTGACTTACTGAGGTGAACACTGCTAGGCTTCAGAGCCACCCCTGAGATCTTCTCAGCCTGTCTGTCCTCCTGCAAGACTTCATAGCCCTCACAATTGTAGCCACCAAGGACAAGATGAGGAGCTGATCTCTGCAGGTCCTCTCAGGAAACAGCAAGGGGCAGTTTTGGCCTCTCCTCTGACAACAGAAGGCATTTTGGCAGTCTGACTCTTACCCCATCCCAAGTGTTAGCCTGTGCCAGTGTGTCTCAGTGCTCGACACCATCTGCAGATACTGGCAGGAGTCACTGCCTGTCGTGGTGTTAAGGGGCTTTTTTCAATTTCCACTTTTTCGTCTTGACTCTTCTAAGACCAGGTGACCCATTTTTGATATGTGAACAGCTGAAAAACTGCAGTGTAATGTAAAGCAAATAGAGGAAATAGTACTGGTGCAAAGAATTGCAAGTTGGTCCAGTCAGAATATTTTCTGAGTGTGAGTCAGTATCTGTCTTTTCACCTAAAACCCTTCACATCTCTGCTGCAGCCCCAGAAGATTCTAAGGTTGAGCAGAGGTCAATGCTCACTCATAATATTTTTTAGAAATCCAGTGACCTTCAAGTAAGTGGGTTGAAAGAAACAACCACACACTCAGCAATTACTTCTATGAGCTTTGTATATGTGTGGGGAAAAAAAGAGAGAACATCTGCAATCTTTCCTGTGAGTTTGGTGAGACAAAAGCCCTTGTGGAGGAGGCAACTTCTGTGTTGCTTATGGAGCACAGCAGCAAAGTCTCTGGTTTCAGTAAGTGTCTGAGGAGCATCTGACCTGAGCCCTGCAGTGACTTTCAGGCAGAGAGGAAGTGAAGCTGCTGGCTCTTGCTTAGATTAAATTTCTGTTGTTACCAGGAGGAAATTTGCTGCTAATTATTTTAAAGCAATCCCTGTTGTAATTGAGTCTTTGTGAAAGTAAGGAGCTAATAATGTGCATAGATCAGGCAAAAACCAGGCAGCACTTCTCATATCTGTCTGCCAACTGCATATGGTGAGAAGCAGCTTCATGACAACAGCAGCCACTTTCCATCACTGCCACCCAGATCCCTATGCCTGGCCAAACACTCCCATCTCGTGGCAGAGCAGTTGCCACCAAAGCTCACCTTACTGCATCCACCTGCCCAGGGGAAAGCCAACAGTACTACCTGATGCAGTGCCAGTGAAAGTTCTTTTCTATCAGAGACTGGTTCTCATGCTTAGTTTAGAGGGTAATTGGTAAAATATTTACTGCAGATTGCTAACATCAAGAACAACAGAAGTGGGAAACAGCTTCATATCCTTTGGAACTCTTTCAATGACTAGTAAAATATTCCATCATGTTATCTCATTTTATGAGGCCATGACACTTCAGTGATACCTTTGTTCTCTAAGTTTCTTGGCACACAAGAGCAATATCTTCTTTTTCTGAGAGATGAAGATATTGCATCATTTGCTTTTGTACAAAACAAGACGAAGCCTGAAGTGACTTTACGTTCTGTAGGATGCAGATATCTATCATCTCTTCAGGGACACATTCACTTTGATAAGAATAATGCATTATGAAATATGTGGGTGCTATAATGAATATAGTTGTAGTAGTAATTTGCCGATCTCAGCTCTTATCTTTGAGAAAAAAAGATAACTGAATAAGACTGAAGGAAAATGCTTGGTTTAAGCCAAGTTGTTTATCAACCCTTTATAAAGCCTCTCATAGTTAATCCCTCAGAGTGTTTTCACTCCAATTTTAAACACATTAAACTGGTTTTTGTTGAACAGTGTTCAACTGTAAAAGCACAAAACAAATTGGTCTATTGTTGAGTTTCTGTTGTTGTGTTCTGAATTTGAATGTAGAGCTTGGAGTACATACCAAAGCTTTATACACTTATGTGAAAAATCACAGAATATTCCCACAGTTTTTTAAATTGAGAATATTTTGTTAATCCCATCTTCTCATATTTTAGACTTAGGTCATATTTTTGGTTATGAATCTAAACTGTATTGAAGCTATTTTACTCATATTTCAGACTACTGAATACCATGGTTTAATTGAGACTTACGACCTAACAAGTAGATAGGTTACAAGGTTGGTAGTAGAAATCAATACAGTGGACTGATCTCAAAAAAAAAGCTACATTCAGTTGTGTATGTTTAGAGTATTTCATCTTAAAACCTCACTTAGTTAAGAACAAAACATGATTTATTTAAGAACTTCCATTTTTTCCTTCATTAGTAACTGAATACAAGATAAATATGTTAATCCTATAAAATGCAAGCCATTATCTGAGGCTGGATCCTAGCCAGTTAAATTGTCATATAGTGATGTTGAAGTCAATGCTATGCCAGCTAAAAGCAGCAGATGTTCCCATGCAGCAGAGATCAGTTTCTACCACCCATGTTTTAAATAAGTGCTAATTTTCTCATCATTCACTGCTGCAAACTAAGAGACAATGAAATAATTTCTACAGTAGACTGGATGCATATGAAGTATGAAAATTGTCCTAAAGAATCTAATTACTTGGAAAGACCCTTCTCCTAGAATGAATGGAGCACCAGCCAACAATTGTATCTTGGCAGGGGTTTTTTTGTTTGTTTGCTTATTTCTAGTTGTTTGGGTGGTTTGTTGTGTTTTTTTTGTGAGGTGTTTTTGTTTCAGTTTTGGGGGTTTTTTAGTAGTAGAAACTATCACATTTACAGATCAATTCCTTTTGCCAAGATTAATATTTTTTAAAAAAGTTTATTTTAAAAAAGACAAGCTAATAAAAGCATAGTTATAACTTCAGTATGAAGCTATTCTGCTCTTTCCTGGGTCAAAAATGTCTGTCTGATGTCTTTAGAATATGAGTGTCCAGAGATGCATGGTAACATAATGGCTTAACTATTTGACCTCAAGTACATAAAAGATTTTCAAAACACTTTTGAAACTCTTTAGTAAAGAAATTCCATGTTTAAATAATGCAATAATGATTTGCTTAGGTAGAGAAGAGAAATTATATGTCACATTACTGGTAGAACTTAAACTCCCTGAGGCTGTACAAAATTCTCTGAAATATGGTGCAGCAAAATTCATGAGGACATGTCACTTTATCAACACTTATTTAAAGTTATTTGCCCAACACAACTATGCCCTTGATACCGATGAATAATGTGAATACGCCCAACCCACACAATAAAATTTTTGTCTAATAACATATAATGAGCTGTCATCAGTTAGTTAATATTAAAAAGTTGTTATGTGAAATGCAGACATAAGAATACTAAGGTGACAGTAAAAAAAGTCAAATGGCACATTTTTGGGCCAAACTCCAGGGAAGTAGAGTTTCAAAAATCCTACTGTATCAATAATCTTTCTGGGAGACATCTGCCAGTTTCCGTGGAACCCAAGATTTACAAATCTCAGAGAAGTCTTATGAAGACCTTCAATTCACTTACAATGAGACAAACCATGTTCATGTGCTGTCTTGGCAAAGCCACCCGTCTGCCACCTATCCCTTTCCAGCTCCCTGTCCTCCCAGCTCCCATATGCTCTATCTTTTTTTCTTTTTTCCAGACTGGTTTCCTTGCTAGTTTAATCTCTACATATTTTGCTTTAAATTTTCATCTAGCCCCTTTACTTTCATATTCCATGTGTATCCTCTCTTTCTTTCCCCAAATTCCTTCTTATTTTTCCACTTGAATTTGATTGCTCAAAACTCAGATAAACTTCCTGTCTTTTGAGGTTCTTCTTAGGGTATCCTGGATTTCAGACCTCTTCTTTAAACAGTTTGTCCTTTTTTAATTTCTGTTCAGTCCTTTTGCTTTACATTTCTCTCTTCTTTTCTCTGTCATCCTTTGGTCTTGGTTATCTTCAAGTATTTCCTAATAGGAAAGAGTTTTGGCACATTAACATTTTGTTCATTGTCTAGTTGTCATTTAACTCCTATGCAATAAGGATCAGACAGAGGAAACATTTCTGTTTCAGAAAGGCCATTTTCCAAGGTTGCAGACTTGGACAGTTTTGAGAGAACCACAGACTTGTGAGAACAGTAGCAGAGGCTTTGGTCAACTTGGTGGATAAGCATAGAAATTCTAATACCACCTCAGCCAAAAGACCCTAAATAATTAATTCTGATGTTCCTTTTTTGGTCAACTGGTCTCAGTTTGGTTGAGCAACCTGCACTTTTTTCAAGAAATAATACAAAACTGCCATAGGAAGAGGATGGTTCTCATACTTGTCCTGGTGGAGGGACCTGCCAGGCTGGTGGGTAATCTCAGGCACACAAACACATATCCTTTCCCTCTCTGAACAAGACTAAGATTTTATAATCTTGCTCTGTCTTGCAGTTCAACAAGATTGGTTTCAACTATTCACTGCCAGATTTCCAATAACCAGGATAAAGGTATAAGTGAAACTACAGGAGCGTTATACATGTTCCCCACCAAACCCAGGAAAATTTAAACAGTCTCTGCAGTCCCTTTATGGATGTGGAGGTGGTCAGCAATTTCAAAGTGACATCTGGTAAAAATTTAGAGAGACTGTACTAATGCAAACAAAAGAAAAATAACATTTTATCTAGACAGATGTTACAATGACTGTGAATTATTAGATTACTTTGTTGTTTTTTTTCGTATTCATTAAAATATTCACTCTGAGACTTGCTCTTCCCACTCAGTAGTAAATTGGCAATGGACAAGTAACTTGTGTGATTTCTATGAGAAGAGGACTTTTAAAGATATTCATCACAGACAATTGTCACCTTCAGGAGGTCACAAATTTCTTCGAATTTATTTTTTTGCAACCTCCAGTGTCTCCTCTTATTTAACCAAGCTTGGCCTATTCTATTAGGAAACTCCTAGGCTATCCTGTGCTTTTGCACAGGATAGACATGAAGGAGAATAGCCCTTTCATGGAGGCTTTGTGAGAAGCACTTAACATCAATCATTGCTTCTGAGAAACAGATCTTTCCCCTAAGGAGACCTTCCGGTTAAACTTTATTACACAAATATCTGCTTGTACGTAGAAATGTATTTAAAGAGTCTCTGCATTTAAAGCAGCATGTGTTCCCTTCAGCATTTTTCCTCCTCTTAGCTAAGCAAAGTCCTTATAATTATAGATTAAAGAATAAACCTCTGACTGTTTTATGAAATTCCCACTGTTGAGATTTACTATTATGGAAGGTGACAATTCCTACAGGTAATAAAAATTTTTAAAAATCTATAGATTTTCACCAGCTAATATACCTTTTACAGTATAAACAAGCTTTAGGAAATGGTTGTGCTTTTATTCCAGGCAAATGATAGTAATTAAAAAAATCTACCCATTTCATCCTTTTATTCTCCTAACTTATGTGGAATAGAATGAAAAATAATTAACATTGGGGTTTTAGAAACCAGCTATAGACTTCAATTGAAAATTCAAATCCGGTGAGAGATGTTTGTAGATAATTAAATATTAAAAATCACGTAATTCCATACTCAGCAGGAATGGGTCTGTTTCAGCATGAGGTTCTTGTTGAAACTATTTACATTTCACTCTTCAGCCAAAAACTGTGTGCAAAGTTAGTCATCTGTTCTGGTTTCAATCACAGACTTTCCTTTGCAGCAAAATATTGTTGAAACACTGTACCTGTCATGCATTGCACAGCAGCAAACCAAATGATTTATGACTATCTTATAGCGCTCTGATGCTTCTAATTTATCAATCAAATATGCAAGCTGTGACAAAAATCAGACATGTTTCAGATAGTCAAAACACATCTGGAGAAGCTCAGTCTTATTTAGGTACTTTGCAGAACCATTGATGCACCCCCAAAAAATTGTGAGGGAAGTAGAAAGACTCCTTTCTGACAGCCTATAAATTTATCTGAAGTCCTTCTACGTGACTTCTGCAGGTCCCTGTTCCAGGGACCATATCACGGTGTGAAACTCCACAGAACTGAGGCTCCTCATGCCCAGCCTCAGACTGGGAAGTTTAACACTGGTACCCTGGTCCAAAGAAAAAATGTTGTTAGTCCCCTTCTTCAGTCAGTAAATTCATACACTGATTTTCTTTTACATATCGAGAAAATTCTTTTTGTTCTTCATGCTATTTTCAGAAAGAGTAAGAAAAATTATCTTTTGCCGTGGTCCTGTGTTATTGAACACTTTTTCTGTCCTCCATGTGGTTTCTTGCCAGTATAGCAGCAAAATGGCACATGGTTTAAACCAGACCCATTTGATTACTGACGTATTTCTTTCTCTTGATGAGAGAAACTGGGCATTTGTCGACCATAAATCTTGCCTTATTATTATGTGATAATGTTTGCTCAGTGTTCCCTAACTGCTACTAACAGTAATAGCACATATTCTTGGGGGAATCACAATGTGTTGCTATTAAGACAAATGTCATTTTTCTGAAATACTGTTATTTACAAGTTAATTTCTTCTCAGCATGATATCCATACGAAAGATTAAGGATGACTCACAATCCATTCAATTCCCCTTTTATCCACAACTCCAAAAATTAAGAGAAAAAACCAAAAGAAATCCATATGGAAAGTAATGTCTCTGAAGATCCACTGTACAGCAATCATAGTTTAACCCAGAAAATAAGTCCTGAAGCAGCACCTGAAACAGGAAAATGATGACTAGCCTGATGTGCTTTCCCACTCCCTGAAAAGTGTAGCTCCTTAATAAACCTGGCAAAAAATTTCACAGATCCATGGATTATGACTTAGTCCTATCCTCACAGCCAGCTCTGCACTGAGCATAGAAATCCTTCTGTGCTAGTGCAAATTTACCATGTTGATGCCATCAGATATTCAAAATGCCTGTGTCTGAAGCTTGCATCTCTGTATCTTCAGAAGAGGTTGTTTTCTAGAGTTGTTCCAATGCAGGGAGTACTTTGTCTAAACGTTAGAACTGATTTTTAAAGTAAATTCAATTTTCTACTTGCAAATGGATGTGGAATTAAAACCTCTGTACTCAATGTCCAGTGACCCAGTAAGAAACCATGAGGCTTATGCTCATTAGGTTACATTAGAAGAATGGGTTTCTGATATGCAATCCTAATTACTCAGGACTTCTGGGAGGTTATTTTACAAAGTAGGTAGTGATACCTAACCTCACTGTTGAGGCAAACTGCTGCAACTCTACTAAAATTACAGTGCTATAGTTTACAGTGGAAAAAGTTAACAGATACTAAAGTTGTTGTGAAGTCGCTGGAGACAAAAATATGGTTTATTTCTGTTATTTTGAGTAGCTGTACTTGACATAATCACAGTCTGCCTTTAATCCCAAAATCCTTGGCAGTTCCCAGCTCATGGACTTACTAACACATAGAAACTTGCATAAAACAGTACTCAATCCAATTTCCCTTTAGATCAGCAAATTGTACAGACATAAAAGTACACAAAGAATTTATACCACCAGAGAATCAAGTTGATTTTTAGTCAGGTTGACTAAGGCTCTGCCATAAAAATTATTTAAGTTCTTAATCCTATTGAGTTTTATTTCAGAGAAATAGAAGTTCTGGAGCTCATATCTTCAGAAAACTACAATCATAGTGGCTGAGTCCTTTAAGAAAAATTATCACTTCTTTTTTTTTAATCCTATGATTTGGAAAATGGCAAGTCAGAGCCATGATTTCTGAATATCAGCAACTCATACGTGGCAATCTGTTATGACAAGGACCATTAAAACTTTCACATAAGGGTCCCTGCTGTACCTGAAACTTGGGATTCGAAATCTAATAACAGTAATTCCGCATTTCTTACATTTCTTTAAAAAAGCAGAAACATGCTGGCTTCGTAACATTGGCTTACATGGTGATTTAAGCTTTCTGATGGATAACTAGATCAGGAAAAGACATTGATCCAAACACTAACCAGAAGGCAGGCTCCCTTCAAAGTTAAGCAGCAGAAGGTTTCATGACACCTTCTGTGGGCACACACACACACACGCTGCTGACAATATCTCTGTAAACCTCACATCAGATCTTGCACCTTCTACTCCAAGATCTTGCACCTTCTACTCCAAGATCTTGCCTGTAATTCCTGCATGTTCAGCAGGCTGCCACCACCTCCTCTAATCTTTCCCTCCACTTGGGCCAGACTCTCTACATCCAAGTGATCATCCTGCACTTGCTTCTTCCCCAGATCAAGGAACCTCACACGTGGCCTCTTCTGCTCTCTGGACCTTTTCTATATCAGTCCAAGAGCCTTTTCACATTCTCTTTTTTAGCAGTGTCCACAGTGTCCTTCCACTTACTGTTTTTTATCCCATTGCTGAGCCTCTTCCCCTTCAGCCCACTTTCTCATAGCTTTTCAACATTTTCTCCCACAAAAATTTACTAAGGCATATATATAGTCTTTTGGGACATATAAGCCTGATTTCAATAACAGTAGTTTCACTAGCAGTCTACTTAAACCAATACAGAATACTCCCCATAGGATAATTGCCTAAATTAACTAACATTCAAGGCATATAATTATCCTATGCAATGTTCTATGTGGATAGACTGCAACATGTACTGGAGCTAGCTAACTGTAAGCAATACTACCAAATCCACATGAGCTGTGCTAAGCAAAGGTGGCATAGCAGGAACTACAGTATGGGCAGACCCTCAGGACCAGGAATTATTTGTAACTTCACTACCCAATACCCAGACAATTGTAAAACACTGCAGTCATCACATCCTACATTTGTTCTGATGGCTAATGAGCCAAGAGTGCATCCAGGTACCCACTGCAAGCATGAGCCAAACCCAGCCATTGCTCAATCCTTGTCATATGGGAATCAAAAACTGGAGTCTTTCACTGGTGGAAATCGCAGACTCTTTCACTTTCTCCATATTCCCTCTCTCTCCACACATTATTCCAGACAGCACTGCATGGATACTGCAGTACTTCTCCTATTTTTAACAGTGTGAGGCACTTGGCTGGGAATTCTCTGTGCTCTAATGTGTGTTTGATCAAAAATTTAACTACCTCCTATAATTTAATTGTAAAATGAACACTTCCTGCTCCTGCAAATGATATTTCCATGGAAACTGCTCAGTACTGTTGCTACAAAATGAAGGGAGTTTACTAATGGGTCTTTTTATTTTTTCCTGAATATAAAAAAGAGCTCTATCTCAGAGTCTTAATTCTTCAGTTTTCTCATTTGTTGCAGAAAACCACATTCAGTGAATGAGTTATATAAACCAATTCATAGTACTATAATTTAGTAGCCTAAATTCTTGGCTCCATAGAGCTGAAGTTGAGAAGGGGTAGTTGAGATGGATATATTATTTTATTTTAATTTATATAAAATATAAAAGTTATATTTTCCTTTTTAAATGATTTATACAGCATGATAAAAAGTATCTATTATGGAATGATATATTTATGATTTTTGAAGATGATTGTAGGTTATGCTGATTGGGAACATTTTTAATAGAGTGGGAGACTCTTGAAAATGAAGTAATTTGTTTCATTAATGTCATCAATACAATCCTCATTCTAGGAAAAGCTACTCTGGACTCACTTCAGAGGCACTATTAGCATGAGAGAAGCACACAGGGTAACATCCTAGATTTCTGATGCAGATAGTAAACAACTGGTATGCTTGACACTGACAAGAATTGGTGGACATTAGGTAGCAGGTATTCAGCTTTTCCTGAGGCAAGATTTTGGCATTTGGTCTCCAACTAGGAAAATTATAAAGCAAATTCTCTCTCTCCTGTATGTTAACATGGAAAGATAGGATTCTTCTGGTGGTGTTCATAGCCAAGAAGTCTGACATGTCTCCTCTCCTCAATGACTTCTATTATATAAAGGATGTTTTTATAATCGTCTAAAAAAAACCCTCTCTCAGAACCACACAAGGTAATTTCAGCTGTGGGTACTTCTCCCCACCTAAAGGCTACCTGCAGTAAAAGGTGACAAGGACGCTGTCGTGGGTTGACCCTGGCCGGATACCAGGTACCCACTAAAGCTCATCCTTAAACTGTGTCTCTAAGGTTTCTTTCTTCAGCTAAAGACATGTTTTCTAAAAGGAAGACCATGAGGGGGCTGAAGTTATGCAGTGCCTATCATCTTGAAATCTATGTAGACATCTAGTCGGTAAGCCCTGGATGACGAGCAAAGAAAAGTGTGTATGAAACCTGTTTTGCTGATATGATTTCACATCCAAGGGAATAGCAGCAGGGTCTTGTCCAGAATTTAAATCAGTATTTGAAACGGAGCTATATCTATGTCACTGAGTGCACACATGACAAGTACTTACTTTTATCTTACTGAATGCAAAACAATCTTTGTCTTCCACTTCCTTTGCATTTTTGCTGTTAACGGACAAGTTTAGAGAAGAAAAAGCTCATTAAAAGGAGTCAAAAGGGGGCAACTTTCTGATGATATAAGAAGATGTCATGGTAGTTGTTAAAGAAATCCCAACACAACGTGGTTAATTGTATCTAGAGTTCTCAATTTCTTACTTTTGATCTAGGATTATACAGCTTGCTTTCCCCTTGTTAATTGACTAGTTCAGAATTTCCTGAATATTTTATCATCTCTGATGTGTCTGCCTTTGTTCCCTTTCATCTGTTTGCAGAACTCCATTTAACAACACTGCAAGAGTTAATGCCATTTGAAGTCTTGGTATTTGTGAGTGAGAGTGCCAAAATCTTCTTTGACACTGGCTATCAGTCACAGCAGCTTCTACTGAAAGATAAGGCTTCCCCAGTTGGTCTTTATATTTTTCAGAAAATGTTGTGGATAAGGTATCTCATGCTTTCTTGATCCTGATACCTGAATTGCATCAAGTAGCAAATGACTCACAATTTAAAAAAAATCCAAAACTACAGTGTGCTGTTAGGATAAGTCTAAGGTTGTTAATACTAGATGATCAGTAAAAATTAACAGTGTTAGCCCTATTAGATGACATGGAAAGAGCATCTTTAGATATCACTGCTTTTGTTCTTATCTTCCAGTCTGTTACCATCACGTTTTCCAAGGCCTTTTCTCTTAGTTTCTCTCCTGCACGATGACACTAGTATGAGGGATTTGCCATGCAACCCAGTTTTGGGTTAACTTGTTATCTGAGGATCTTGAGGCTTATAGCACCTGTATAATTTGCTGTATATGAGAAAGTGTTGCTTGACTACAGGCAAACAATGTCAAAAAGTATTATGAAATGTTAAGAAAGAGGGTTTTTTATTTTCTTATATTGATTTTATTTTGTGGGGCACTTTTTTTCAGCTTACCCTGCTGATTTAGAAATGAGGAGATTTAGCAGCACTTTACCAATATCCCACACCTTATTAGCACATACTTTCTAGATGAGGAGTTCAAATAGCTTTCCTTTGTGCTCTCAATTTTACAGCTATCCCGCCTGAATAAAAACCCACACCTGTCTGAAAAACCTATTTCTCTAACACTGTTAAACCCAGGGGAGGAGAATTAGGATTTATAACCAGAAAAGAGAGATTTAAAGCTGGCTGTTTTCTTCAGATATTCACCATTACTTCAAAAAGGTTCTACTCCTCTTGCCGTACAATCCCTCCCCTGGTAGAATGTAAAGACAGAACTTTTTTTCACCATCAATAGGTATTGCCAGTCACTTGTTAAAATTGTCTAAGAGTAAGTATGTCCCATGTCCTCCCTCTCCTTTGCACTGGCTATTCCCATGCTTGTCCCTCCAGAGTGACACTTATGAAAGATTTAAATACTCAGGTAGGTCTGATGCTGAAAATGAACTATTATCTCTACCAGAGGTGCTTTGGTAGGCCACCTGCCTGCTCTGGCAGAAAAGGGATTCCTTTCTGTGACCACTTATTACAAAAGCAAAACCAAGTCCACTAATGAACAGGTATAGTATTCATGTATAGAACAGAAGCTGAAAATGAGGATACAGGCTCTTCACACACAAGTCAAGCATCATGGCTTTGGAATCCATTAGAAGCAGTGCTTCTGGCAGCAACAGTTGCTATTGACTGTCTTACCCTGAAGTATTTTATGATATAAAGACCATGTTGTTCTCTTAAAACTGCTCCATGGATCTTCTTTAAAAAGCACATCATCTATGATATTTCAGTGAAATCCTTTTTACTTAGAGTCTTACTACAAGGAATTTTAAAGCAGCTAACTAAACAGTGATACCATTTTGTCTAATGTATGGATGATGTGAATCAGCTCTGCTTACAACTGCAACTCAGCCTTTTGAAGGCTGAGTCAATTTACTGCTTCATTAAGAGCAACTGATAATGACCAATGTGTATGAATTCTGTTTCTTATCTTTTTTTTGGTGATCAACATCTCTGAATGGTGATTTCCCACCACCAGTTCCAATGACTAATAGCTTAAGAGTGCTTTAAATATTAAATATAGCTGGAAGATTTGTTTTCCACAAGCAGGGGGATCCCCTTGTTTTAGCCGTTGCATAGTCATTGTATTATGAATAATTGAAGAAGCTGAATAGAAAGGTTGAGGCTCCAAGTAATTCTCACACAAATCTGAAAAGAATTGAGTAAAAATTAATGGGGGAAAAAGTCACCCAAGATTTATCATTACTGTTTAAATCTTGATATTATTCTCACAACCAAATTACAGTATGCAATAAACAAATCATAAAAGCTGATCTGGAGACATTTGGCATACTGATGCCATCAAAGTTTCCAATATCTGTTTAGTTTTCTTGGCACAAAACCTAGGAAGAGAAACCATTCTGAACATAAAGGGCAGAGACATGGGCACAGGGGAGTTGCTGAGAGGTTTCATGAGGACACAGAAAGCACCTCAGAGAAAGTCAGCTCTTCTAACACAAACACTGAAATCAACTGGGTTAGGAATAGAGACTTCCAAACATTTCCTGATTAATTTGTAGCTGTTGGCTACATGCTCTAGTGTATTTTCCCGTCTCAAATATAAGCCTGTGCTCAGAATTGTTCCACTGTAAACAAGGAATTGTTTACAATACCTTTAAAGAAATGGGTTCCATGTTTATGTGAAGGTAAACATAGTTATTTAAGAAACATATTTTTCATTCGAGGAAATGTCTAACTACGAAACACAAAATTGCAAAAGTAAGGTCACATCTCTGTTGCATCACATGTAAATGTTATGAATAGGAGACCACTGGTGCTTTGAGTTTGGCAGTAGCTTATTTCCAACACTAAAGTGGCAGAAAATCCTATCCTCCTTATGCCAGAGACCAAGGAGTTTTAAACTTTGAATCAGTGCTAAGAAAGCAAACACTTTTTGTTTAACTACCATGAAGCAAAGCAGATCAGGCTTAAATTCACTGTAAACAGACTTTATTCTCTAGAATTGTGTTTCTTTTCTTCCAGCCAAGCTTTATTACTTACTAGAGCAAGAAAACAGCATTGGCATACCAGGCATTTCTTTAAAATAGAGACATGTTGAGAACATATTAAAGAAACCTAACATCCATAAGCATTTTCTTTAAGGAACAAAGACTCACATATTTAAAACATCTTGTTTATCTGGTTGGTGCTGTAAACTAGAAAGTATCATACACAACAAACCAGTTTCCAGGTAAAAACTTATTAGGCACCATAGCTATCACTAGGAAATTTTGAGCACCATTAATAGCCCAGAGCTCAAAAGATATGGAAAGCACCATCCTAGAAGAAACCATGGGGGCTCAGTTTGCATAGGTTTGCTTTTTTCTTTTGAATTTGTTTTGGTTTGGCTTTTTGGGCATAAATGAAGTATTTACAAAAATAATCATTGCCACTGTTACCTATTGTTAAGACTTAAACTGTCAACTTGCTTTTGATTTCAGGAGAAGGTTCTCTGAATCCTCTGAAGAGTGTTTATACCAAGTAAAGATTGATCCACAAAATAAATTATGTTGCTCTTGTCATCTACAAAAAAATTTTGTGCCTTTTTACCAACATAAACTTTTACTTAAAAATACAAAACATGTTCCCATAATGTTTTCTATGTTGAAAAAATCTTGTAGTACTCACAGTAGGATATGGTGATTTCAAATACATAAAACTCCCACTAAAATTCAACAAACTATAGAGGGATTAGAATAGACTATCACACACAATTAAACTGCATGGAAAATTAAAACAAGAAAATAACTAAATATCTTTTTGGTTTGCTTTTTTTTTAAAAAAAAGTCAACTAAATTAACAAAGAATAATGCTCTTGTAGAAGACATTCCTGCCCATGGAGGATTTAAAAGCAGCACTGTTACTGCTGATCATTAAACCAGATTATCCTTTTTGGTTTCGTGGAATAATCAGTAACAATACAGTGAAAAATCAATAGCATCTCAAACAGAATCATTCATTCACCACTTCTGCCTTTGCAGACCAGCTTGTATATTAATTTTTCTTTTCTAGTTTGGAGCAGGGCTTGGGGACTCTGCAGAATGAACATTATGGACCATCCCTGCACCACCTGGCTTTCCCATAGCCACTCCCACAGAATCATGGAATGGGTAAAGTCATAAGGGATCACAGCGGGTCATCTGGCCCAACCTCCCTGCTCAAACAGGACCATCATAAAGCACATTGCAGAGGATTGTATGCAGACAGTTCTCGAATATCTCGAGTGAGAGAGACTCTGCAACCTCTCTGGGTGATCTATTCCAGTGCTTAGTCATCCACACAGGAAAGAAGTTCTTCCTCATATTCAGGTTGAACTTCCCTGTGCAGCAGTTTCTCCCTGCTGCTTCTTGTCCTATTGCTTGACAACAGCAAGAAGAGCCTGGATCCATCCCCTCCATTCAGATACTTATAGACATTGATGAGGTCCCCCGTCAGTCATCTCTTCTTGAGACTGAACAGGCCCAGCTCTCTCAGCCTTTCCTGACGAGAGAGATGCTCCAGTCCCTTAATCATTGTTGCGGCCCTCAGCTGGACCTGCCCCAGGATCTCCATTCTCTCTCGTCCTGAGGAGCTCAGAGCTGGACAGAGCACTCCAGGTGAGTCCTCACTGCAGTCGAGTCTCCTGAATTTGATTGCCTCTATTAATTTGGCAGTGAAGGAAAGCAGATGGTCTGCATTTACAGAGCACCTCTGTATTAATCTAGGTAAGACTCCAGAGTACTTCAGAGATTTAGCGCACAACATCAGAGGAACGACCCCAGGCCATGAGAAGAAATGAGCATTATTGACTGTGATTCTATCAATTCAGTTAATATACTGGACTTTTACAAATAATTTGATGTGATGCTGTGAGAGCTAGCAAGTAGCTCAGGCAGGGAACAATTCTATTTGAATAACAACTGTCTTTTTTTCATCTTAATCTCTGGGGAAAAAATGATGAAGTAGGCCCTGCAGGCAAACCATGGATGATAGGATGCCATTAAGCTAACTCTTTGCATTAATGTTTAAGAAGACAAAGAATCTGTTGTTTTGTTTAGCTCTATGAACCGTTTTGCACAAGACAGCTGCTGGATACTGAGATTAATTGATAGATTGTTATGTGTCCTCACAGCATCAAACTATTAACCTTCAGTAGCATTTTACAGTTAATCTCATCTTGAAAGGAATATTACAGTAACAATTCTGAGAATTTTTTTTCTTTCTTCCCTAGCATCATTTATCAGACACCAAATTAGAAAAGAGTTGTATTTAAAGGATGTTTTACTGGAGTTATATAATTTTTTTTTGTTTCAATTCCTCTTACGGGTATAAATGACCAGTTGTGGCTAGCTTAATTTTTATTGAGAGAGATATTTTAGGAAATATATAAACTGTAAAACGTAGACTAAGCATCCACATATACTGACTAAATACCAGCTCTGCTGTTATACCACTGATTTCTGGCTCATCCTGTGTTTTTTTCCACTTGTTGGTCCCCAGCAGGAGAATATAGTAAGGTTAGGAAAGGCCCCACACAGAAACAGCCACAGAAATGCAGCTTCCTTTGCTGCGTGAATCACCACAGTGTCACAAACAGCAGAGAAGTAACCCAAGTAGTTTCCCCACCCATTACAGGAAGACCACAGAAAATGATTTACCACTCTGTGTGCTTACAGAGTTCCGCTTGTCCATCGTTTTCACCCAAATATGTAGCATGGAAAGGAAAGACCTCAGGAACACTAGCTTGGTATATTTTCCATTTGTTTTGGTAAAGAGATTGAGCTATTTTAATATTTCTAATCACAATTTTCGTATCAGTTCTGCTAATGGAGTCTTAGAGTCTATAAAAATACACTGGGTGTAGTTGTTGTAGGTCCTGGGTGTTCCCCACCAGCAGCTCAGGAGACAAGTGCTGCTAGAAGCAAGAGAAAATCTCTTCAGGTTCTCCAGCACTGTGCTATGGGGGCTTCCAACTGTTAGACTATACTGCCTGGTTGGAGTTTGCTTTTGTGTCTGCTTTCTGTACCCTGCTGTGGATTCACCTTCTTATCAGGCACTGTAAAATCATCCTTGCCGGGAAAAGTCTTGATTCCCCTCTTTCTGTCTGGCATGAACATAACTATACTTATTGTATATAATGTGATTTTTACAGGAGAGCAGAAAAATGTGCTTTTAAAAAGCTTGAGGCAAATAGTCTGTTCAAGGCTTATTCCTGTCTTAATTTCTCAAAGTTAAAAAGTGCTGTTCTGTACTATAAAAAGACAGAAATTTTACTTATATAGGAAAAAGAATTCTCCAAGACAGCCTGCCTTCCTTTTATAGCTTCCTTCTAGCTGTGCATGGGATTCATCACAACCCTTTCTTTTTTTCCCGTGTCTTCCCTGCAAGACCAGTCTCTTCCTTTAGGCAGGAATTTCTTTTCTATATGTGATGGCTTCCTCTGAACTCCATAAATCTCAAATATTTATAGAGTCACCTCAGACCTTACATTATCTTTCTTGAGTCAGTGGAACTACAAGATCTAAAACAAAGGACAAAAATAATCCCCTATTGATGTTGTAAAATGCCAGTACATAATTTCTAAATGTGTGACTCTGTGTGACTCTTACAATAAATGTAGTTTCTGGGGTTTTAGAGTGGTAGGGTTGTTTTTTGGGGTTGTTTGTTTGTTTGTTTGTTTGTTTTTGTGTGTGCGTGGTTTTTTTTTTTATTTTACCATAAAATATAAAGTTTACTTGACTTTTAGTGCCTTGGAGGGCAGTAGACTGCAGGAGGTAACTATCAAATGTGAGCTGGTGGGGATCCCATCTTACTGTTCTTCAAGACTGTAGTGCTGTCCTGCCTCTGTTTACCTGGAAGCTGTTTTCAACTGAAAATGCACTGTGTAGAAAATTAATAGTTCAAGCAAACATCTGTATTGCCCAATAACCTTTGCTAAAAGACCCTTGAGAACAAAAAGAGAAAATCCTCATAAAACTTGCATGTTTTATGTCACGCTTGCGTGTGACAAGCACGGATGAGAGGACATAAAGAGGTGATTTAGCTACAGCCTTTCCTCACTTGGAACGCTAAGCACTTCATAAAGACAGACAAGTACTATTTCAGATCTGCAAAGCAAGAGAAGATGAAGTATCGTGCCCACAATCTCGTAAGTCAGTGATGGAAATGTGAATAGGTCTCCTAGAAACACTTTACTTGAGAAAGAGCCAGAGGACTGAAGGCTGTCACCTCTAGATGCTCTTCTGCGATTGCATCCACACCTTAGAATTACATCTTTATCTTCTGCTTGCACTTCAGCGTTCCCTGTAAGCTTATTTTACTTTAAAATATTTTCTGTTGTTCAGTGCTTTCTAGATGGTTGTGAGGGATCTTCAGTGTCTGTCCTTCTTTACGTGTGAATTATGTGCAATGGCATCTTCTGGCATATGGACTACTGGGACAGGTTTGAAAAGGAGAAAAAAATTTTCTCTATCTTAGGAGCTGCATTTTCTTTAATGTAGCAGCAAAGAGAAAAATTAATTTCTGAAATTATTGTGATCAGATCCAGCTCCCATACTGTACTCAACCTGGCTTAGAACCTCACCTATAAAATCTGATGACACTTCCACCTGAAGACTGAGTAACTGTGTATTAAAAGCCCCACTAGATGATGCAAAGGAAATGCATATAGTGTCAGCAAAATTCTGAGGACTCTCTTAAATATTTAAGAGTTTGTCTCTGCAGCTGAGGGGGCACAAAATTACTGACTAAGAAATGACATCAAAATACACTTAAAAGAAAAAAATATGTATTGGTCTGCAGTCCCATTTTTACTGCTTTGCGAAAGCTGATGGGACCTTTAACTACTATAGGATGAATAATGTCAATACAGTAGAGAAATATATTTCCTTGTTTAATAAGATCCAGAGATAATTTCTTGGCATCATTTTTCACATAGCCAGTTACTGACTTCAAATTGCTATAATGCTTTCTAAACACAATTCACCTAATTTGTGTGGATAGGGTGGCACAGCAGGATGGACTAAACTCAAGGATCCAGTTAACTGGGCGCGAATTCCCTGATTTAACCACCTGAGCTGTGTGATTGGTGCCCAGCCAGCAAAAAGAGAAGGCAGCTCTCTTTGCTCTTCCATGCTCGGGTACTTCCATCTGCCACTTAGAATCTCTGGAACAGTTCAATTTTCATAGCACCATCTGCACTGAAACATTTCTAGGAATGCATTTTGGGACTACTTGGCATCCCTTTGTCCTCCTCCATTCAAAAAGAGAATGCTATTTTAGGAGGAGAAACACAGTTAATAAAGGCTTTTCCATCTTACCACACAAAAAACATCTCTCTGTTCATGCTTCTGAGCTGCATATAAGTTAAATCAAGTAATCCTTAGTGGTGGTCAACTGCATGGCTTGAACTCATAGGACAGGAGCTTTCAGAGACCGTGACAGCTTTTTTAGTCTTCCTGAAATGTGAAAGGCTGCTTGAATTCAGGAGATAAGAAAGTCAGATGCTGAGGTTGTTATCAGAAAGTTTTTATAGAAGTATTCTGGTTTTGATAAAGAAATGTTGAAAGTGTGTCCTAAGAATATAACAGTACATCAGTGCTTCTTTTTTCTTTACTACCATAAAAACACACATAGAAGGTGTACAGCAGCCCTGAGAAACACCTTTTCACAGTTACCATAGAGTTGAAAGTAACCTGAAGAGGTAAAATGGCACTTACTCCAGCATGTCCCCATGATCTTCATAAGTGAGGTGGTGGGCAGCTCTTTGCTCTAGATGGAAGAATCATCGTGGTTTTCCAGCCTTGGTTTGAGGTGCTGCTGGTTACTGGCTGACCAGAATAACATATGAAATTTTGTTCCTTCTATTTGACCACGTGGTTAACGGCATTAATTTTTGGTGTACCTGTTTTTGTTACTTTTTAAAGTGTAAAATACCTATGTATAAGCATTTCATATCAAGGTACCTGTGTGCTGTTGGTTTATAAACAAAAAAAAAAAAAAGAAAAAAGGTCTTTCTGAGTGACTGTGGATGGTTATGCCTCTAAATTATGCTTCAAACAAGAAAACACATGCTGAGGGAGTATATTTTAATTATGAGTGAATTCTACACGCCTCAACAAACAAACCATGAAGCTTGTCTAACATCTGCAAAGTGTAGCTTTTAAATGAGCACAAACAAGGTTAATGTGAGTGTTTGTTACCATATGACATTGGGTTTTACACATTTAATATTAAACCCTTACTAATCTGATGCAAAAATCTAGAGACAGACAAACTTATCAAGAACTTAGCAGCATAATGTAGAAATAGCAGATAGGGCTCTTGCACGTGGGTAAATTGCAATAGAGCTGATGAACATTTCAAATCCTGCTCTCTACTCCATTAAAACCATTTTATGCCCAAGCAGCACCACTATTGTTTTTATAGAATAGCAAATAAGCAGATCCATTTGGAAACAAACTGTTTGTCAAAATGAGGGGAAGCCATGCAGTTAATAACCCCATCACAAATAAAAGCACAGGATTCTATTAAGGGGTTTTGTTCATGATGATTTCTATCACAGTTGTACTTTGAGATCCCTGCTAGATGCTGTGCATGTAAAACAGGAATCACTAGCTCAGGAAGCGTGAAACCTAAGAAGGAGGATGTGTGAAAGATCCATGTCAGTGAGGTGATCTGACTGAAAATGTACTGGACACAAAGCTACCAGCAAAGAGGAAGCAAAGAAGTGAGCATTTGCTAAAGCTTTTAAGTGGAGGGATTTTAACTGTTCCTCTCCATTTGCAGCCCTTCAATTTAATAACTATAATAAGATGATTCCTCACTGGCTGTTCATTCACAGACAGGATGTCACACATGTAAAGAGTTAGATTCACTCACAAAATGGAGACAATCTAACAGGGTCATAAAGGACATACTGTTTGCCTTAGCTTAATCAGTGTCTCTCAAATTTCCTCAGTAAATATTATGGTGTTGAAACTTCTATCTGCATTAATGTACGAAATAATAGCTTAATCACCAAAAGAAAATGTGAAATATTTCAACACATGGCAATCAAAAAGATTTCTAGATGGGAGTACAAAGTCTATTGAACAAACTGCTAATGTATTTGGATTTATTTCAGAGATATTCATTATGGCTGGGCAGATGATGCTGAACTACATTTTTATTTCGCAAGCAGTAAAATGTTATGGAAAGATAATAAAATGTGATCATTTAAACTAATACTTCAGATAAGTCCCACAAAAGCTATGAGTATTTATTAAATGTTTTCTTTTGGCAAGATATTAATTTTAACTTAATTTACTTGAGTGCTTGAAAGATGGACAAAAAAAGGCAATCAGGGTTTTGATTAAGTGCAAAAGGGGAGGATATCCACCACAAGGAACACCTCTGAAACACACAGGGGTTCACCACCCTCTTAAAGGACCAGGGAAGACAAATAACAGTTTTTTTCCTATCTTCCATTCTGTTACTATATTCCCTTCTGCCACGCAATCATACTTCAGCAGTAAAAAGGTAATAATACATTTATTTGTCATGTATCTGCACCCAGGCTTATGGTTTGAATTTTTGTTTAAGTTCTGGTCCTTCCTCCACCATTCTAAATCCTGGATTAAATGCTTTGATTTGGTATCTCCATAGCATATTTATTCTTTTCTTCTTTTGATTTCTCGATCACACACTGGTCAAAAAAAGACCTGACAACTATAACTGAAAGTGAACAAGAATCTACTGTACCTTAGAGAGTTCGTGCATTTAACCTGAAGCTAAACCAATAGGATAATATTTGGGGTTGTTTCTGACAGAAAACTGGCTGGCAAAGGCACAAGAAAATTTCTTCAAACTTCAGAAAACTGCCACTTAAATGTATCCTTAACAGCTCTAGAAGATATTATTAAACACAAGACTGACTGTATATCCCCTTCTTAGCAATGTATCTTTCAGAATATCAGCTGCAGAATTTAGAGATCCATTTTATCTCTTCCCCACAGAAGTGGAAAAAATACCCCAAACATCTTCTTACAGTGCTTGGGGAATTATTATGGCCACTATTCATAGAATCATAGAATCATAGAATCATAGAATCAGACAGGTTGGAAAGGACCTCTGAGATCATCAAGTCCAACCTTTGATCCACTACCATCACAGTTGCTAGACCATGGCACCAAGCGCCACATCCAGCCTCATCTTAAAAACCTCCAGGGACGGTGAATCCACCACTTCCCTGGGCAGCCCATTCCAATACCTGATTACCCTCACTGTAAAGAATTTCTTTCTAATATCTAACCTAAACCTCCCCTGGCACAGCTTGAGGCCATGCCCTCTTGTCCTACTGCTGATTGCCTGGGAGAAGAGACCAACCCCTACCTGGCTACAACTACCTCTCAGGTAGTTGTAGAGAGCGATGAGGTCTCCCCTGAGCCTTCTCTTCTCCAAACTAAACAACCCCAGCTCCCTCAGCCTCTCCTCATAGGACTTGTGTTCAAGTCCCTTCACCAGCCTCGTTGCTCTTCTCTGGAAAGAAAGGTAGATGCTTTTGCTTTATTAGTCTGAAACCAGGGGTTTTAGGGTTTTTTTAGTGGAATGTTGTTTTCTGTGATGACCAGATCATCCAGGTTTTCTGACATCTATCTGTAGGCTCTGCTTTTTGAAGACAGCTCTTTTAAGACTTTCATTTCTGTTCCAGAAGAATAATCCTGTATTAGTCTTTATATTAGCTTCAAGACAGTCACTTCAAACTGAACCTGAGAGGACATAAATCTAGTTTTCTGTTTTCAAAATTTTTAATGTTATGACTTTTCTAACAGACAACAGAAGCATTTGAGGGCGGATTTCCTTAACAACCGTAATAAACAAAGACTTTAACATAAGAGCTGCAGGAAAAGTAATATAGGAAGACACAGATGTCCTCAGGTCCCCAGATTTACTACTTTATTTGTGTATTTGAAGCTAGAAGAAACAATTAGGTGGGCAGCTATTTTATGTTCCATGCAGACACACAGGGAGGAAATGCCTGAGATCCTAAAGGCAGAATGCACTTCGAGTGAAGTGTGTCGGGAGCAATGGCACTCAGTGCCAGGGCAGGAAATCACGGTGGGGTGAGAAGTTGAGGTGATGGCACTCGTACAGAGGAGCAGGACAGGACAGCAGAAGCCATGGACTGATGAGGAGGGAACCAGCCGGCTTCAGCTGTCTGACAAGCTGCTAAGGCGAAGGAGCAGGCGATGAGCACATTAAGGAATAACAAGAAGAAGGTTGAGTTGCCCTTTTGTGTTAGCAAAATTTGTGACGAGCCACTTAACACCATTAATACTATCAGTTAGGTAGAAAGCATGATAAAGAATGGATAATTTGACTCCATTGTAGTCAATGGGGCATGCTAAAACGTACCCTAAAGCCAAAGAAATCTCTTCTGAATCATTTTCCTTGAGAAATCAAGGAAAGCTAGTGAAAGGCAAGCACTGTGCTCCCCTTAGCATCGAAAGAGTTCAGGGAATCATTTATCAGCTTACTTCCTACCCTGAAAAATGCCAGAGCAAAGGTTAAATGATCAATTTGTAAGTACATAAAGGATAGCAAGGTGGTTAGTAGACATAGCAGTTTTCATGTCCCTCAAAATTGTTTAAAAAGAGATTATAGTGGTTAACTATTCTCCAAGGTTTTTGGGGGTGAAACAAAGAATAATTTGTTTCACAGCAGGGGAAGGTGAGAGGGTCGACTGGAGTTCAGAGCAACTTTCTACTTAATTATAAGGACAGCAAAATTCCACAAGAGTGCCTACAAAGGTTACAAAAATTAAGCTGGAGGTTTTCAGTAGCATGTCAGGTAAATATTTGCTAACGAACATTCAGTGTGACCCCTCCTGTAAGAAGACAAAATAGCAAAACAAAATACATCTTCCAGCTCTTTATTTGTCAGACTCTATGTTTCATACATTTTAAGAGGGTTTTTCCCTCACAGTTTCTAACATATCTATATTTTACAGATTTTCACATATTGTTTTCAAAGGCAGTCCCAGACGTCTATCATAACTCCCGTCAGCTCTGAACTTTATGGGAGCTTTCAAAGTATTTAATGACTTTAAGACCTCAGCTCATCATCCATAATAATTTATGAGAATACTAATTTAAAATAAAGTAAATAAATAACAAATAACAGGAGTAGGTACAGTTCCCCTCATACTTTATAATCCTTGTAGCTGTAGAGAAAGACTTGTTAGTGTGGCCAAAGTGTAATCCAAGACTCAGAAATCAAAGAGAATGGGATTCCACTTTGTAACACTTATTTTCAAAAGATTGATGAATATTTTTAAATGTTCAGAACTGGTCATAAGACAAAGAACAACAGATATTTTCTTCTAGTATGAAAAAGGATTTCAATTAAAAAGTGCTAAGTTGAAATTTGCTGGGTTTTAAAGCATCCTATTCTTATTCTGCATTGTTTCAGGAATTTGGTATGATTTGCATAAGTAAGAATACACGGAACAAAGTAACAGGGATTTATTAACCATGCAACTCCAGTCTTAGGCTCCTGATGACCTAGTTTTGCATTGCTGAAAAAAAAGAAATACTATAAAACCTTTTAATTAAACCTCCTCCATGCCTTCCTGGAGTACCCATTGTCACTTTGAACAGACCTACATGAGAGCATGTAGCATAACCCCAATTCTATTCCTAAACCAAGCAATCAGTATTTTTAAAACATTACCCAAATGTATATCCAGAATAGCTGTAAATTAAGCTAGAATGTATTGTGTTGATTTACAACAGCATAACTGGGAAAAGAATGTTATCCATGGTTATGATGACATCATGCTTGGGTAAGGTTTAGATGTTCTTCCCATCTTGACAGGCTTTGTTTCATATCTCATACATGACAGAAGAATTATGCTGCCATCATGCTTTTGCCACAGTTACATTGCTACATGCTAGATATTATTCAATAGAGCTGCTTTTTCTCCATTCAATAAAGTGGCAAAGTTTAAAAAATTAGAAACAATTGCACACTTTCTTTATTTCTGTTACGCCAATTTTTAATTATTACATCACAGTGAGGTATGCTCCTGGGTGTTTTATTTTCCCGTGCCTCTTTTTTTTCCCATTTAAATTATTTCTTGAGTTTCAGTCTTTCAATACCTAAGGTCAGACTTAAAAAAAACCCCTCAGTCTCTCATTCCACTGACCTTGTTTTGCATCTGTACATACATATGTAATTTGATCAATCCTAATCAAAATTCTCTTAAACATCAGTTTTAAGGCTAATCCCTTATCTAGGTAAACATCCCTAACAAATACAAATTATGCAGAATATGACCTTATAAATAACTGATGTAACAAAACATTTGAGTTCATGACTGTCTTCAGCACCGCATGCTTAATGTCCAGCATTTTGCAAGACTAGAAGCCAAGGAGTAATAAAAATACGATTTTTATCACAATTTTTGCAATTAATGGCTGCTACCAAAAAAAAAAAAAAAAGAAAAAGAATGCATGCATTATAAAAAGCCAAAAGCAGATCTGTGAGCTGCAGGAAGAGGGACAGAAACACTTTGAAAGAATGAGGCTCAGTTCTACCTATATTTATAAAGTGTTCCCTGTCAGAACCCATGGGATTCATCAGATATAATACTGTTTTAGTCCTAAATCAACTCTTACTCCAGGCAACTTGAAGTACTCTCAAGCAGGATCTAATGTGAAGTCCATCTAAGAGTGTGTGTTAGGATCAAGCAAGCGCAGTAAATATAATTCTTTATGTATATAAAATCAGTAATTCATGCAGTGCTTTTTAGACAGTCTGATTATTGTTTGCTGGAATATTCCTAGAAAAATGTTAGTCTGAAAAATAAACTGAACTGTGTGCATCAGAGTGGGAAGTGACCATGGACTGCATTATTTATCCTTTTGAATTTAAGCAGACTATATGATAGTGTTGTTTTAAACCTTGTATAGTAGGTGGGATTATTTTTATACTACATGTGGGTGAATTAATGAAGTGTTCTCTTACACTTAGAGAGAAGATTAATTAAGAGCCAGGGTTTTTTTCTGAATCATAGTAGTACCTCAGAAATAATAACATTATATTAATTCTGTGAGTATAGTTAAACTTTATCATCATCCTTTTAATTTCAAACATGAAGTTTTCCCTTCAGACAAGGAATAACAACAAGGTATCTTGGTTGCTTGTTCTCCACTGAACTTCCTCCATGCTCTCCAGCTCCTGATCCTCTTTTTAAGAGCATAATCTTCATCAGTTCTTCCTCAAATGAAATGGAAAGACTATTTGACTTTGGTAAAGGGAGTGATGAAAACAGATGCTTTTTCATCTTAACTTTAAAAAATCAGTATTTTAAACTGTTTTAACCAACTTGGAAAAGTAGGCCTCCTACAGGAAAATCTTGGTACCAGAGAAGTATCATACAGAGTGAGAGGAAGAAGTTGTGTGCTGCTGAAATGTAGTTTATTTAATTCACCAGCTTTCATAACCCTGCAATTCCGTAGCAGGACCGCTGAACTAATCCATTACTGCATGTAACGGTCTCACAGGAACAGCTGCACAAATAGATTGAACATTACAGAGATCACAGGTGCTGAGATTTTAAGTCAATCATCTGTGCAAGCACAAATATTTAAGGCCAGCGTCTCACATAACACCCTCTCAGACAGCGTGGAAACAAGCTTATCACAGTCACTTTAGACATTTCTTACACTAACACCCTATACTTTCTAAAAGTCTTATCTGCAGAGCCAAAGTGTAATGCTAACAAATCTCTCTAAAAATCAATTAGGTTAGATGCCAGTACTGGAAGAGTTATTTGTGTAGAAAAGTGACATCTGTAAAAACAGGAAGCAATCTCATATAAAATACCTTCTCCTTGCTCTCTACTTTTTTTAACCATGAGAATACCCTGTATAAGGACTGTATAAGGACATGATTTCTCTAATGAAATTGTTAAAAACAACATGGCTGGTGAATACTTAATGGCACTACTTTCTGGTATGTGACACAGAAATGCAAGAACCTCTTTTATGTTTATAGTCAGTGAATATCTCATGTAAAATGATAAAACTAATTAAGAAATTATTTCTTTTTACTCTAACAGAAAAGCAGAAAACCCCCAGCTCTCAGAAGAAGGAAGAACTGAAAATCCATTGTAAGCTATACTACCTTCCTATTCCAACTCTCAGTTCAGAGGAAGAAGTCAATCTGGATATCAAACCCTGCATCTTTTATTCTATAGTACAGAAAAGAAGATCTACTCTCTAAAATCTAGTGAAATTGCTGGGTTTTTCCCCTGGGCACACAGAAGCAGACAGTGAAATCTTGAATGGCAATTTTTCTGAACATACCTTGATGCATCCTCTGTGAACTTAACAAGTAAATCGAGTACTACCAGTGCTTTGGAATTTGATGAACTCTTCACAAAGACATGAACCACATTTACATGTAAGTTACAAAACACAGTTAAGATACACAGGATATATAATCACATTTCACAAGACTACCAATAGCTGAGACTAATCTGGAGTCAAGCTCTGGGACTGCTGAAGTCAAAGACTGCAATCCTCTTCCCTTCAGTATAGGCTTGATTTTATCTGGCAGTACAATGTACTGCAAGCCAGTCACCAGTTTCCCTCATTGAATCTGAGTCTCACATGATGATGAGCTTAGGTTCAGGTTTCTTATGATTAATTAGTTAATAGATACCATAAATGAAGTCAATAGTGCAAAGGCTGTAAAAGACAAATAAGCTATAAGAGTGCTGCAATGACAGAAAACACAGAGTTTTGGGAAGAAAGTAAAATATTGTGTTCTCATGCAGTTTCTTTACATTAAAGCTTTTGTAATTTGTCAGCATCATAATCCTGAATTTAAACTTAATTTTTATTAGAAATGAGGATGACTTGTTCTCGCCCCCACCAGCGTTTGTTGATTGCTGGAGTGGAAAACAAGATAATTTTCTCTTCTTTGTTCTGAGTCTGCACTTAAGTGTTGAGCAGCTGTCTCTGCCTCCTCCCTGACGTGGAGCAAGTGCTTCAGCAGCACAGCAGATTCATGTGGAAAAAAAGGATTCTATGAGCATATTTTTTTTTTTTTAATTAATCCATCTCATGCCAGCACAAGGTAGGATATATGACTGGACTGGACAGCCTAATGGGAGACAGAAACAAAGTGCCAACTCCTTAACCAACATTGCAGTAAAAGTTATTTGTGATACTTACACTACCCATTAAAAGAGAATGAGGTATAGACTGAGCTAGATTAGGTAAACAGAATGAAATTATTGAAGGCAGCTTTAGCTGGTCCATTTAATAGCATTCAGCTCATCACATACAGTTTAGAGCAATCTAGGCTGCCTTAGATTTTATTGTTGATACTCTCAGATTCCTTTTCGAATACCCATGAAGTATAGCTCTGGGAAGCTCCTTTTCCCAAGATCCCCACCAAATCCCATCCCAAAACAGAAAAGATGAGGTGTTCGAGAAGGCGTTCTTCATATCATGCAGAAATCACTCTTGGGCAAAGGTGATTAGGATAGAACCAGTAAAACAGTTATTCTGCAAGTTTACTGCAAGAGCAAAATTGCCAAACCACATGAAAGGATCAGGGCTTGCATGCTTTCAGGAAGACCATAAGAAGTAAAACCACAGTAAATGATTCTCTGACAGTAAATTGTTGAAAATACTGAGTCATCATACTGGATGAGTAGCTGTACTTTTCCCTTAGTGCTGCTGGAGGTCGCAGTCTCACTGGATTGCTGTGGCAGGTCCATCTATACTGCAAAATGAAAATTCATCCAGTATTTGCAGGATTAGAAACAACAAGATTAAAAAAAAGGGTAAATGACTGGGAGGAATTGCTACGTTCTTAAAACAAAGAATACCAGGAAATATGGCAGATGTAGTTTAATGGATTTCTCTGTGACCTGCCCATTTACTTAGAGACTTTAAGAAACTAGAAGAATCCCCCTTTAAGTGTGAAAATATCTAGATTAACATTTTTCTTACTGATATTCAGTAAAATCTTAACTTCTCTTAGCTATAATCAGTGAAAGATTATACCAAACCAGTGATTATATCTTCCTGCTCAGATTCATAATCACTCATCAACTGAGATATAGTAGCTCTCCAAATATTAATCTCACTTAACCGTAGAGAGTAATATCTGAGCTAATCATGTTACCTTTTAGACTCAGTGGAGCAGAATTCACACACACTGTTTTGAACAGCTATCCCAAGATAAGACAAAGGGCACTCCAGATGCACCTGTTTCTTTCCACTGACTTTAAGATGAACTTAGACAACTAGCTGAGACGTAGACCTCTCTAACACAGAGATCTCGATTTAGAGCAGTGAAACCCTCCCAGTGTGCACTCCTAACCCATGGCATGCTGGGAGTAATTTGATGCAATGAAAGAGAGTTAAACGACATTACTTGGCATTTTACTTGTCAAGCACATGAATGAGCAATTGCCACAGCTCAGCTGACACCCACTGAAAACTTAACTTGCTGAGTTGTGGTGACTTGACTGTGAGAGTGAGCTGTTAATCATACAATATCCTCCAGCTCTTTGGTTATGCAGGAGGACTAAGACAAAACCCTCTGGGTCTTGGTCTTGAGTTCTGGGGTTTTTAATCATCCTGACGTTGTCATAGATTCAGCAGGAGGAAATATGGTACACTGGTCATAAATTAATCAACATTTCATACCATTGTGCTATCTCTTCTATTTTTTCTTCCCCAAACACAGCTGAAGAGATTTCTTAGATTTTTTTTTCTGAGATTAATTTCTCTCTTATGGGTACAGGATGAATCAAGAAGATCAGGTAGCAGACTGATGTTCATTATGGCTGAGCAGATGAGCTTTGGATTCCCGGCCATGAAGAGGGTATCATGTGTCCAGTCTGCTTTCATCTCTCTGCTTCACTGTGGATTTTTCACGTGGAATTTTGCAGCTGTCTTATGATATCAACTTTAAAATTTTTGTGTTATTCATCTTGCACTCTTGTGCATACTGTCAAAGGGAACGACATTCAAATTGATATTTTTTTCCCATTCAGAAGATGCACCAACCACTGTGAGTTCAAAAATGTCATAGTATTTTCTTGATATCAATTTGTTCCCAGACATACAGGCATAAATTTTACCCAGAGTCTTGCTTTGCCTGTCACTCTAACAGCTGGACTTACTCAGTGTTGTCTATAACCATGCTTCGTGGCACAGTAGAGAGTGTTGAACTTACCAGTAAAACTAACATGCAAAAAGTATGCACTGTCCAGTCTTAAAACCCATTCCAAAATAATTTCAGTGTTTTTCCTTATGAGGCCTCTTCTCAATTTTTTTTACCTTTATGTACTCATCTTTCTACTGAATTAAATCCAAAACCTATGTAACTGAATAGATAAGAAGATAATTTCTTCTTACATAGACAGGTATATATGCACACTTATGTATATACATATATTAATCCTTTATGTACCCAAGGTGATTTTTAACTTATTTTTAAATAACAGCATATAAATGGCCACTTTGGTTCCAAACACCAGTTGTTATAAATTAACAAGGATATTGATAACATTTTCTTTCTTAGCTTTTGCTGGACCAGAACTCCAGATGGCAAAGACTGAAGTAGGACTGGTATAAAATGATAAAATTGCTCTTAGGTCATAGGAGCTATGAGAATTTAAGTCTGAAGGCTGTATATAATTTTCTTCATCTGTATTTGAAGAACCCTCAACAGTTATTATTCTGCGGGAGTTATGCTGAGGGAGAGGATCGTAGCTTACCAGGAGTTATAAAAGCAAACAAAGTGGGCTTGCTTATTCAGGATTCACACCAAGGCACTATTCCTAGAAAAACTTAACGCTTCTGGAGCTTACCTGCTTGTAGGATGTGCAGCTGGAGAAGATGTGTTCACAGTTTGGTTAAACGGGCAAAGCCTGGCTGAGATCACCAGAGCTGTAACCCCAGGGTGGTTCTGGAATCAGTGATACAGGTTTAGTCATACCAGCCTAGAGGCAGCCTAGCTAGCTGCTAGGAAATTTTTGCAGCAAACAAAGTCGATATTGTGAGGCCTTTGCAGGAGTTCTCTTTGCCTAAACAGCCTGGTAAAAACAGCCTACCAGGAATTCTCCTAGAGGAGAAGAAACGCACATCCCAGGTATTAATGTGGATTGGGATAATAAGCCAACACACCTCAGCTGTGGCACTGTGCTATTTAGCAGTCCAAAGGCAGGCTGCTATTCCCCATCACTGCAAGGAGACTGCAATTGCACCAAGCAGGAACGTGATACACAAAGCCCCGTGCCTCCTCAGTAAATCCGCCCAAGACAGGAACAAAGTGCGTTGGGCACCTTCAGAAAAGCTTGATTTAGTGAAAACATGAATTCATTTAGCCCTGCCTCACATGGTAAGGAAAAAAATTCTTCTCTATTTGCTGTAGTCAGCACCTGTCTAAAGAGCTCCACGGTACATTTCCCAGAGTAGCCATTGTGCAAAGTGCTTACTTCTGAGCTTCAAAGGAAAAGTTCAGTAACTTTCATCCAAAACTTGCTTCCCTTGGGCGCATCCCACCTCTTCTGACACACAAGCAAAATGAGTTTCGTTTACCAGCTCTGTGCATGTTCATCACTTTGTGCAGTTCTGCTGTCCTCCCACCACCCTTCCTGCTCTCTCTTGGGGAAACCTATCTGTCACAGTAAAAGCACAAAAGGGATGTGGCAAAGCCACAATTTCCCACGTTTATGAAAGTGGTCTTCTGCTACAGGATGTATCAAAAGGAAAAAACCAACTGCCAAATGCCAAATGCTTGGTAGTGTAAATGAATGGATATTTTGAGTTGATTCAGATTGAAGCAGGAAATTTTAAGAAATGAAAGTCAAAGAACAAATAAACCCAAGCAAGTTTCTCTCAAAGCACATTTTCTTTATAATGTCCTGGCTTTGAAACATTAAAATGAAATGTATCTTAAAGGGATTCAAGAGCTCTACAAGATCATCCTTCTCTTGCTTAAACAGCCAGAAATAAAATTTCAAATGTCATGTGTCAGAAAAAGTATGGTTAACAGAGCAAAAGATATAACTCCTTTTGAAAAGGCTGCTGCTGAATTCAAAATATTCTCTGACCTGTACTCAAAACTGTTTGTGACACTTCAGCTTAATATGAGAGGTCCAATGCAACAGATAGTGTTTGGAAAAATAGGAAGTTTTGAAAATGTTAGTTCTGCTCCTCCAGGGGCTTCACAATGATGAGCTTTTTTTATCTTGTAGTTAGCTGTCGAGTTCAATAACAACGAACCAATTTCAGTACTAATGGTACTCCTACTCCATGAATCTTGATTAAGAAGTCAGTGACTTGCAATTTGGGGCTATCAGGATTTGCGAATAAATTGTATTTTATAAAACTATTTTAAAATATTGAAAGAACACAAACATTTTTTGTAGTCATGCATCCCATAATTTGAAGCAGTAGACAAACAATGATTTCTGGATTATAATCACAGCACTTCAGTTTTCCTGAAGTTGGTTGGTTAAATATCTTGATGTAATACCTGAGTAATGGCATGTAGGGCTCATATCTATATCTGAGTAACAAGCAGAGATATCAAGGCATATAGGCTTTTTACCTATGTGATGCCTTAATAGATGGAGTAGTGGTTCTCACATTTATTACGTTCTTGGTAAACACATGAACAATGTTGTGGTGAATCTGTAGGAGAAATTACTTTTTCTCAGCCTTGATGGAGTTTCAGCAGAGGTGTAGCAAAAAAGCACATTTGAGTGTGATTAAAGTCATCATTATTGGTGACACTTGGTGGAAAATGGGAGATCTCTGGAAGTATACTGGAAGCATTTAAATTGACATATTAGGTAAATACCCACTGAAAACAAAACATTTCAGTCAGCATAGGTATTAGGGTATTAAACAGTTAAACAGTTACTAAGAGACCATCTTGTACAATAAAATTTCTTTCTAGATTGAAAAGCCAGTACCTTTATGCTGAATCCAATTGAGACCATCTGAGGCCAAGGATCTCATTATTGAGCAAGGCTTCATCTTAGATGAGTGGAATCAATAAGCAGTAGAATTACATTAAAAATAAACTAAATTCAATATCCAGAAACAATGACAAGGAGTGAATATGCTGCTTGAGAAAAGGTAATATACAAACCCATGATAAATAAAGCAACTCAACAGCCACATCTCTTCAACATTTAAGCTAGAGAATACCCCACATTTGGAGGTAGTAAATAAGGGCAGTGATAAATGTGGCTGAGGGAAACGTTTTGAACCCCCATTCCCCTGACAAATAGTTTTGACTCCAGAGAGCCATATTAAAGCCTTTTGGTACTTTTAAGTTTTATGTTAAGACAGATTGCCTTTAAAAAACCAAACTGTTTTACTGTATTTTCAGCTTAGTAAAAGGCTTATGTAGACTTCCAATCAGTTTCTGTAATTTACAAAATGCTTCACAATAACAGAGTCTTTCTATCCAAATTGTGCTACAACTGTGGAAAAGCAATTCTTCATGCACATTCTCTGTTTGATAGTTAACATTTGTAGAGTCATAGGATTGTTCAGATTCGAAAAGACATTTAACATTATCTAGTCCAAATGTTATCCCAGCACTGCCAAGTCCACTACTGTGTCCCTGCGTGCCGCATCTACACGTCATTTAAATTTCTCCAGGTTCATGACCAACGTCCCCCTCCCCCGCCATTTCCCTGGGCAGCTTGTTCCAGTGCTTGACCACTCTTTCAGTGAATAAATATTTCCTAATATCCAATCTAAACCTTCGCTGACACAACTTGACCTGCACCTGGCTACCACCTCCTTTCAAGTAGTTGTAGAGAGCAATGTCTCCCGTGAACCACCTTTTCTCCAGGCTAAACAGCCGCAGCTCCGTCAGCTGTTCCTCATAAGACTTGTGCTCCAGAGTTTTCCCTCTGTTCCCTTCTCTGGACATGCTCCAGCACCTCAATTACTTTCTTGTAGTGAGGGGCCCCAACTGGACACAGGATTCAAGGTGTGGCCTCGCCAGTGACAAGTACCGGAGGAAAATCACTTCCCTAGTCCTGCTGTCCACACTGTTGCCGATACAGGCCAGGTTACCATTGGCTTTCTTACCCATCTGGGCACACTGCTGGCTCATGTTCAGCAGGCTACTGGCCAGCATTCCCAGGTCTTTTTCCACTGGGCAGCTTTCCAGACACTCTTCCCCAAGCCTGTAGTGTTGCCTGGCTTTGTTGTGACTGAAGTGCAGGACCCATCTTATTGACTTCATCTTATTGACTCTTATACAGTTGGCTTTAGCCCATCAATCCAGCCTGTCCAGATCCCTCTGCAGACTCTTCCCACCCTCCAGCAGATTGACACTCCTGTGTAACTCAGCGTCTTTTGCAAACTGGCTGAGGCTGCACTCAATCCCCTCAGATTGTTGATACAGATATTAAACAGGACTGCCCCCACTACTGAGTCCTGGGGAACACCATTTTGTGACACTTCACATTGCAATACTGATGGATAAGCTTCTAAGAACTTGGCATATATATAGAAGCATTTTTCTTGCATAATTTTTTCATTTAGAATAATTTTCTTGTTCAGCAGATTTGCAGAAGTTATGCAGGTAAAGAAGCTATTAATACATATTTCTACAACACAAAAATTTACTGTCTGTTGACTGACCTCTAGTGGAAACAAGGTACATTTTGGAATATTTTTTTAATTGATATTGGGTATTATGAAAATGATGGGATTTTGAGGTGCTAAAAATGTATTTAATTTGCATTATATGATTGACTGTGTAAAATGCAAAACGAATCTGGGTACATGTGGCTTCTTCTCTCAAGATGTATCCAAACACATTACTAGAATGGCAAGATGAAAGCACACCCCAGAACAACAACAGTGATTAGTTACTATGACTATTATGCTGCACATTCAGAAGGCAGACCTTTAGTTTTATTTAAATGAGGTAACTCGAAAATGACAGGGTCTGAAATACACCAATAACACATACCAAGGCAAACTGTTCTTCAACGGGGTACAGACCCTTCTACTTTCTCTGTGTTGGTCAAAACCACTTGATCGTTATAAATAATCACAAATTCTCACAACCACCTTATCAGTTTTCATTGTTAAGCATCAGTTTTGTCCATCTGCAGATACCACCTGTCTCCATTTCAACTCCATTCTTGGACAGCTGTTGGTTCCTCGCAAGATCAGTGTTGAGGCATCACCGAAGTGTAGTGCCATGTGTTTTCTTCACATTTTATCTTCTTCCCTGATTTCACCTCTCCTGTAACTATTACTGGTTGGTACTTTAAGAAATAAGGGGTGAATAATGTACACGTGTACATGAGACACCAGTTTCATTCCCCTATTTGTAGCACCTGGAAATATTTGAAAACTTGGTCAATAGAGAGAATGCTGAGCGTATTTCTTCTTTACTTATTCATCATGTCTGTGTTTGTTTGCCTGATTACTAATGAAAATCCTCCTCCTCTCCCCCGACTCCGTTGGATTCCAGATTCATCTTTGCAATTAAGCCTTTGGTTCTGTAGCATATGGTTGTTGATGATTTTGAATAAGGAGAACACAGTAGCATCTGGAGGGCTTTGATTAAAAAATATATTAAATGTAAAATAAACCAAACTCTTTCTTGTAAAGGCACCTCATTCAGTCAAAACTCCCTGTTAGGGAAAATATTAATGGGTAATTTCTAAGGCAGCAACATCTGAAAACTTTGGGCTTGCTATCTGTTCAGCTCAGCCAGATTTGTTTCATTATTTGCCACCTTTTAGAAGCTTGGAGAAGCATCTTGAATTGCTGTGTGATGTGATTAGAGGAAAGCCAGGAAGTCTGTGTGCTGGAAACAGCTAGGAATAATAGGACTAATCTGTAGCATGTAAGCATTTGACTTTAAAAAAGGAGGTACTTTGGCTTCATATACATGGAGTCCTTCAGTATTGTTACCAACAGCCTTTAAATACATAATACCTTTCAGTTCAGCTCTATTGCTTTCTTTGAGCTTACCTTTCTGGACTATTCCCCCATCCTTATGCCCATACTCCCCTCAACCATCCCCCATCTTAAACTGACTCAGAGTCTCTTCTCCTGCTACCACTTTTGCTTGCCAGAGAGACCCTGTCTGATTCCCGTTAACCCAAGTCAGCTTCACCATCCTGACATCATTACTCGCATTCCCACTTCTGTCCCCCAGCTCCCACTAATATATTTACACAATTAAGCATTTCCTTGCTTAATGTAAAAGAAATAACAAATTCACTGTGGGAAGGAACACTGAACAAAAATAATGATTGATATTTTATTAGGCTTTACAAATACATTCATTAAGGGTAGAAAATAAAAGACAGCTTCTACACTGAAGTTGGATAAGACATACTATATTCCTTAATCTACTTCATGTATTTTTTCCAACCTTTTTGATTACATTTATTTTATAAGTGGAGTCCACAAAGTTGGTTTGGTTGATATAAGGTAAGAAAAATAAACTGGTTTGGTTTTGTTGAGTTTATTAAAGAGATTTTATACCACTACTGGAGCTGTGATCAAATTCTGATAGTTTCTCCATTTTTTAATATTTCACATTCTTTCCATTAGCAAAATGGTGAAACTGTAAAGACTAGAACCCCCCGACTATTAGTAAAAATTTTAACAATTCAGTGAGAGGAAGGAAAGTACATCTTCAATGCTGAGTAGAGGACTATGTTTTACGCAGTGTAATTTCATATCATTTGTTATTCACAAATTATATAAAGACTATGAGAATGAATATTCATTTGGTTACTTTCCTGTACCTTCTTAGTTCTGATTCAGAACTTTCCCAAAATTAGACTTGCAACAGGCTTTTATCTCAACTTTTTTGCCCTTTTTGCCTTGTTCTTGTAATAGTTTTTCCATTCCCTATATCACAAGAGGTCAGATTTCAAGCTGCTATTGACTTCAGTGGGATATTCTCAGCATTTTCCACTGGGTCATTAGTGTCCTAGTGTGGGTGCACTCAAGATTTAAAAATACATTTTTATTCTGTCTCACTGTTTTATAACGAATTTTACACTTTCGCGGTATTGCTAAAGAACAGATGGACATTTTTGTTTCACTTTAGTGTTTGGGAAATAAGTGTAGTGGAAATAAGAAGATGCAGCCCCATGCCTGCTCCAGAAGGCTGTGCTGGTATACTGGACTGGGTCTAATGAACACATTACATGCAGAGTCTCTCCTGCATGACCCCAGTTCCCTGCAGTTTGAAGTACAACCATGGAAATAGCACATGGTGAAAAGAAAAGGAACTAAAAATTCTTCCATTGAAATGAGTAGTACTGCATTTAATGAAGCAGGAGATTTGTGAGATTTTGGGTTTCCATTAAAGCCTTTTCTAGTACACATTTTTTTTAAAATTCCTAATCTGAGCTTTATATAGACAGTTTAATCATTCTGGATAGAAAACCTGGTCTCCAATCCTATTTGGCTGAAACCCCAAAGCATTACTAGCTGCAAGACCAGCTCCCTACAGACCATCCTTTCTTCTGCTTATATATAACAATCTTGAAAGCTGTTCAACAGATTGTAGGCAATTTTAAGCTTGAGATTAACTATGCTTTGAAAAAAATGAAAATGTGTAATGGTCTTTTAACCATTCAGGTTTGGAAATGTGAACTCTATTATTTTCTACAGACAGTAAGTATCAGACTATGCTGGAGCTAAATATAGAGAAGTTTTGGGGAGAAAAAAACCCAATTTTTTTTTAACCTTTCAAATATGGTTTGTGATATGTCTTTGATAAATAAACCCCTTACCTCAGGAGTGTTTAAAATGGTCATATCATAAATATTGAGCATGTTTCTTTATTTGTTTACTCTGTATTTGCTCTTTGTATTTATAACCATTAGATGGAAAGTAAAGCAGGGAGAGCACCAAGCACAGTTTCAGATCTAACAAAAAGGCTAAATGCTATGAAAATGAGAATTTGCAAACTTCAAAACCGATAAAAGAGGTACCTCCTATCCTTACCAACTAAAGTATGCACATTTTGCACATGATTAAATTATAGATTTAATTGTCTCAGAATTTCTAAGTTCAAAGAGACTAGGACATTAAGTTGATATGAAAAATATCAGAGGTTATAATGATAAATATAAATGACATTATAAATGATAATAAATATAGTGTCTATTTAATGTAATATAAAAGACATAATAAATGAAAATGAGGGACTAAACAGAGGCTGTCTGGTATGATGCAGTCTATTACAGCCACTAAGGATTGCTGGCTAGATTGCCCTTCATCAATTTTCTGCTCTGCTTGTTGCACCTTCCTCACATGCTCAAAGCTGACTCTAATGACAAATAAGATGTTAAACCAGCCAAATTCCTGGCCTGATCCAGTCTGGCCGTCTCTCTTACAGGCTTTTCCCCTGCAAATCTACACATTGCCTCCAACAACTCAACTATTTTGTCACCTAAGTGGGAGGTATTCTCAGGAGACAAGAAGACACCAGAAGACGGAAAGAGGGTCCCATCTTGTCTCTCATATGCATACAGCCTCTTGGACGGGATATAGCCCTGACCAAATGAACCAGCTGTTAAAATTGTGGTTTTCTCCTGAAATGTTTATTGAGCAATTTCTTTTGATCATCCACTGCCTCTTTGTGCTACTGTCCTCTCTGTACAGTATCATCACCCCTCAGTCTCTGGTTGGTAGGTGGTGCCTTATTCTTTCTTATCGTCCTCTATCCTCATCTCATCCACAAGCTCCCGACGAGCATGGGAGCCACCAATGTGGCACAGATGAGCTGGCTAGGTCTTTTCTGCTGGTCCTCATAGGCTGAGCTGGGTGATAATAAAGGTCCAGTACAACTCTGGTTTTACATAGAGTCACATGCATAAAAACTATTTAGATTTTTTTTTCCAACAGCCTTTTGAATAGATGAGGAGGATTTAAGTCCTTTTTTAAAAAAAAAAAACTTCTTCTCAAAGTGCTTAAAAAATTCTAAAGAGAAGTACAGCAGAAAAAAAAATTACATATACGAAGTTTTATATTAGACAGCTCATTGGATTTTACCTTTTAGATAGAATGTTTTTACCCTTTATGGCACAAGAGAAATTTCTGGTAACCTGGTTCTTCCCATGTCACATGGATATGTCTGGAATTGTTGCACTGTACATGAGGGACTCATTACATTTCAGGGGCTGTGATTATACTTTAGGTCTATCATAGATTGAGCTATACAGGAATCCAGTTGTTTCAGACAGTGTCTTCCTCAAGAAGAATCGCACACTCACAGAGATTGGAAAAACATAATCACCTGGCTCCTGCTCTCTTTGTTCATCCTCTGTATGTGTCCCAGCTATTGATTTAACTGCCAGTTGTGTGATAGCAAGGCCTACAAATGAAAAGGAAGAATAAAATTGACTTTTTTTTCTCTCAAAGTACAAACACAAGAAGGTGCATCAGTCATCTCCTGCATGATCTACCTCAGATCTCAAGAAACACACCGACAGGACAGTAATTAACAAAGAAACTGGGTAGCTGAAGAGCAGCTCAAAACTGATTTATCAGCTGCAAGGTCTGAATATTTCCAAATCCACCTCGAATAAATACCAGACTTCTCTTTAATGTGTGACAGTTATAATCTATATTTTCAAACAGAACAGATTTCCAACTTCTGTTAAAAACAAGTAGCAAAAAACATGGATCACTTGTGGTTGTTTGATCCCAAGTGTTACCCTGTGTCTGTTGTATGCCAGGAGTTTTCACAAGTGCAGTGTTAATTAGTGGGTAAGGCCAGAAAAAAAATGGACAGAGTCCATTTGAATTAAGTCTATTCACATTAGCCTGTAACACAAGGGGAAATTCTGAGTCTAATCTATAAGCTTCTAGCAATCTGCTATTACATTAAGTATGATTAATTCACTTATCTCTTCTTTATTAATTCATCCAACTACATTAATCAACTTTTTATTAATAGAAAAGCAATCAGGATTTTTTTTTTATTAGGAAAAAGGTCATGTAGACTAAAAGCATAATTATGTTTACTAAGAAACTCTTTTGTTCAAAAAAATATTTGGCTGGTTCAATCAAAATGCAAATTATACTCCATATTATATGGAGGAAAAAAAAAGGACAGTACTTAATAGCTAAATGTTCTGGGACTACAGAGACCTGGATGTTATCACTTTATTTTAGAAGAGCTCATTCTCAAAGTTCAGTCTCATACATCATGGACTATACTGCTATGTACTTTTCACAAGAGATCTTAAGTCTGGGAGCAAATCTTCCCAAAGCTCCAGTACTGCTTGGCTTGCTGAATGCATGGCACCCATACTTTTTCTGTACCCATTGTATACGCCTACATATCCTATACCTACCAAAAACTAGTGCTCTTACAATGTCTCTGGTCACAGCCACAGCAGAAAAATGTTTAAATATTATCACCCTCCTTCCCTAGAAGCTGCCATTTGCTTTCCTGCAAGGGCCTGAAGTTGGTGTGTACCACTCACACATTTCTTGATGACACTGGTGTTGGAACACCCCCTTATTGCTGCACCTCATCTCCTCTGTACCCGTGTTATTCACTGCATGATGTCTTGATTTTTTTCTTTCAGTTGATGTCTGGTCTGTCCAGTATAAGCAGACTGTAGGCTTGACAGCAGCTCAGCTGTGTGTCACAGTGCATGTCATTGCTTGTCATGAAGATTCCCGTACATCAGCACATCATGGCAGCAGGACCTGGGCTTTTCTTGGGTTCCTGCAGTTAACTCATGGCCCCTCCTGCAGAAATCAGTTCCACATGATTAATTTAAACATGTTTTTCCTCTTTCTGTATACTTCTTACCAAAATAAATTAAGAGACCAGGGAGGAAATACATCTTCCGTACAAGTTAGACACTCTTCTCCATTTTCTCTCAAAGTCCTTCAGGCTTTCAAGTGTTTAAGAGGTGAGGTTATGCTTGACAGCAGAGCAAGGTCTTTCTGGATTCTGAGCTTTTTTCATTTTAAAGCTGAACTTTGGCATCCTAAAGCAGTATAGAAAAAAATTCACAATCTATGGATAGTTCAAAAGAGCAGGAGCACATTGGAAAGACAACCTGCCTGCCACATCTACAAGAATTATTAGGCTTACTGCTGAGCCAAGCATCAGAGGGTTCCTCAAGCCTCATGTTCTTCTTCCTGTAGCAGTTGAAGAGCAAAGCTCTGGAGAGGAAAGGATCTGCTTCTGGGCATCCACAAGCCCCCACAACGTCAGAAGACAGAGCGATGCAACCTCCAGCTTGATCTTAAACCCCGACTGGGAACTATGAACTTGTTACTTCTGTGGCTCGTATATGAAGCGTGATTTGATGGGAATTCTTAAAGCACATCATCTGTGTTGGGCCCTGCAAGGGAAAGAAGAAGAGTAGTCTGGTTTCATGGGCTGGCTTCCCTGCCAACTTCTCCTTAGTCTGCCTGCCTCTCCGTTTCTGTCCCTTCAGCCTTGACATCTCCTTTTTCTTCCTCTTGATTTATCACCTCAGATATTGTCCCCAACATGCCTGTGCTGAGCCACACCTGTAATCACTTTACCACATTTATTAGTCTCTTTGGAAACAGTTCAACTTCCACAGACTATTTAAATATGCCTTTTGACAGAGCATGATCTTGAACGCGATTAAAAAGTGAGGAAATTTTCCTTCAGTAGGAAGCTGTCTCCCTGTCACTGCTCCAGCATCTGTTTTTGTCTTTTGTTAAGCATACATTGGAAAAGGAACTGAACTCCAGCCCTTCCCCTCCACAGGCCATTACAGTTACCAATCTGTAATGACTCCCTGTAGGAAGTCAGTCCATGGAAGGGGAACCATGTAAGTGGAGATTAAGGAGCATCATCTCAAAAATACAAATAGCCTAGTATTTTTTTTCAGTCTGGACTGTAGATATGAATCCATTTAGGTAGAAATCTAGTTGGGAAGTCACTAGTGACCAACCTCTGTGCTATGCAGTTGGGCAACACTTTGCAATGAATTTAGCCTCCACTGAATTACATTGACTGTGTGAAATCAATAAATCTGGACTGAAATCTGAGAGACAGGGAGACAGAGATGCTGTTTTATCTTAAGAGATTTTAGTTTGTTTAAAGACTCTAGATGGTATAGGAAGATTAGCTTAATTACTCATATAAATTATATTTACTCTTGTAATTCCCGCTATAAGCACTATAAGACTGAGGTTAAGCTTGGTTGCTTTTATCCCAGTGATACTTTGTGGTGATTTATAATTCATCATCTCTAATAGGACATAAATATCACTGTCACACTCTGAGCTCAGCCCTACTATAGGCACGTGCAGTTTAAAACTGATCACTTAAAAAATATATTTGAAGATCCTGAAATGACTTCTTCAAATATCTGTGTCTGAAAGCCAATTCCTGTCTTTTGGTGTATCAAGTTCTTCTGATGTTTTCTTCTTCATAAATATTACTTAATTGCACTAAAGAGTACAAAGAATTATTAATTTGTATAGATATCAAATATTTTATGCTCCTCACACCTTGTTTGTTCAAGATTGAGATCCAGTGGATCTCATATCAGTTCCAAGAGTTCATATGAACTTCCTTACATCGATTAAACCTTGTCAAATCATGCACAAAACCCACAACTGTTCTATCGCCAAGGAATCTTTGGTCACATGGATTTTTTTCTAATTTCTTTCAGTAGTTAATGCTTTATAAAAATTGATCAGAGAATAAGAGTGCTAGAAAGGTGTTGATTCAAGTTATAAGAAATCTTGTAGTGTTTTTCCCAATACAAGACATCTTCAGTCCATTTCTGAGATTCTTGGCTGCTATAATGGTACACACAAAATAATAATGTCATTTTATATGTAACATTCCCAAAATTACTCACATCCTTCAGGATGTAGGCTGACTTTCCCTATGGCCTTGAGGACCAAGGCTTCATATAAAGAAAGAAATGTGAGAGCTGCTAATAGACGATCAACAAGGAGCACCATCTGGGAAGAGTATCTGCAGTCACTGGGGGCATACTTGGGGGCATATATTGGCACTGACCACATACCAAATGTCACTGTGATGAGGGAAAAAAAATTACCAGCAATATTCACACCTAAAACAGCAGTGTGGAAGACAGTACCACTTACAAGAGATGAGAATCAACAACTCTAGCCATCAAAACCAATGTCTGGATGCAAACTGACACACTAGATGATAGGAGAGGACATGTGGATGAAACCCAGTGTAGTTTGCAAATACTTAAGCACACCTAGGGAATGAAAATGCAACCTGTATTAGGTGTTCATTTAAAACACATTCAAAAGATTCTACAATTTGGTGTAGTATAATGTTCACTTTGGTAATTTAGCAAAACTGTCATTTTTTTAAGGATGAAAACAGTTCTTTGCAGTTGATACAGAATGCATTCTCCTATCACACACACCATTTTCTCCTCCTGATTTGTTATTCTTTCATTATAGCAGAACAGCCACCTTTATCTTAGCTATCATTTATAGAACTGCAAGGGACAGAAACTGAACTCTCCTATAAATATCCTATCACCAATAATTCTGGATTTTATTTAAAGGTTTGCTTCTCTGGCAGATATAGCTGAATTCAGTTGAAAAAAAAAGGGAAGTTGAAAATCAATCCTAAATAGGGAGTGACAGACCGAAGATGTAAGAAATGCTGACTGAGCATGAACCTGGAAAAGATGAAACCCATTTGCTGGGTCTCCTCACTGAAATAACACCTTTGTTAAGGATTATTTATGACAAATTTGTGGTATTGCTGAAACTCTCCTTTGTTACATAAATCCGGGAAGGACAATTTAGTCAGGAATAGGAATCTGTACTACATGCAATTCTGGAATATTTTTTATATTCTTAGTTTACTTTATTCTAGCTGTATGTAAATCTTGGCTCATGTAAATTAACAAATAGAAGACGTTTCACTTGATTTATATGATGAACAGGTGATCTCTCATGCTAAGCAGTTGTGCTTTTTTCTTTTTTTCTTCGTGATCAGTCCTTCTTACTTTTGTGGTTGGATGTAGGATAAAGTAATATTTATCTAGCTTTTTGGACTCAACTTTTTATCCGTTATTCGTGATGCTTTACATCACCATACCTTCTTCAGTGCTGCTCCATCTCACTGGCCCAAGAGGAGATTAAGTAGACTACACCAGGAATGATAAGCAAAAGGAAGAAATCTGTCCCAGATTAAGTTAATGGCAAAATTCCTGCTGTTTTCCGGTGAGAATCAAGATTTCACTGTCAGTGTTTTGCCAAGCTCTCTGTGAGTTGTCCAGTGGAATTCATCTGTTTTAAGCAGGTCTAAACCAACACGCAGGTTACTCTTAAACTCTCACAGTCCTGAGGAAAACAAAGAGCTACCACCTCAAGCTATAATATTTGACCATAAATCAGGCCCCAATTTTCCTCTGATTTCTGCAAATTTAGTTCACATATAAAAGCCACAAGAGTGCTGCTTGATCCAAAATATTAACTGTGCTGGGAAGCCCAGTGATACTAGCTTACTTTGCATGTGAGGTGATTGAACTAACATTGCATTTTGCTACCTAGACAAGCATAAGGTCTCAAAAGAAAAGCATGTTGGCAATTCAAACCAAACCTTTAAAAAATGCACCAGCATTTCCAGCATGATGAATTCCTAATTCTTTTTCCACCATAAGAGAATTGTAATTGGTAGAACTTATAAGGTTAGCAAGTATTTTTAAAAATGCACCCTTTTCCCATTTTGTTTCAAGTCTGGTAACAGACAAGGTGCTGTTATACCTCAGAGTTACGAACACGTATTAAAGTGTTGGCACAGAATAACCTTTCTCTACCTTTAAAAAATTGCAGGTGATATAGTGGTCTTTCCTGATTTCAAGTCACAGAAAGCATAGGGCTATTTTTTATTTTAAGTCGACACCGTTACCTAAAATGTGCCACCAGTTATCTCAAGAACTCCACACTGATTGCAGAAACAGGTCAGATTATTTATTGGCAGCAGTGTTCATTGAGTTCTATTTCCCTATAATCCAGCAAACGAATGGCTTTCAACAGCTTTGATTTGTGCATATCTGATTGCTTTATGTAACGTTTGGAAAACCTAATTTAAAACCACAGACCCAGTAAACCCAGCATTGTTCAGATGTGATTGAGTAACCAAATGTCCGAGTCTTGTATTTCATACTATATTATGAGGCCTAAAAGAATATTATTGTAAAAATCAGCCAAAAAATCTGTTATTTTATTTGCCTTAAAAATGACAACATTTATGCTGCAACATTGCTACCACCTCTTATAACAGTTGCATTTATGAATTATGCCTGTGTTTTCTTCTATGGCCAAACAACACCACAGTTTCTTGCTTATCCTGTTTAACTTTGATTTTACTCTTGTATTTAAGTCTTTGCAACTTCTGGATCAAGTGAATGTTTGGAGATACTAATGCCCAGCTTCTTCATCTCTCAGTCTCAATATATTTTGGGCAAAACCATTTGGGTAAACTTGCTTTAGCACATCCAAGATGAAAAAAGAAAAACAAGGAAGAAATTGTTTCAGTAATTCAAGTTCAGAGTGTAAAAAAACAACACAACTTCCTAAACCAGAATTGTTTTTAGCACTGTATTGTCTAAGCAATCTGTAGCATCCCAAGTTTCAGAATGGATGTATTTCAGGCATCTCCAGGGCAGCCACAGGACCACTACCTGGGCAGTTAGAAATCAAGGCCAGGTTTTCACTCCAACTTACTTAAGCAGGCTTTTGGTCACTAAAATTACTTTTCTAAAAAAATTTTTACCAACAATTTTATATTAGTTAGTAATGTATACATTCTATATGTTTATGTTAACTGTAAAATAAATTGATAGAAAGTTATCTAACACAGAAAATACTAAGCCTTCATTCATATCACTTTTCTGAGGACAGAAGCATGCACTGTACAGTTTTAAAATAGCTATGTTTATGCGGATTATAATCTAGCTGTCCTTTTTCCCTTCAATTTTTGCAAAGCTGTAGCCTATTGAAAGAAATTTTCTATTGATAGCTAGTTCTGAATTACGGTTCCTCCCAAGACTTATCAACTTCTTTTCATACTGCTTTCACACTTTCTGATTCATTAAAATACAAATTCAGCCCTCATAATAGAAACTTGAGCTTTCCAAAGATAACATGTGAAGAGCCTTAAAATATGAATGTAAAAAACTTCTTCATAACATCACTGGCGAGATTCAGTTTCTGTTCCCACTTTCTTTAATTCAGAACTTTTGAGTTCAGGAAGTTCCATTAGTACATAACAAAATCTCCCCAGAACAGTGTATTCCGTGACTAAAACTGCAAAATACAGTGTTTATTGAGATCACAGAACAAAATACACACCTTTGTTTATTCAGTGTTACTTTTTCAATATTTGCATGAAAATGGGAAACAGTAATAGACATGACCCATTCCTGTGACCTGCTGGGAGAGTGTCAGTGCTTCAGACTCCATCCCACGAGGATTCGTGCATACTGGCTGGGTTGCACAGGCACACACGACTCCTCACCACAGCACAGCTGCAAACTGTTCCAACACAAAAGTGGTGGTCTGCTCCAGGTGAAGCCTACAGCTTGTGCCCTTGTTTACTTTCTTAACAATACTGAAAATAATAATAAAACCCCACTCACCTTGAACATTCCAAAGCCATTAAGTCATCGGTTATGAAGAGTGAAATCTCTTTTTTTTTTTAAAGTATTTTTTAACTTTGTTTTAGCCAACCTTGCTGAACTTACCACAAAAATAAAAGAGACACAGAAAGCAGTTATTCTCTCAGGGCCCATTTAAGTGCGAGAAAATTCCCTCTGTGTTTGTGTTTACAAACACTGAGAGTCAACTTCTCAGTATGAACCTCCAGTTTTGTCTATAGTATTTTAAAGATGAACAAAATGTCCCAGACATATTTTACAACCTGTAAAGTTAAATAGTAAGTCAAATAAAGTTAAATAGTAAGTTCTTCTTATAACTCTTACTATCTTCCTGTTTTTTCCTACACATACTTTACTGTAGTAGCTAGTAGTCCATTTTACCATGTAAATCTTGACTTATAACAGGCATTAAGGTTTCTTGCCAGGGAGCTAATGCATCATTGCCTTCCAGGGCCAGTACTGCCTCAGAGCTGTTGCTAAATTAATTTGTCCTCTGGAGATATTTCTTCATGCTCTGAGCTGAACCACAGCTCCTTGTGAGCTGGCATTACTAAATGTGAAATAATAAGTTTGTGGGAGAGAAAGAAAGGTCTCATGTATTAGCAAAGAGCCTTGGCAGGCATATTTTGAGCCCTACCACTAAACTGACAACCAGAATGCTTCACCTCACAGTCACAAAGCACAAACCATGGAGCAGTCTCCTAAAGCAGCACCACAGCTGATGGAGGCAGCAGCTCCCAGACACCTGCATGTGCGTGATGACTATTACCACACCACTTTTGGTATGGTACATTTACCACCAGGTAGGAACCTCAGTGAGTTCAATGAAAGGTTGAAGGCAGCTCTCTCTAAGGCTGACATGATGATTAATGCCTGTGCTGGCCACACTAGATTCACACTTAATTTACACCTGTGTAAACAACTGGAGACACAGCCAGAAGGATCTGATCCTGCTGGAGCATAACCACTTTGGCAGGTTTGTACTGATGTCATGGGAGCATACGGCAGTCAGGTCCTGATTGTTTTAATAATAATGTCTCTAAGCCCCTGAAAAGTTTGCTTAAAAAAAAGAAAAAGCAGAAAAAAAAAAAAAAGGCAAAATAAAAAGCAAGCTGTCTATCATTTGTTGACACTGTGACATTCTTAGCCACCCACACAGAGGCTAAAGCTACATTTCAGCATGCACAGAGAGAAAATTATGTGATTTTCCAAAATCCTTACCATTTTATTCAGCCTACTATAAAAAGCTAATCTATAGGAGTCTGTTATAATCCCACTTTGTTTTTAGAACAAATCCAAGGACCCAAACTTCAACAGCATGCCTCTTAACCTACACACCCTCAAAGGTATCCGATAACCTGCACTTCAGACCCCTCGGTCTCCCTGGGCAATATGCTCCGGGCTCTCAGCCCTGCCCACTCATCCTCTCTGAATTCACTCTTATCATCCACCTTCAACCTCTCACCGCCACCAATGATAAAACAACTGCAAAACTGTAAAACCTTTTTGTGCCTCTGTCTTTCAAATATTCGTCTCTGCGTACTTCTGTGAAGCAGTGGTATTGCTTTTGTGCTGCTTCTTCCTTGGCCCTTGTCTGTCAGATCAATGCATTCATTAAGGAAATCTGCACTACCCAGATGATGAACAGACATCATAAAATTGTTATATTTGACAATTCTTATTGCAGGTTTTATATGGTGGCTACGCTTCTGCCACATAAAAGACTCAGAAGACTTTTCCTGATGTACAACTTTTCCAACAAGAAGAGGAATGTAATTAAACTATATTTTCTAGAAGTCTCTGCTTTGTTCAGAGGTTAGTCCAAATCTCATTCCTCACATTCCCTTAGTTTTATGGTAATTGTGAATAGAGTGAAGTGGGCTGCAAATATCTTTACAATTGTTTTATATTACTTGGAGACATAATTACCTGGTTGTGCCAACAAACGCATACTTAGCCTTCAACCAGTGAAAGAAATTATATACATTTCTAGACATAACTGTATGCAGATGAAAGAGCAGGAATAAAATTTTGAGAGCCAAACTGAGATCCCTTTGAAAAATCAAGAACTTAACTCCTCTCCCCCTCAAATTGAGATTGAGTTTTTGGACAAAACGTTTTGTATTAAATGATTATCTTCTCATATTCTGTGTGATTCAAGAAAATTATGAGGCTGAGAACTCCACAGTTATCTGGTACAGAAAAAAATTCCCCTTTCTAGTGAACAACACTCAGGACTGTAGCTTAGTCCCTTGGAAACACCATAGCTTGCCCTTGGCACATCACAAAGAATATCGCTCTTCTCTACTTTCAAAATGTCAGCCAAGTTCCCGGGCAGTGTGTAAAAAAAAAAAAAAAAGACCTTTAAATGGCTGTTTTGCCTGCATTGTCTCTGCAGCACTTATCTTCTGAGGTCTTGCCTGGGCTGTCTGCAGGTGGGATAACATGTTTATCTCACTGTAGTCATTGTGATATGTTGGAATGAGAATTCATCACACGGTTAAATCCAAATGTCGTCATCTTAGTTTTCCATACTTTCCAATACTCATCTCTCAGCACTGCAGGGGATAGTGAAAGAGGTAAAAAATCCACAGTCTCTGATTCCCTAAATGCCACCATATATTTAAAGTTTGTGTGCTCATAGCTTACAAACTTGGAAATATTCCCATATGGACACCACAGTGTCACCACAACAGGACAGTTCCCAACACTGTTCATCACTATTCATCACTGACCCAGTGATGAATCCGGGATTATATCCGGTTTATATCTCTCTGCTTTATCTGGGAAAAACCGCTCCTCAAATTATAAGAGACTTAGGTCCACAATTCTGTCATTAAAAAAATGCATGACCCAGATATCTCTATCATTGCAACAAAATGCAGTGCACGTCTTCAGATGCCACTGGGCAAAGGTAGATGCTCTTTTTGTGTTTGAATAATAATCATCATCATATCCACACGCTCATCTATGCTTTTAATGAACAATAAAAGGCATCTTTTTAGGTAGTGTCTTATGAATTTTTTTCATATCTTTTTTGTAACGAGGGAGAACATCATCTCCTGCACTGTCTTGGCACATCCTTGTTCTGCTGAGATAAATAAGTGCAGCAATAGAAAACTAAAATTAGCTTTAAAAAATTTCAAGGACCAAATCAAGCCTTAGATGAAAAATTCTTCTATGTAACAAAATACGGATTTCCCCTCAAGTGGATATGATATTTGGATGCACTAGATGTTATGTTAATAAACAAATTCATATTAAAATCTTCTTTCTTGACCCGTTGCCCTAAAAAAAAGTTGTCATGCAAAAATTTCATTTTTGCTCAAAAGACAGTCTCATAGACGGAGAGAAGGATGCAAAAAATATCAGCCCATGGCTTGTTTATGACAGTCAAAGACAGTGGTGGGTAATGAATTATTCTGAGTGAATCAGCAGAGTAATAAAGAGCCAGGGCTCACTGCAAGGCAGGGCTGGTGAATTAACTTCTCTCACCTGTCACCACCTGGAGATCTGACATCCCCAAAATCATTTGCACACAATCCTCTCCTATAGCTCCTTCTAACAGATGTAGAGGACATTTTTTTTCCCGTCACCTCGGGTAAAGTGTAGATTTTCTGGGTCATTTAGTCATTCCTTCCTCCCCAAGGTCTTGTTTCACATGTTTTGAAGAGAAGCATTCCTGCTACATACAGACCAGATTTATGACTAAAATTAGGCTGTTCTGCTCCCAATTGGGCAAAACAACTCACCTTTCAAAGACTGAGATAGAAAGGAGCAGAGACAGGTTCTAGGCAGCAGGAGAGAGAAGATTTACATCTGGCAGCACCTTTTCCTGTTTATGAAGGTCTTACAGTTCCCATCTTTATGTTTAACATGGAAGTTTTCATATACCTGTTGTTAATACTAGCAATCTGAAATAAAATTGAAGGATATTTTAAGTATATATATTTTAAGTATATCTAATTCAACTTAATAGTTGTGGGGTTGTTTTTGGTTTATTGAATATAAGGCAAGAAATGGAGTGAGGGACAAAAAGACATAGACCATAGTACAATAAAGGTGGAAATCACATCACTACGTATCTCTCTCTCTCTCTCTAGTTATATACATATATAGACCTTGGCACAGAAAGAGCAGAGGGATAATTGGTGTCATTTGCTTGCTTTCTGTGCTGGTCAGTCTGGAAAGGCTAAACATGATTACCAGATGTTACATACGCAGTGCCATCTTGGTGAGTGCATATGCAAACATATATTACTAATTGTTGCTCTAAAGCTCTTTAAAATGCTAAAATGTGGGATACTGGTACAAAATAGGAATACATTTCATGCAAAACAAAAATACATAAGTATATTGTTCAAGATTGCGTTGTGGGTTGTTGTTTTTTAAATTAATATAGCTTAATTAAGCTGTGGTTGCAAAAGTAAATCATGAGCATTCTTGAAATGGAGTATCTTTGCGTAAATCCATTAGAGCACATAACCATGATAAAATCTGAGCATCACAGAGTAATTAACAAATTCTTGCGTTGCAATGAACATCCAAAGAGCACAATAATCCAAACAGGAGATTTCTTGCCCATCCCTGTCTGCAGGCAGTTTAAACAGGATGCGACTATGGAAAACTACCAGAGATTGCACAGTCCAGAGAGTCCTGCTTATTACTAAGAATTTTGTAAGGTGTTATGGCTGCAAACTGGCATATATGTACATCCCTCACACTGCTCCACTCACACCAGTGAATTTATGGCAAGGATGAATTTAGGCTAATACATCTAATGCAAAGAAAGTCCAAAGCATTGGAAAAAATGAAGAATGTCCATTTTAGGGACAGTGTTGTTTTACTTACTAATCTCTGTTAAAGCAATATCCCTGATATAGTAAAAAGCTAGAGTTCAGAAGCCTTACAAGGACTTCTAATTCTTAATCTTTACCCTCAGCAACTGTGCATAATAGATCAATTTTATCCCACATGGAGAATCATTACCCTTTGACTCTGAATTTGCAGAACAGAACTTAAGAGCTTCAGTCTGTTTCCCACATGATGGAAAACTAAGTATTTCCATCAAGATTGCCTAGTCTGAGCGATATTTTTTGTCACTGCACTATAAAACTTTTAAAATATTGGGAACTTTTAATGTTTCACAATGTTGAAAGTATCCCTTCTGGATTTACTGAGGCATTCCAGAACCTTTCATGGTCTTCCAGTCACACAATGCAGAATAGTTGGTCTTCCTGTGCACATCCAAAAATATTATTCACAGCTGTGTTTGGACACACATTTTAGGACTGCTAAAAACAGGGCTGGATGTAGATGCCTGTGGCTGCGATGTGGGTGGGAGGCTGTGCAGAGACATTTATCACCAAAGGAAACTCTCTCCTTCTCTTTTTTATTTCATTAATTTTCCCTAGATTTATATAAAACACATGAAAGGTGTTCTAATTAAAGCACCTTTAGTCCTTAAAATGTCAGCAATACCAAGCGTGTCCCCACCTGACAGCCTCCAGCTCCCATGCTCAAGCTGCATTGCGCAGCATAACCTGCAACAGCAGCTTCCTTGTGTCCCCATGTCCCTGGGTTTTTGGGACCCCAGAGATCCTCATAAATACTTGGGAAAAATAAAAATAACAACAGAACTGTAAAAGATCTAAAAGTAAACCAGTTTACTACTAAATCTCTCTACTTGGTAATTTTTGAAGACTGTATGTGGTCAGTACCAATACATTGGAGGATGCTCTATCTGGGAGACGCTGATGGTAAAAACTGTGTAGCATTCTGTACCTCTTCATAAATCAATTAATTCATAACCTACACTAGAGTCAATTTCAAGAGAATAATTTCAAGATATGAGTCATGGAACTTTATCAAGTCCTATCCAGTTCTACTGAGGTTCACACAATAGTGAATTACCACAATGACTATTTAGCATTTGTTCACAGTGGGCATAGTTCCTTAATAGTTGTAACTTAATTGCTGGAAACAATCAGCTGGGGGTTTTGGACATCTTTTACAAGTTCACTAACAGTGTTCTTCCTCAAGAGAAATATTAGGCCATAGGAATATACTTGATGGCTAAATAGGAAATTCCATCTTAACATCCAAAGACGTAATTATTGTGTCACTTGCGACAATGGTTAAAACACCCCCAACAAATAAAGTCTCTGCAAAAGGCACCTTTTTTGTCATATAAACATTACTAGAAAATAAAATACAGAGGCTATTTGATATCAGTTATGTCTGGAAACCAGCTAGATTTCTACCATCTCAAATTTCTTGCCCGTTTTTCTTCTATGGAAATAACTGAGAAAAAACGTACTGAGGTCCTGAGGAATAGCTGTGTACTCTCCAAGCAGCTCCTCTGATACATTTTAATCTTGATCTACAGAGTAAAAGAGGACCTGAAAATAAAAAGGTTAACCAGACATTCACTGTATTAACACTTTTTCTCTACTTCTTTGTTAACTAGCTCTGGAAAGCCAATGCAAAGGCAGAGGACATAGTCCCTTCTCTCTCTTTGCCTGCCCAGCAGCATCTCCTTTGGGAACTGTGCCAGAAAGTTGTTCCCAACTGCAGTGTTGTTTCTTCTGGATACTCCTGACATGCTCTGTCCTCCAAAAGCCTGTTTGCTCTTAAATACCTAGTGAAGTGATTCATATGACTGGTAAACTTCCCTTTTCCATTAGGAGAAGCTGTGAAACGTGAAGCAACCTGGAACTTGCCAGACAAAAACAAATCAATGGATAATTGTGTTTACACTGGAAAGGAAGCAATTAATCAATTCCAGCATGCACATTAATTTGCAAGAGTAGATTATGAAGGCAAAGCAATCTGTTAGGCTCTGCTTTCTGACTTTCTGTTGGGATTTGCCTTCAGATTTACCTTGTGTGTGTTTCAAAATGCTGCCAACTCTGATAATGAAAATAGCAAGTAAACAATGACAGAAACTGGTGCCACAGGAACATTCTTTATGAAGGAGGCACATAAATGAAGTTATAGTTTACCTAGCACCTGGCACGTGAGCCTCTTATGCAAGAGTTCTTCCTCTCACATTACTTTCAGAATGAAGTCATAGTTTACCTAGCACCTGACACGTGAGCCTCTTCCTCTCACATTACTTTCAGCCTCCCTCGAACTCAGCAACTCTTCAGCAGCAGGTCCTGAGACAAAGCAGAGTCTTGGCTCCCTGCAGAGAGCCTGGGGTTCCCAGCTGCCCACCAACTGGTGTTCATGAGATAGTCAGCCGAAGGGATTTGTAAAACCAAGGGGAGATGGACTTTTCCACAGTAAGGCATAAGTTTGTCAAGAAAGTATTTGTTGGTTTTGCATAAATGCAGGTTAGCAACAACATTCCAGTGAAATGAATAGTTATGAAATTATATCGTTTTTGTGAGAAACTTTTGTAAACCATTACTGTCAAGTAAGCAAAAAATGTTCAGTGTTATATCCAGCTGACTTTCAATAACTATTGAAAATTGTTTATCACTATTAAGTTTCTCTGTGAACTTCTTCCTTCTGACAGAAGTAAACCATGCAAAATTCAGACTTCCCAGAATTCAACCTCACCACACAACCTCCTTGCCAAATCCACATCTGAGAAAATGAAAGATGATCTGTTCCAAAGCATCCAGCTATGGCTGTAGGGGAATGCAAGATACAATACAATATGAAGGCATTTTTGATTTAAAGATAAAAAAGTGGACTATGCATAATTCTAACCACTCTTTATATTGATATAATGTTCTTGTAACCTCTCTCTTTCAAAAGGTGAATGTCTTTAAAATACAAAACACTTACTTGTAAAAGCAATGATTTTTGAAATGGTAACATGACACAAACCTAATCTCTCCTGCTTAATCAGCAGACAGAGCAAATGGGATATAATATGACTGTCCGCATCCTCTGCGGCTTGAACTCAGGAAGAAAGCTGATAGGGAACATGTTGGTGGAGGAGAAAAAAGGGAAAAAAGACTTTTTACGCACAAAGCACTGCTCTGTTATCAGGATGATTAAAGCCATTTACTGTAAAATAACAGCCTTCCAGATCCTCCCAACATCCTGAACTCATTCTGCTGTTCTGCGGTAATTAGATGAGTTTCAAATGTTGTAAAATATAAGCCTGTTTATGGAAAAATGTTCTGCTAATCAAGATGTCTCGGTGCATTTGGTACAAGTTTTCATTTCTATTCCTTCTAACATCTGTCATATAGGAGAGCCAATGGAGTTTTGCAAAAACATACCTAATACCTCTCCAACTCCAGCTTGCTACATTGAAGAACAGAAAATTCTCTAAAAATCAAGTAAGGGTGGGGTGGCTGTCAGGCATGAGCTCTTTGTGTGCATGTGTGTCTGGGTTCACATCCTCCAGGACAGATTGAGGAGTGAACACAAATCTCCTGTAGCCCCAAGAAGAGTTCTGTCTTTTTTAAAAAAAGTTTTAAAAAGAGGAAATAGCAGAGCTACCAGCAGCACTGGTTTTAGATCTCTCCATTCCTTTTGCTTTCCTTACAAGTCATAACTTACAAGGGAAATTTTCTGGTGGCTAAAGGGTTATGTGTTTTTTATTTCAGTTTCTCTTATCAGTTTTCTTATTCCAAGTTTTTCCAACTCTTTTGAGGCAGCAAACTCTTGGTCAATGGCTATTGATTATAGTTCCATTTTTGTCTATTCCATCACTCATTTCACTGTTCCAAGTGTTTTCTGCTGCACAGTGAGGAGATGAGACCTGTCCTCCACCGCCCCTGCTCGCCAGCTCTTACTGGTGAGATATGCTCTCTCACACAGTGCAAGGGCTCTTTCTTGCAAGGACATGTCATCACCCCAGTCATGTTTCAGAGTCACTTTCCCAGGTCATTGACTTCTTCTCAGGAGTTTTGGTCAGCAGCTCAAAACTGCAGTACATCTCGGGGCTCTGCAATGTCAGATATCCTCCTTGGGTTTTGACAATGATTTTTTATAAGTAACATTTTGAGACCATTTTAAAACAAATACACCTATACCAAATGCTAATACCCAAACTAATGATTTGGGCATGGGTGTCAGGACCCTGAGTGCACTAACAGACCTCACTATCCTTTCCCAGCCTCTTCTGGGCCTCCCCCTTCCCCATTTCAGCTTAACTTGGGGCTATCAGTCCCTGTTCTGGTGACACTGCAGCTGTGCCAGTCTCCAGCCCTACCTCTGGCCCTGTCACAATGCTATGCTGTGAATAGCCTGCCTTCAGGATGAAGTCTTTGGCTATATTCTATAGCTGTGTCCCCAGTCCTGTGTCCTTTTGCTGCTGTCAGGGATCCCTGTGTGGACATCAGACCCAGTTCATCCTCTCACAGTGCCAGGGGCTGCTGCTGAACCCTGCTAGAGTTCTCTACCTGTGATGACTAGATGCTGTGGAACTGCACTCTATGGATGAGGGTTACCTTAGCTCCTAGCCCCTCAAGATGTCCTGGAACACACAAGCTGCAAGGGGGGAAAAAGACCTGGAGATGTCTTAGTGTATACGGATGCATCATGGAAATAGTTCATAAATGGAGAAGATTTAGGAACTAGAATATATCTTCTGAAGAAGCAAGACTTTATTAGCAGGGTTTAAAGGCAGAAACTTTTCCAGAGGGATTGTAATGGCACAATACAGATGTACATACATTTACGTATACGTGCTGGAGGTTCTGCTTTCTCCGGAGCTGAACAAAACTTTAAGTTTCAAGGAAGTGTAGATTTCTTCAAATGCAGTTAAAAGGGACGAATCTTTTCTCTGGTAATTATGAACCATTTTCTGCAGCCCAGTAACATGATATAACCTGCCAGGATTAAGTGGCAGCCATCTGCTCCCTAGCCAAGCCTGGGTGTAGTTGATTGTCAGGCAAAGTGAATTACCTGCATTGCTTAGAGCCTGCAGCAAACTACACAACATAGGCAACTCATCAGATCCTCTCTCCACACACAACCACTGACTAATAAGGGGATCAACCCATCACAGACAGCTCAAGGAAGGCTACAGTCACTCATCTAAATGCAACTGGAAGCCTGGAGTCCAGTTAGGCTGGATATTTTACGAGTGAAAAAATCCATGGCATGGAGGTGCTAGTGTAAATATCCATATTGCATCCTAGGGCTTAAAAAGTAGAATTGTTCACTGTGACCATTTGTCTCAAGACTGAACAGATAACAGCTGCATCGTAGTAATTACTGACTCTTCAGAATGGTTCTAATCAATAAAACGATGCAAGGGAACAAATAATGCAGAAACAGCAAGAGACCAATCAAACAACATTTTTAATACCCTAAATCAAGCATGCTTATAGAAGATGTTCTACATTTAGTAAATTTGGATCACAGTTTCAGGTCTTCTAATTTACAAAGAATTGGTTTCAAAGTAGATGCAGTCTGTATTAATAATAATTGACATTACCTTGTAGGGGCTGCGATGCTTTTTTTCTACCACCTACAAAGGCAAATTTTGACTGCATCTGAACATCAGAGTTGTTTGGAAAAGAAAGGCCAACCCTTTCCTGTTTTCTTTTGGTAATGTTGGAAATGCTATTTCTGACAAACAAATTGATCCAAAAAACCTGTTTTAGTTCATCTACTGCACACTAACAAGAAATCCTTGTTTGCTACAATCTGAGGAAGTTACCATCCAGATTTTCAATGCTGAAGGCTTGGTACACTTATCACTCTCTGCCTCCCTTGTTCTTATACTTTTTCTTAAGTTTTAGTCATTATTTGCATCAAAGTTACACTACAGGGTTAGATAGACCTTGGCATGACACATCTACTCTAGTGTTTCAGTAGTTGAAGAAGAGCAAATTTCTGAAACAAATTTGTAGTTCATTCAGAAGCACATAGTTTTAAACATAATTTCTGTTTGATTGGAAAGCTAATTTTTTCCCTTATCTTTTATTCAGAAGATCACTTACCCTTATGTTTTCACTAGAACAAGTATTTTGAACATTTCAGCATGGATTCTTGTAAAACTTTTAATTGAGACTATTGAATAACTTAGTTTAGGTTATTTATTAATTATTAAATGCAGTAATCTTAATAATCATATGTCCAAGATGGAATGAAGTAGGCCAGAAAAGAGCATCATACAGGGTATAACAAATATGTTTTCCAAAAGAAAAAAAAAAGGAGGGGCGAGGGGGATGAACTGAGCTACAGCAACATATTGTAGTGTCAACAATACCAACACTGGCAACAATTTCCCTGTATGTTCCATTACGGGGGAATTGTCACAGGCAGAACTAATATGGGAATGTTTGATTTAGACAGAGAGGTTTTAGATTGTTGGCAAAAGCAAGAAAAATTAACATTCATATTTCGCCATTAATGGAAGTCCAGCTGAGGCACAGTTTGGAGTGCAGTTTCGGCAGGTACACGCAGGTGGATGGTATATTCAGGAAGAGGGAATTCAAGCACAAGAAACAGTAGGAGAGCTAGTGACATAGTTAGACATCTAGCAGCAATGCTTTTTTAGTTAGACACACTCTCTCCAACTTTACTATTACTCATACGAATAATTTCCTCTTTGAAATAAAAATCAGTTCAAAGCAAAGAGTGGCAGCCAAATTCAGGTAACAGACAATAGATCTGCACCGAGAACATCAATAGGTCAATGCCGTTTTTAAGTGACTGCTGGGAGACAAATGACCCTGTCACAAGCTTATATAAGAAGAGTCTGTCAGCTAAACAAAACGATTTGTATTTAAATTAAGTTACTTCTTCCTTATCTATGATGTTTACAAGAGATGAGCAGTGATCAGAGCACTTTCTGTCTGCGTGGGAATTGTGAAATTTCTCGTGTTTTATAGATGTTCTGGTGACATCCAATGGTTAATGGAAAAATCATTATGCTACTTTGACCTTTTGTTAGACTGATTTGGAACATCCATAGACCTTTTTAGTTGGTTAAAAAGTCACCTTTTTTTTCTTTTTCTCTTTTATCTGGTACATTGTAGTTCTTGAACAAGGAGTTTATCAGCCTTTTATTTGTTTTATCGCATATCTCAGTTTTCTATTCTTATGTGACTTTAATTTACCTATCAGTTCAAAATGTTTGATTAAAATAGACATGGGTGGGTGTGTGGAAAAATTGCACTTAAAACAGCAATCTAAAATGGGGTTAAGAAAAATTATGTCCTTATGATTAATTGGAGTACTTTTTTACTTGATCTGAAGTACATGCTAATGACTGCTTTTCACATATTCCTGTTGCTTCTTCTTTATTTATCTGTCCACAAAGTCATTTGATTGAGTAACTGCTGTGAGTGGGGCTTTATACGAACACACTTTACAAAAACAGAGGAATAGCATTACTGTAAATTTCTTAAAGTGACTGATTCTGACAGTGGCAATCCAGCAAAAGCAAGAAATCGAGCATATGAGCCTTAATTTTTCAGCCCTTTCATTTATCTGACACAGAAGCTCCATTCTGCAAATAGTGGGAGGGGACTGTGGAATGCTTGCTGTCACAGGATGGCACAAGACTTGGTCACTCCCATCAGTGCAAGGGCTCTCATAAGCTACCAGTGAATACTAGGAGTGTCTGTCTTTGAAAGCAGAGAACATCTATCTTTCATTGTTCCCATATGCACAAAGAATTCAAAAGATAATAAATACTATATGTATGTTTCACCCTCAAGAATAACAAAAGTCAAACGAATAATATGTAGACAAATGAAGTTGACCAAAGTGGTTATTGTTCAGCCTGTGGTAGACAGTCTGATTCAGGTATCTCCGAAATGCATCTGAAGAGGCTGTGGAAGTTAGCTAAGTTCCTTGTCCATAGTACAGCATTTTCGTGGAGTCCAAAGATCCACTTGCAAACTTTAGGAAAAATGTTTGAAATACACTGATTTCAATAACAACACCAGTCAGGGTTTTTTTTCTTTGTCTCATCCCTGGAGGTGTTCAAGGCCAGGTTGGATGGGGCTCTGAGCAACCTGGTCTAGTCCACAGCAAGGGGGTTGGAACTAAACTGTCTTCAAGATCCTCTTCCGACCCAAACCATTCTGTGAAAAAGAGAGACCTATCAGACAACGAAGCAAGTGACTACTGAAATAGTAGGATTTCAAGTCCTATTATTGTCAGGGGGAAGGAAGGGGGGAGGAGGTTTCCGTGTCAATCGATTCTTTTCTTATATCATCTGCCATTAGCATTTTTGCTGTTACTGGTTTTTAACTTATCTCATTGCTATTTCCAGTAAACTGTTCTTATCTCAACCCATGATCTTTGCCTTTTGCAATTCTCTCCATCCCACCGCAGCAGGGAAAGGGTGGGGAAAACAAGGGTGTGAGAGGGTAGCCTGTGGTTTGGAGAGTCTCAATGGGGGCACTGACCTGGGATTACCTTTCCTAAACACACATCCTGTAAGAAGGGCAAAAGGTGAGGAAGACACATATTTAGGTCATTATACCTGTGCAAATAAGATTAGACGGGCAAGTGAATAGTAGATGAGATGTTGTTTGCAGAACTGTCGCCTCTAAATTTCCCCCTGTGTATATTAATTGAGTAGTTTTTTCCATACAATTTGATTTTACATTCATTTTGGTCTCAGAATGCTGTCCAGAAAACCTTTACTTAAGTTAAAAAAAAGCTTTCAAGTGAACAGCATAACACCCTCCGAGAAATATCCTGGCATGGCCTGGGTTGTGCAAATGGTAACCCTGTGCTCATGGTACCAGTGCTTTCAGCTGGACCTGTCCCACTGGTGTGCTCCAGGGAAATGGGCAAATCAGTAGAAAATTCAGAAGAGCCTCATGAACTCAGAATATTCTCAGGCCTTCTCTTTTCTTTAGCTTCTGTAGGCTTGAGAACATGTAATGAGCCATACCAGATAGCTTCTCTATGGGAGAGAAAGACTTGGTTTCACTAAGAGCAGGGATGAGAGTTAGGAGCTATTCCAAAGATAAAACCTGTGACTCCTGGGAGGTGAATGGCCGTATTAAGAAAATGCTTGAAGAAAGACTTCAGACTGATCATCAACACATGGGTGGATTTTTCTGAATGGGAGAATGGAAACAAGTAGTTTGAGGTGGGGGAAGATGTGAGACAGAATTCCTTGGCAGGATTTATGCAGATAAGCAGAGAGTTAAATAAAGAGAAGGAGCAAGGAGACTTGTTGCAGAGATAGAAAATGTTGTTCAGCATTTGTGTAGGAAAAATGACAGTGGACAAGACTACAGATTTTTAAAGAAAGGAGGGCAAAGTACAGGAGATATGATAAAGACCACAGAGAGCAGCCTTTTCCCTCTTTTCCTCTTCCCAGATATTTATGTTCTGCAGTGGGAACAGGGGAATCTCACCTCAGCTCCTACCCAAATCCTGTTTGTTTGGCTTATACACCCCACTACTGTGTTCTTATTTTTACTTTAAGTTCTGTTGAATCTCTGGTGGTGGAGAGGCATTTCTCACTGCCCTGTCTGATACAAGTAAGTCAAAAGAGCAGCCATCTCATAGTAACATTTTTAGAGGGTAGTAAGTCTGAAGCTTGTTTGAGCTCAGTTCAATATCATATGGCTAAATTATAAAGTTTCTGTCATTACCTGGTTTTCTGAGCAACTTTATTGTCTTTTAGAGCCTCCTTTGTTCAACATCTCCTGCTACACAGAAATCACACACTTCATAAGCCTTCTTGTAAACATCTCACAGAGCAAAGTACAATGACTTGAATCCACAATTTTAAAATAAGTACAAGTGCTTGACCATAATCAAATGTATCATGATGTGTACCTTCTCTTGTTTGCCAATTATTTATATTTTGAGCCAGAAATACATTTGCCACTCCTTAGTTTACAAGAAAATTGCTTTAGCAACAGTTTGCCAATACATCCTCAGTTCTTGTGACCTCCATGTTGCAGTCATTTGCTAAATTTTGCCCTTTGCCAGCATTTTAAGCCACAGTCTTCTGCTCATTATTAAATCATTTAAAAAAATATCACCAGCTAAAATTAATCTTTGGGAGACAGAAGAAATAGCTGTGAGACTCCATATGTTATCAGTCTTAATTTTATTCCCTCCCAGTCTCATAATCCTCCTTCCATTTATTCCAGTAGTTCACTTATCTGTTCCCTGAGGGTACCTCAGAGTAGTCACTTCTTATCTCTTTACCACAAATGTGGCATTACTTAAAGTACAGGCTTGAAGAATGATATCAGTCACTGTGTTTTCCTCTCCATTTCTCTGTTAATGTACAGGACTAATCCAGCCCACTTTCTTGCACTTGCTAGTCACTGAAATAGTTAACAGATACAAGCTGTTTCCTGTGGGGTTTTATTTCTAAAAAACCATAATTATCTCTCAATAGATCACAGTGTATTTAACTATGTAAAATAAGTTAATTTGAATATTTGTTTAGCATTTTTTATTATGAAAATGGCATTTTACCAGTAAGCTTGAGAGCAAAGGATGACAGCTGGGCTGATGGCAGAGTAACCTCTTGTCCTGTGGGATTATTGCCAGGGCTGCTGACGAAAGTCAAGTTAGAAAACACTCCCACACTGAATATCTACCCCGGGATTCTAAATCAGAACACTTATTCCTGAACATAAAGCTTTCTGCCAAGATCAGACAAGAGAAATTCAACTTGCAGGGTCAAGTTTGTAAGGCATCGTCAGCAAAGGACTATAGCACCATGACTTCAAGGACCAGATGTCAAACTAGGGAAAAATATGGACTACCAGGATTATTCACCATCCAAATTATGCAATAAGCATTTTTATTATTATACATACCTTTTGATAAAACATTTATTCTGCAGTTGAGAAAGGGTTGTTCACTAAGAACAGCTGTGAAGGAAGAGCAAATTGGACCAAATCCACACATTAAAGAAGACATGAGAGAAGCTAAGGTTGTCTAAGAGAAGAGTAGGTCAATAAATGTCAGTGTATGATGGCTGACAGAAAAACTGGTGAGGAAGAGGAAGTTAGGAAACCTAAGGTCTTTATGGAAACAGGACAAGAGGCACAGAAAAGTAGTGGCATCGTCAAGCTGCAGGTGGGATGTGGTTACTGGTTCAATACTCAACTGCTTTACCTGCAGTTCAGAGACCTGGCGTAAGAATGTACTCCTTATTATTGGGAAGTCTGGAAATTACAGCCACAAAACAATAAAATGCAATTACTGGGAGAGCAAGGGAGAAATTGCCTGCCTACAGTGACTTATATTACACTTCAGAAATTATCAAATTTTTAATCCATTCTTGAATACCACTTGAAAAACAACAGTTGTCAGCTCAGACAAAGTCTTCAGCGTGCCCCGGTGGTCTTTGTCCAAGGGTGGTGAGCCCATGGGTACCTGCTGCACCCTGCTCTTACAAGTCACAAAGCACAGAAGAGAAGGCAGAAGTGAGCCCAATGTGAGAACAAAGGCCAATGGTGAACCTGGAGAGATCCTGAACTCTAGAATTCCATGAGCTGCTTAAATTGGTCTAGGAACTCTTCCAGCCTCAAATCAGACTAGAAATTAGGATATAAAACACATGGCCTGTGTTTTCTAGCATATGCCTGCAGGAGACTAAGCGAAGCGTTTGACCCTGGATTTAATATCTTAATGTCCTTTCTCACATTTTGCTGAATACAACCAGAGATTTGTGTTCACTGTCAGTGCCATGCACCTCCTTACAACATGCATTATTTCTGACAGCTTGTTTTATGACCTGGGATAATTTCATTCCCACTGCAGAAAGCAGGAGTGGGTCTTCTCTGGCTCAGTGTATCCTGCATGCCTCTTTCTTAAACCATGATTAGCTGCTTTAGCTCCTATAAGACACCTTCTGACAAATTTGTACTTTACATAACATAATAATTCTTAGAGCATGCTATGAAATCTCTCCTGCAAATGAATTCTGTATTTCAGTCTGACATTTACAGAATATTATGTAGGCTATTTAAAACAATAAAAAAAGAAATTAGGTCTGTTTTGTGAATCTATGTAGTAATGTTTTTTATTTTCTTTTAATACCAATGTTAATAATTTTATAGTGCAAATTTAATGTGGAGTTTAATTTTAAATGTATGATAAATATTAGATTTAAATATTTCAAAATATTATTTTTGAACTCTAAGAGAGTTTAGAATTATTCAAATAATTACTGGCAGCTTACTGATACAGCACAAGTAATTCCTTTACTTTGCCTTTTAAATTTAGTCAATAAGATTATAAGTGGCTGGACTAAGCCCTAGCTACAACTCTCACGTGATCAAGTGAGGCGTATGCGTCACTGCATTTTTGTGAGGTGCCTACACTTAAATCTGATTGAAGCTTAAGTAGATCAGAAAGATGGTCAGCCTGTGACATATTCTCAAATGCCAAATCCCCAAAGGATGAAGAGATGCCCTCAGATTTTAATAATTTATCTTTAAATGGCTTGATTAGTCAGTCCAAACTAAACAAAGGATACGTTCTAATTAAGCAATAAAAAAATGCTTTCAGATCTATTATCTGGAAACTCAGACAAAATTACATCCTTATGTTTCTTTAGCATTGTTTAATGCCTTTAATCCTTGATTATGTAACAGTGCTTTAATTAAAGACCAATTGCGAGAGCAACAAGGACATCGAGAGTTTTGATTTTCAGATTCAGTTTGGTCTAAAGGCACACTATGCTCTCAGAATACCTCAGCAGAAACCTTTAGATGTCTGTAGAAGCCATGGCTGATTTGGTATTTTTCCAGGCTTGGCCTAGAAAAGATCCTGGGTTTTAATTTTTATGCCCTGCACAGTTATAAAGTTTAATCAGTGTGTATATACCCAGAGTGGCTTGAGCACTTAAACAGAGTTCAAAGTCATTTTGCTCATCAATGGGACAGTTTTTAATCCTCATGTGTGTCTCTGATGTCTGCTAATTGTCTCTTCAGACCTGAACAGTCCTTCTAGTCTATTTACACAGGCAACCAACAAAGCAGCTTTCCTCACTAAATTGCTATTTTTTCCACACTGGGAATACCAAATATCCTGCTTTGCAGTTACTTTAACTCCTGCAGCTGACACAAATAATACTGAACAAACACTTAAAAAGCCAAAATCAATATCTCTAAATAAAGACAAAAAATATAACTGGGGAATATTCTAAGTACTAAGTGCCTTTTTTGAAAAGTTAGTTAGATAAGGATAATTGCTGTCATGTTATGGACATAAAGACAATCATACACATAAGACATACTTGATTTCCCTGATAATTTTTACAGCAGAGGTGGGCAATGACTTAGTCAAATTCACAAAATATCAAAATTTGCTGAGGTTAGAATTCTACCTAGGAGTGAGTTTTAAGCTCAAGAAAATCAGAAGTTCAAAATCCAAAGGTACATAAAAGACACCAGAAATGCAAGGTTTGGTTGGGGGGTGTCCCAGATTTGATGCACTTCACTTGAATTGGGCCTGATAACAACCTCAGACATAAAGAAAACGATTCCTTCCGACTCAGTTGGCCGGAACTGAGACTGCAGAAAAAAATGACACTTCAGTGTCACATACAGCAGTGGCTTTTTTAGTCATTCCTTTTCAGAATAAAATTGGAATCACAATCACACCACTGTTTTGTAACGAGATCTCCAATCAATCATTATTATGATAACAAATGTAACACTATTCACCTGAGCCAAACGTAAATTAGAGACTGCACTATAATAAATCCTGGATAAAATATGAAACTCAATGAAATTACATTCATTAATTCAAAAAATAAATTATCCCCTGGCATGTGAAAAACTCTATGCTGTTATGTGAGAACAACTGAAGTCTTTGGGGATGGTTAATGGAGAAAAATAGATTTTTTTCATGGAAAGAAGTTTGAAAAGTCTGCCAAGTGTTTTAGAGAACATTCTTCTCTAGATACCATTGAAAACATTAATAAATACTTTTATATTCATCATTTACTGGATAGTCTTAAATAAAAATAGATTTTTTGAAGTTCTATCTCTGCATAAAGAAGGGAGAGGAATTTATTGAAAGAGCACGTTGACTCCCAGGGGATATTAATGCTGTTCCCAATAAAAACTGCAACTCATTGCAAGTGCATCTTTAGCCTGGGTTCCTCCACACAATCTCCTCCCCTTTGGGTCCTCCTGCTTTCTGTCAGATTTTGACCTTGCAAACAGTCAAGAAATATTCACACTAGATATGAAACTGGTAAAGTATTACCCTCTCCACTTTACTTACCCTCCAGTTTCTCACTTGCAGCCCCAGGATTTGTGTCAGCTGGGTGTACCAGCAGATTATTTCAGCAGTAAGCTTGTGTAAGCTGCGTCCCTGTTTGAAAAGCATCCACCCCCTCACCAGCTGGTGAGGTTACCCATGGAGGGGTGTCCAGCTTTGAGTTCCACTCCTGAAGCTTGTCTGTGTTTCACATAAAGAGGCACAGACGCAGCATACATGGCTGGGAATCTGTGGTTTTCTGCTCCTGAGCAAAAGCCACTGGACTGCTGAGCCAGGTTTGAGTTCTTCACCACCCCCTGCTATGCCTGAAAAGGAGACAGAGGATGTGTCTCCCCCCTACCTTACTTTGACCAGTAGGATTTTCTGAAAATTGAAGAAAAAATGGAAAAAAATATTCACCCTTACCGTTACAATCTTGAGGTCTTCACCAGCCACCGCTATACTGGAAAAGAAGACACAGGGAATGTGTGTTCCACCTACCGTAACCTGAGCAGTAGGATTTTCTTAAAACTAAAGAAAAGAATAGGTCTGTGAATTCATTCCAGTTTTAATGCTTGGTTTGTGAGAACACTACTCATGTGGCTATTATTTACCAAACATCTTTGGACATGTTTTTCCCACTGAACTGATAATCTGAGCTGATTGCATACAGCAAAGAATTGTGGTAAAATACAAGAAAACATAGGAGCAGCATGAGCACCTGATAAAAGTCAAGGCAAGGAGGCAACAATGACAGTTGCCACATTTAGAAGACTGTTAGGAAAATGGGAGTAAATTGCTTTCTTCTCTGTATAAACAAAAAACTTTTCAGAGGGATAGTAAGCTGAATATTCGGGAATAATTCTAATAATACAGGTGGAGAAACAGAGGCACAGGTTACCAAAATGGTGACTCTAAATTCCTAGTCAGGGGAGATTTTAAGATCAGGTCATAACTCAGACAAAGACAGGACTGAAGAAAGTTTATGAACCCGAAGTGCAGGTCTGTAAATAAACACTGTGACTCTTTCCCTGGGACACTCCTCTCCNAAAGTGCAGGTGGCCTCTGAACAGTTATGGTCTGTAAATAAACACTGCGAATCTTTCCCTGGGACACTCCTCTCCCTTGCATGGCTGCCTCTTGCCCGGGAGAGTGTGCAAACATATTTGCCCATTTGTACTGGGACATGAGGCACAGCACAGCTGAGCCACAGTTCAGAAAAAGCAAGAGTGGCTGTAAGGATCACGTGCTACCACATCTTGTTTTTTTCGTAAACAGGTGTTGTGAAGCAGCTGAATGCAGCATATGTATTAAAAGTTTAGGTCACTGCTCCCCCCTTAAAGCTCCACCACAAAACCTTCCCTTCCCTGTCATCCTGCATGTCTCCAGAGCCCAGGAAGGTCTGTCCACCAAGAGCACAGCTCCCAAGTACCTCACCACAGCAATCTGTTGTGCACATCTCATGGAACAGATGATTTACCAGAAACTGAGAGACGTGGGTTTGTGCAGACTTTCATTTCTTATTTCATAATACCTCTAGTTATCCACACTGGAATGCATGATGAATACATCTATACAAGCTTAGTGGAAAAAACATACTGGGCATTATCCATTTTATATTTTTCAACGGCTCAGAATGTTAGCCAAATCAAAACAAATTTCCACTGAAACTCTCCAAAGTCCTTCCCAATGAAAGCTGAAATCCTTGCCAAATGTCAGTTTTCAACTGAGCTATTCAAATATTAATTTTTAAATGTTTTCATGAAGGCAAAAGTATTCAATTTATTGTTTTTTTATTTTTATTTTTACATTTACAAACAGAACTCAGGCATCTCATCAGCATTTATTGGACAACGAAAAAGGACTACCTTTCTCAACAACATTTTAGCCTCAGAAGGGAGAGCTTCTGCCTGAATGAAAAGAGGTAATTTTTGGCTACCTTTATCAGGCAATCAGGCTCTGTTTTTGCAAGATTGCTGCAGTAAGTTCATAATCAGTTATAACAATATTGATTCCTTGCCAGAATGAGGACACACTGCCATATCATACCCTGACCAGAACATCTCCCCAGGTGGCAGAAGCAGCAGCACTGACGTCCCAAGTGCTCATCCCACACCTGCCCTCACACACACTCAGCTCAGAAGGTCTTATAAATTAAAGCAATAAACTTTAATATATAAATAAAAAGCTGAATCACATAAAAAATTTAGCACTAAATCACTCCTGTAAGAAAAACAACAAGCACATCATGCTCTCATTTATGTGTTTGTTTTTGCAGACTCCCAAAAGCCTGCCAACAATTTGCTGCATATAGGACTATACTAAACTACCCACAAAAGGTATATTTAAGACACAATATAAATCATATTTTTCACTGACAGTACCTTTATTAAGACAGCAAAATAAATTTTTCACTTCATAATTTCATTTTTTAAAAATGTACAAGTATTTTGTATATTTATGCTGACTTTGTCGCAGCGAGGTACAAATTCTGTGTTATCGGTTTCCAGTAAAATTAAAAGAAAAAATACAGCTGACTCAACTTTACTTAGTAAAACTTTATGACTATCTCAGAATATATTTTCTTTAATATTCTGGTTCAACTCCAGCTTTCTCCTGCTGTTTGAAGGATCTTATATCATTAGATTGTGGGAGGAACAAGATTAACAGCTGATATTCTGGGGGAGGAAAGGGAAAATGATCATAATTAATTTTGTACCTTCTTCTAAAATATCTTGTTATTATTTGCTATTTTTATAGGCTTCAGTAGAACATATGAGAGAATTTCTGTCTACTTTTGCTTGATGGTTTTATGCAGAAGAGCAAATTCAATAGAGGGAAAAAGGCAGGTGTCCTGGCAGAGAACTTGGAGTCACCTTCTTTGGTGACAAAGCTCCCAACAGACCTGTTTGCACTGCTGGGAGAAATTGTTTCTCTGGGACACTGGTATCTCTGGGAGCCAAAGGTATGTCAGAAACCTGGCTTTGCCAGCCCACTCCTAAGACTGGAATACCATCACCTGGAAGTTGGATCTTCAGGTGGTCACACTCTACTATCATCTTGTGACTGAGTCTGAAATGTCCCTGACAAAAGCCCTTCTATCTGTATTTTACCTCATTTCCACACTGACATGACAATTGCAACTCTGTCAATCCTAAAAGCCAGAGAAGACTTGTGTTCTATCTCAGTTAAGACCATGGTCAGGAAAGTTCAAAACAGTTAGCTATTTAGATCTGGGATCATGATAAATCTTAAAAACATATTTGTGTAGCCTGGGTTGGAAAATGATTTGAGCTGGCATCAAGCATACTCCACAGGAGAGGCTCTCTGAACACGCCACTGCACTGTCATTACAGTCAGTCTGTGGTCTCTAGAAGAGCTGACAAACTTACTCTTCTAGGGGAGGGGGAAGCAGTAGCTGTTGAAAGGCACCTTATAGAAGATGTATTTTACTTAATTCCTTCACTGCATGCAACAAAGGAAAGCAAAGGATAGGGAAGCTAGGAAATAATGTCTGCACCCGACTAAATGTCCTGCCAGGAGAAAGAGTCCCTCGGTGAAAATGCATCCTCCTCAAATGCTTGAATACCATCCCCTTTCCTCATTCCATTCAGCAATCTGACATCCTGGATATGAAGTCCTTTGAGCATGGACAGACAATTCTCCTTACCTGAGAGTTCAACACCCTGTAATAAATTTTTGCAGTGTTTCAGAAATACCTCTAGGGTAGGAAGTGCTGGACTAACTAGTGTTCAGTGCAGAATTTTAAAGTAGCCCATACTGACAACCAACAATTGATCTACATTCTTCGTTTTCCAAAACCTCAGTAGATTCAACTGACTGTCATCCTCTCCATTGCAAGGTAGTGCTTTCTTCTACCATCTTCCCAGCAGACCAAAAAACAAAGGTCCACACTGATCGCAGTAAGCAGAGGCCAGTTCTAGGACTGTATTACCATCTTGTAATAAAGATTCCTCTTTTGAAAAAACAGTCTCTGCTGTTTACTGAGGCATCTAACAAAATTTAGTCCTGCATCAAGATTATTTTTGGCTTCTGCAGAAAGTGTCTAAATAAATCCAGGATCCATTTTAATGCTAATTTATTTAAATTAATTGGATAGACATGCATATTAATTGCATTTTCATTTTCCTTTCAGGTATTTTTGGTGAACGGTTAAAGCAGGAGGGAAAACATCTGTTCCAGGTAAATGACATATACAAAAGCCATCAACTGGAATATGACACAAAGGATGGCTGAGCTAGTAACATTTCTCTCTACAAGAGGTGTTTTATGCATCTCAATAGCCTAAGCCTAAATACCATAAGAAAGCCTTTGTTTCTGAATAATTATGCTAATCAGGGTTAAATATACATAATCAGATACAGAAGATAGACCGAGCTAACAGAAAACCAAATGGATTAAAGACCAGAAATTCTAATACTGCAGTAAACAAAACAAAGGCCAGGTTCAACTTCCAGCTCTGCTGGTGCACTGGTTTCAGTGGTATTACTCTAGATTTACAGCAGCATAGCAAAGACCTGAACCTCAGTACAGGCCAAGAATTAAATGATATCCCAGCAAAGAATGCGTGTTGTACCTATATCCTAGTTTTATGAATGCTATCATGTTTTTCCCCATCAGGTCTAGAATTCTTACAGTCCTGTCAAAAAGTTAATGTAAATAGTAAGAGAACTAAATACAGAATCAAAGAATATTTCTCAGAAGCATATACAGTAGAAAGCAGAAGGAAAAAGGGCATAAGTGTATTACTTGAAAAGCAGCTACTTTTGAAAAATGTGCTAGTTAGTCAGGATGACAAGATTGTTAAATGATTTATTAAATAAAAAAGTTTTGTTACCTAAATAAAGATTCATTCAACCTACTCACAAGTGGTACATGTTCACCATCATGCTTAAAAAAATAAAAGATGCCCAACCACCCCTTGCACACTGCATGATTATTTTGAAGTCTGCCTTATACTTACAGTGCTTTCCTAGGAGTGAAATCTTGTTAAAAGGAGAGAGCATGCACAGTAAACACTTAAAAACTTATCAGCAAGCAAGGCACTTTCTTTGATTTTTTCCATAAAGCTTTATTTCTTATTGCTGCCTCCACTGTTTCTATCAGGCAAGATCTAAAGCCCCATGATAGACAGAAGAATTTATGTGGAGTTAATTACAGGCTTTGGAGAGCAGCCAAGAAGATACACTGCTATGAAACATTTACTCACATTCCATAGGTCATATGAACAACATTAATGGAATTCCCAGTCTCAAGACTGCATGGAAATAAAAGTGGGGAACCTCCCATAGGAATAGAAATATGTAAGCTAAAAATGGAAATTCAGACAATAGGGAAGGGAGGTTTAGGATTTATTAAGGCAAGGAAATGTGCCATGATGAAGTGAACATGCAGCTTTTTTACTTATGTGAAAAGAGTAGGTTTTTAAGATTCAGTATGTAAGTATGCAGCATTAAAATATAGGGACTAAAATGCTGCCAGCAGGTAAACCTTTTCTCCCCAGCTTCCAGGCTTTGACAGAAATGCTTGTGCAGTAAACAGGAAACATCAGGCAGATTTGTTTTGATCTCCCTTTCTAACTTCTTTTGTGTTGACTTGATACTTAAAACCCAGCAGGTCCTGGTTTGGATTCCCTGGGATGGAATACTACTTGGTAAAATCCCCCATTTCTGTACAGTCAAGCTGCAGAGAGCAGGGGTGCTTGGCCATGCTTCCCAAAGCCTCCAGCAGGACAGATGGGTGCACAGACAGTTCTCCCAAAAGGGGGAAAGATGAATGACCTGGAGTGGCTCTGCATTCATCTGAGATACCTTTGGGATACAAACCAAAATGCAGTGAGTGGAATCAACCAGGAGATCTGCTTCAGAATTGTGCTCCTGACCCAGAGTGCAAAATTAATTCCTTATGTGTTAAATTCAACAGGATGATATGCTCCAAGAGTGCACATAATGTGCTAATGAGCAGCAAGTCTACAGGATCAGATTAGAACTGTTCAAATATAAATTCCCCCTAGGCATATCCTGCAGAAATGAGACTCCCCAGCACTAACTGTTTTACCTTTACCTTATCTCCTTCTGCAGAGCATTTTTTGCTAGAATCAACATAATGTTAGAGGAATGATTAGCTCATCCAAACCAACCTGAAATGGAATAAAGTGAGACCCGAAAATATTTATTCTACCCTGTGTTGTCTGTTCAGAGACACCTATTCCTAACTCACCTTCTTTTGACTGGTTTTTCACACACAACATCCCACCTACAAATATACCTCTCTGAAATAAATCTCCTTTGCATCTCTCAACATTTGTCATTGTCACAGCAAGCCCCATGATTGTTATTAGAAGAGGTGGGTCTGTCTATCTAGGTAGGTGCACAAACTTAATCTCAGGAAAACCCTTCTAACACATGTCCTTATAAAGGTGCTGTCAAAGGCAAGGGTTTGCTGCAGGATTCACTACCAAGGCTTCTAAGGGTGAAATCACCTATCCACATATTTGCACACCTTTTTATACTCAGAAATTGTTTTGCCAAAGAGCAGTCTCCATATATCAAATACAGATAATTCAAAGGCTTGTCAGCAGTCTTGGAAAACACTCAGGTTTGTCAAGATGACTAAGCTCAAGTTTCTCACAGCAACTAAGAGAGAAATGGTATATAAAAAAGAGAAGGCACATCCACAGCGCAGACCAATGTCTGATTCCTTAATTCTGAATAGAAGTGTTGGAAAAATATTTAAGTACCACAAAATATTAAGTTGCTATCGAAGTTCCCATTTGAAGAATACACTTGATTCCACATCACCTAACTCAAGCAGGCTCATGCTGAAGAACATTCTCTAATCCTTCAGAGAGAAAAGGTGCACTACTTACACACCAGATAGAATATGTCTTCCTCTGCTCAGCAAAAATTCTGATGCCCAGGGTGACAGTTTACACCTTCCCTTTCCCAGGTGCTTTTGCCTTATTAGTGTTTTCCAGGAAATTTCTATTTCTGCTCAAAGCATAATTGGTGCTGATGATTTTGTTCATGATTTAGCTTCTACACAATAATTAAAAAAAAAAAAAGAAAAAAAGAAAAAAATCCTTTATTTGTTACCTCTTCTTGGAGTCTTACATATAGGCTCTGGAAAGTGGTGTTCTCTTTGTTGGTGTTTTCCCTCAATGCTCTTTAGGAATCAGCAGCTCTTGGAAGATCTCTTTCATCTCCTGGTTATATTTTCACTCATTTTTTAAAATAAGTTTCTAGCCCAGGCAGCCATAAAGGAAAGCTTTACTGTGTAATCCAAGAGCATAATTTCATTTTTTGAGCCAGAAAAATAAAATAAAAAAGAAAACCAAAATATTTAACATGAGAATAAATTCCTCTTGTTGTTGTTTAACTAGGGAAGGGAGGCAGGGAGAGAAGAGAATAATGCTTAAGACTTAACCACAGTGAATACTTGTGGTTGACAACTCTTTCATCCAGCCCCATCACAATATTTGCAAACATTTGATGCAGTGTGAGACCTGTACTTTGTACATGCAAACCACAGAACTCTCTCTAATTGCACGTGACTCTGAAGCCAACCAGGTGACTTTTCAACAACCCCCAAATCCTGACTGGTATATGGAAACCTTGTCCCTTTTTCAACACCATGAACTGAAGAGCAACAACGCATTACTCATCAACTGCTGCATGAATTCTGGATAAGTGGAATTTTTCTGCGTGAAAACTAACAGCAGCAGGCAAGGGTAGTGCCTTCTTAGGAGAGGTTCACAGCTCCATGTACAAAATATCAAAGTCAGATAAAAGCATGGATGCACTTTGGTTCAAATAATTAATAACGCAGAATCTTTTAACATGCATTAGAGCACAGTAACACCACTGTCTTCAGCAAAGTTGCTGCTGCTTTCCTATGTGAAATATCTGAATCTGGCCTCTAACCTTAAGAGGTTCTTATGTCATGCAGCCAACAGTACTTTAAATCTGTCTTGCTGACATCCTGTAGCCCCAAAGCACATCCATGCCATACTGAGCTTTTCAATCAGACTTATGTATGTGTGGGATGCAACTATATCCCTAATGCAGGCCTCCAAGAGAAGTGCAGACTATTAAAAGCATTCCTTCCAATTTTTCACAGGATTCTGCCAAAATACTTAAATATAGCTGGTCAGCAGACTGCACAGTGGTTTCTGCGATGAAGCGAGACACCAGCCTAAGCTCTGTCTGCACCACAAATTTAACCAAGCTGGTAGCTGCTTAGCAGTACAGTCTGTTAGTCTGGGCTCATTTCTTGGTATAATACAAGTTCAATCATATTTGCTTCCATTGAGAGAGTATCCAAACGTGCCTGTGGCTCTAGGAAGACATGCGAGTAGGTGTGTGTTATTCAGCTTCTGGAACACAAAAGAAGAAATTATCTAGGGTTGTTTAGCCTCTGATTTAAGGCCAGGCTTTTAAAGGTAAAAAAAATGAAAGGCTGCTCCCAGCACCACTTTGCAAACTGAGACCAGGTGAGCTATTCTTCAAAGAGTTGGATGGTTTACTTTCACATCCCTGGACACTACCCTCTCCTTTCCCTTGTAACACTGACGTAAAAAAAAATCACTAAAACAACACAAAAGCCAAAGCATAATTTAAACTTTCTATTGCATTGCACTGACATTATCAAGCTGTGGGTGGATTCAGTGACAGAGTAGTGGAAGTACGAAATCAGCATTGGTTCCATTCTTTAGAGACGCAGTGCTGCTGGCACCCATACAGAAACGCCTACAAGTCTTGAGAGAATACGATAGTTGACCTAAAATATTTGTATACACTAGGTTATTCAAACAGTTTTCAAAATATTTCTCAGAATGAGCCTTATTTCAGTTTGATCTCTGGCTCCGTGCTCAAGAAACATCTTGCACTTAATTGAGAATTTGCTGGGAATCTAGATTATATCCCAGCACTAAATGTTTGGCCAAGGAGATCTAGGGTCTCTGCCAGCAGAAATATACACTGGAAGACAGGCTGCCTAGTGTGTTTTACCAGTGCTCCACCACATATTGGACTGATTTGAAACCACCCCTTGCAGTTGTATTCCTCCACAAAAAAAAACCAGTTAAAGAGTGCACATTTCACCCTGAACCACCTCAGAAGGATTTGAATTTATATGCAACTTTTTTTAATGTAATCTTTACAGGGAGGGAAGCAATAAATCGCAGAAAGACAAGAGGAAAAACCCCAGCCTTTACACAAGGGTGTATAGGTAGCCACTTACTCTCATTGGGCTTTATCTCTCTTTGCACACATGCCTCCAGATAGCAAAGCAGAAGTTTTGAGCTCATTTATCCTTTAGAGAGAAGAAATCTATAAAATACGTCCATTTTTGCCATTATAACACCTAAAGATCCGTTATGGAAAAAAAATGTAAGTTAATTATTTGCGAGTATTTGAAGGAGAGCAAATAATAAAGGCATTCCAAAATATCAGAACTGCCTTACAGCACAAAAAAAAAAAAGGGCTGGGCTAAAATTCAGGGAAAAAGAAAACAGTCCAGTGAACTGACTGTTGGAAGAAAAGTGTTATGCAGATGATATGCCCAGATAGCCAAGGAAAATGGCACAAGTCACTTGGGGCAATAAGAACTGGTCTACGCAGAGCACAAGAAAAAGTATTTTGGGAGGGAGCCTTTAGTGTTAGGCACAGAACCCAAACCACAAAGGTCGTAGACTAGTATTAAAAAGTCAGCCTTCACCACCAAGAGACATACAGACACACACACTTTATATGAAACACATTTTCTCTATTTTGACAAGGTCTGGCACTTAGAGGCACTTGAAGCCCAGTTCTCCCTCCCAGGCAAATGCCCGAAGCATGGAGCCAGGCCAGGATCTCCCCCTTTTCAGTCCATCCTCCTGCTTCCTGAACTCATGCAGGAGGTGGAAGCCCTGCAGCTCCACCAGTCAGGTGATGCTGGTGTCCTGGAGCTCTCTCTTGGCAAAGAGTGAACATGCACCTAGACATTCACCTCCACATGCCAAGGAGGAAAGTCAGCCTTGGGTCTCCAAGATACCTGGTGAAGATATCTAATACCTAAACTAGTTAACAAAAAAAACAGTGCCCTTCTCCTCCCCTGTCAGCCCCATTTTCAAGGACCACAGCAAGTTCTGGTCAGCTTTCTCAGGAAATGCCTTCAGCTGCCTCCCTGCTGGGATTTCCACACTTTCTGTCTCCCAAGAGTGCCTTCAGCAGCCTCAGACATGCTTTTAAGCTCTGCTGAGCACAAGAAATTTCCCCACCTCTCAGCTTAACCAACAACTCTCTCTCTTCTCCGGTCAGCAGCAGAGATACTTAACTCTCATCATGTATAAGCCACACAGTCTCAGGTTCCCAACTCTGTGAATTAGAGGATGAATTAGGTTATAGCAGATGAGCCTTTGACTGAATCCAGCCTTAATGTTCACAGTCGCACAGGAAGCTGTAGCATCAGACTTCAATCACCAAAGCAGTACTCCCAGGGATGGGTTTGTGTCCCGAGCAATAGGTTTCCCTTTCTCTGAAGCCACCCAGAAATAACACTGACATAAGATCAATGGATGACAGTCATTTTCCAAATCAAGTATTTTTCTGAACAGCATTCACAACCTGAGTTTTTGTTTGTTCACAATGAGCAGTACACACACAAATTCATCCCGTTCATGAACAAAAAGTGTTTGAACATATGCTGAGAGCACAGGCAGCATTTGTGCTACTCTGCCCAGGGCTGGTCACTGATACTGGCTGATGGTCTATGACACACGGTTCAGCTGCATGAGGAGGGATGGGGTAGGAGCTGCAGGGAACA